>CM031234.1:556330508-556762618 GCA_018340775.1 Taxus wallichiana var. yunnanensis
CCACTTTGAGGTGTTTGAGTATTGATTTTGGAGGGATGGAAGCGACCTCATACTTGTCTTGTATGGCCATGACATGAGCTAAGAGATAAATAATCAACTCGGGGTCTTCCACAACTTCTACCGCATCTGATAGTTCTTGCATGGAGGTATCCTTTGTTACTTCTTATAGCTCATCTATGTATGCCTTCGAAGAATCTTTATTTTGCATCTCAAAGAAACTATCTAGAGTAGTTACTTCATCATCTTAGGAATCACTACATTCTATCACTTCTTTGTCAAGAGGGGCTTCAGCTTCAAAGGCCTCAAAATTCATTGCTTCAATTTCTTCATCATGGAAAGAGTCTTCTTCTTCAAATGGGAAAGAAAATATCTCCATTTCATCGTTGCATCCATCAATCATTGGCTCGGGGGGCATCATATTTCTCATCTTGCTTTGTTTCAACATGGCCAACCTTCACATTGATTGAAGCTTTCAAATCAGATTCGCACTTATCTTGTAGGTTCATGGATTACATCAGAATTCAAGACTGAGCTCTGGGATCTTCGGTTTCTTCTACGGCTCTAAGCAATTCTTGTACAGTAGTTCTTTCAAACCTTTCACAGGTTCATCACAAGATGGTCTTGTCTCTCCATAGATGGCCTGGCTGAGGTCATCTTCATCCCCAAATGGGAATGAGAATAACTCCTCATCATAGATAAGCACATAAGCTGATTTTTCTTCTTGAAAATCATCAAGAACCATTTCCTCTTCTTCATGGTTTGCATCATCCGCAATTCAGGGCTGCCCTCTTGTAACTCAAATCTCCTCAATGATTATTCAAGGTCCATGCCTCTCTCGAGAAGGCATGTCTGGCCCTATCAAGATGGGAATATCCTCTTCCTCCTTGATTGTCACAAAGTGATTCATCTCGCTTTATTATCTTGGTACCAAATGTTAGCTTCTAGGGTTCCGAATTTCAAACTATGTACCTCATCTTATTCTCAGGAAGTAATTTCTCCACGTATCCCTTAATTGTTATAGTTTAGGATGACCAATTCATCTAAATTTTCCCTCCCAAGTCTCGGCAGAAACTTCTACTTAGAAACATTCCAAATGAGGTTAGGACGTCTGCTACCAAAATCATATATGAAAATTTCTTGTCTAGAAATATGGAGAGAGCCACCTATGCATCTTTGACCTTCCCTACAAGTGGGACCTCTTTTGACTCCGAAGAGTAACAAGAGCCACTAGGTGGAGTCATGGTAATTTTGAGAGCCTTGACAACCTTCAAAGGCATCACATTCTTTGAGGCATCAAAATCTATTATGTAATTGTTCAATACATATTCTCTAACAAGAAGGGAAACGTAGAAAGGATTGACCTTTTCAATCTTGGATGCGCTTAAGGAAAGCATGTTCTGTGAGGGAGGCATAGGTGGGTTTGGAAACATGCCTTTGGAACTAGAAGTTACAACATTGGGTGTTAGACTACCACTCTTGATATATCGAGACAAACCTCTCAAATTGTTTAGGATGAGTCCACAAATATTCAATTTCAGTAATTTGGACTTTGGATTTGTTCACATATTCTATGAAATAAAAAGGAGTAGATGCGAGTGAAGGTGATGAAGGGACTACTTTTGGATTTAGGACAGGTTTGGAAGCAGGAGTATATTTTTGGGAATGGAGGGTATTTTGAAAGGTACACTAGGAGCTTTCAAAGTACTAGATTTTATAGGGGAAAATTTAGATTTAGACTTGGAAGATGTAGTGAGAAAGACTTACTTGGGATTTCGGGAACCTTCTTACTTGCTATAGGATCATGCTTCAACAATGAAGACTCCAAGGAGGGTGGGAGAAGAGATCCTTGACTGATTTTTTTTTGCGGAGTGGCCACAGGAGGAACTTCAATATTATTTTTCTTTAAAACAATGGAGGGAGGTGTTGATTTATTAGATTGAGAATGAGTGAATATCACACATGAGAAACTAGCTACATCTTCTTGTTCTTCATCATCACCTCCTAATACTCACAAAATTTGATTTGTGTATCGCTTTCAAATTCATCACTTTCTAGGAAATCACCACCTTCACTTTTGGTTCAAGCTCCTCTTCATTTTCCTTACTCCTACAATTTGCATTGATAAGTGGGGCCTCCAAGGAAATCCTTCGTGGTGCTCCTGCAATCTAATTTTTATTGCTTATTTGAGAATAATCCTATCCAAAAATTTCCCTCCTCAACGATGCCATTTAATTTTCGATGTTATGCATTAAAGGATCGGTTCTTTCATCTCCAGGACATTGAGATTTACCCTTTGAGGGATTCTTGATCTTTCTAGATAGGATGAGATCGTCATCAAGTTCAATGGCCAATATTTGTGCTTCTGCAATATCCTTGGTTGAACTCTTCATAGGATAAATACTACCTCCGGTGATTGAGCATTGATGAAGAATCTCTTGACATTGTTTTTAGATGGAGAATCCTCTTCGTATCTTGTAAAGCAATCGCTTCAAATGAGCCATGAAGTTTCTCATAGTTTCATTGTCTCCTTTCTTTATTTGAGCCAACTACACCAAGAGGTCCTGATAGTATTCAATTGATTTAAATATTTCCTCAAAGGCAATCTTGATGTCATTCCAACCAGTGATGGATTAGGCAGGCAGGAGGTGGAACCATTATGTTGCTTTTTCTTGGAGGGACTCCATGAACAATCTTACAGAAAAATATTCATGTTGGACACCAAGAATTCCACATGATTTCATTAAGGTAGTGATGTGTTCTTCAGGATGTTGTGTTTTTTCACCTTTGAACTTTGGTAAGTTCTTTCAGAATCCATCATGGTAGATCATGAAGAGGGGGTTCAAGAGCAAGCAATCTCGTATTCCTTCCCCATGGAACAATGGGTTGAGATCTTTCTACTTCATCTTCCATTTTTGTTTTTGCTTCAACTATAGCTCTTGCTTCTATAAATTCTTCTTAAAATTCTTCTTAAAATTCTTCTTCTTTCAGGAACCAAATGCCCAAGGGTGATTGAAAAATGAGAGAATTTGAAGGGGGAGTATCAACAAGAGTTTGGATAGGATTGCTAGGTGAACTTCTTGAAGATCTAGATGAAGAGGATACTTGAGAGAAGAATTATGGATTATCTCTAATTCATTCTTGTTGATTTTGCAAAGCCTCAAAATTGGTATCAAAAACACCCTCGACCTGCTCAACTTGGTGTATCTTCCTTCAACTAGCTTTTGGAAACTTTTGTAGTGGGAACATGAAATGAAACTGTGGAATATGAAGGGTCACGTGTAGGAATTTGATAGTGTATCTTTTAGCAATGGATTTTCATGAACTCTTTTTTTCTATATTCGATTTTTTTTTGGAATTTTGGGACCTTAAGGTTGTATTTTAGGTGTAGATGCTTCCAACTTTGGCCCACGGTGGGTGCCAAAATGCTGGCATGAAAATTTGTCGGGTGGAAAAATTTGTAGATTTCTTTCCAACACTGGGGAATATAAGTCCCTCTACTTAACCAGGTCTGCAATCTGATGTATATGCATTCACGAGTAAAGGTGGATTTTCTTGGTGGCCTTGTGGTCGGGGATCTAATAGGGGCACTCCATTAACCTTGTAGCAAAGCTAGCAATCTATTGCTAGGGAAGAATTTTTCTAAAGAGTGGGAAAGGGGAGTGAGAAAAGAGGTAGGAGAACTAATGTTGCAGGTAGAAAATCAGATTCCTGCACACACTAGTCAAAAACTTCAACACATGCATTCATGAGAAGAAACAACTCTGCAAATAACAAGACCAAATATAATTTATTGATCACAAAGTATCAAGAAACCCCTTAGTCAAAGAAATCTAGAAACTCCTTCTTCTTGTATTGATTTCTTAAACCAAAGTTGTACATAGTGTGGGAATGGAAGAAATTTGAGAGTGGAGGAAAGTAGAAGAAAATGGCTATCTCCTTTTCTTTCTCTAAGTACAATGCACTCTTGAGTTTACAAGATCAATTGCTAACCCTTTGAGATGGGAATGGATTTACAATTTATAGAGTAGACTTGACTCCTCATCTTCTTCATGACCCTCCATATGCCTTATTTCTAACTTTAGACTATTCATATTCCTACAAAATATTTAAGTCCCTTTTATAAAATCAAGGTGACTTAATTTACATTATGTTTCTAAAGTCACTTTTAGGTGACTTAAAGGCATATCAAAAAGTGCAAACCCCAATGAAGAATTAGAACATTTGAAGGGAGAGAAAGTTGGGGAGAGGGAAGAGAGAGAAAAGGAGAAGATGTTGCCCCTGATGAAGTCCGATGATCCTCGTTGATGGAAAGCTCTGATCGACAAAGTTCTGAATGTCCCATTGTGCCAAAACTACTCTTTGAGTGTGACTTACTATTTTTAGTAAATTCCCAGATGGGAGACTTACTATTTTTAGTAAGAGGTGATTCTTGCTTCTTCTTGATCATCTTGATGTGATGAAAATATTCATTCAATCCTACGCACACTGCCTTTTCTTTGACCACTTCTTGGGGTGACTTACTATTTTTAGTAAGCACCCATATAAGGGACTTACTATTTTTAGTAAGTGGTCATTTTCAATGTTTCTGCTCTAGATAATCATTCTGGCTTCTTGGAGATCTTCAGTGCACACTACCTTTTCCATAGCCGCTTTTGATGAAGACTTACCAAAAATAACAAACATGTGTAGGAAATATTACTATTTTTGGAAAGTGGATTTCGGTGCTCGGTTTGCGATGGAGTATATTTTTTTGAATTCAGCTCATTTCCATGGTCACGTCCTCCAAATTTCACTTGATTTCGCCCACTAGAATGATTGGAAATAATTTTGAAATTTTAACCTGGCAGTGGCTTTGGGCACGGAGCTGTCATGATGGCCATTAATGGAGCTCAAAATTTACAAGTCTAGTTTTTTTCTCCATTTGTGACAAAAATAAATCCATTGCGATAGGTTTTTCATTTGGAGCTTGTGTGCAAGTTTTTATCTCACTCTCGATTGGCGAAATGATGGGAAATCAAGCGAATCGAGCCGATGCATGAGGTGAGGATTTTGTTAGAACAAATGGTTCTAGGTGTCATTTAACCTCTTTTTATTGAATCTTGATCACCTTGAAAAATTTGGTAGTCTTAAAAGATGACATATCTATCCGACTTGTATTTTACAAGATATGAGGATTTTTTGATTGGGTGACTTCATGGTTATCTAGCAAAAAATCTCATTTTCTCCTCGTTCTTCGTTTCTTCAACATTTTTTGATCAATCCTTCCCCTAAGACCTATGTATTTTTACAAATTGGATGATTTTTGGCCATGTAGGAACTGTTTTGAAGCAACAAAAGTGGACGGGGTGTCTAGACAACAATCTGAACAAATCCATGGCAAGGTATGAAGCTGTGAAGGAGAAATGGGGGGAAATAATAACTAAGTGCCAAATTTAAATTTTTCAAAAAATGCATAGAAGGGGATGGGGAATTTTTATGTCCTTGATGTCCCTCACCTCAAAATGATCTAAGGGACATCAATATCCATGGTGTTCAAGGTGATTCCACGTGGCGGAGATCCGATGATAGGGAATGAAGGCTTGACAAGCACACAGGGCTGGAAATTCACTCTTTAAGAGGTCACATTAGTGATTAGGAGTATCCATGGGGATGGGCACATTTTTCCATGTTTTGTGTCCCTTACCTCAAAGGGATGTTAGGGACATCAATTTCCAGAGTAGTCAAGGTGGCGACACATAGCAACGATCAACGGTGAAGGATGTGAGCTCCCACAAGCACACTGGGGTTGAATCAAGCGATCCTGGAGGTCATATGTGGGTTTAGAAGGATTCAAGGGGCTGTGCACATTTTTACAACCTTGATTTCCCTGACCCTGAGGGATGTTAGGGACACAAAATCCCGCCATGCCCCTGGAGCTAAAAATTTGACTAACTCCCGAACCTTGAGGACAACTTGCGATGACAATATCTTCACTCTATATGGTCCTTTTTGTTGAAATTATATATGATCCCGATTGTAAATGTCCTTGTGAATCCAATGGTGGGGGTATAATTTCTTCATTCATCCATTTGATCCCTAAAAAGGCTAATATTTTGTTTGGTACTCCACCCGTGCCAAAACAAATCTACTGAGAACTAATGTGCAAAAGTGTTGTGAAAAATATGATTTAACCATATTTTAGGGATTGGAATTTTATTTTCAGAGATTTTTTGTTTTTCTCCTAACTCCTTCCGGAGCTCCCAAAATCACCTTTTGAAGCTCGGCGACTATTTTGGCCTCAAAGACTCGACTAGCCATGTGAACTCTAATTCAAGCGAAACTACCCCAATTTCTCCAAGCCCTTCTAGAATCTTCCTGAATCATCTCCATGATGTCCCAAGACCTTTTAATCAACTCCAAATCCTCTTAGTTTCTTCTTCTCCACTCCATGGGGTTTCTCTAGCCTTAGGAAGGCCAATGATAGCCCTTCCCACAATCGCTATAGCTTGCAAATGAACTCCTAAAATCACCTAGGGGGAATGAATGGAATTTCCTAAATCACCTAGGGGGTGATATAACATTAGTCGAGATCATTTGGACTAGCTGGATGGACTTGGGGTGTCTTGAAATGATGGGACTTGAAAAAATTAATATTGGGGTATAGTTGTCATGCTCGAAAATTATTAATTTCCTTGTTGCACATTTGCATGACAACAGCTTGGCTCTAGCTTGGGGACATGACATGGAATGAGTGCAGAAATACATGACATGAGGAATCCAAAATCTCAATTTTAGACCATATGATCTGTTGATCAATGCCTTATCTATTGGGCCTTGCAGAGTCATATACAACTTAAAACGAGAGAGAGAGAGAGAGAGAGAGAGAGAGAGAGAGAGAGAGAGAGAGAGAGAGAGAGAGAGAGAGAGAGAGAGAGAGAGAGAGAGCTAAGAAGGAAAAAACACACACACAAAATGACAGAAAGGAAACACATGACACACAAAAGGAAGGGAAACACACAACATAAAGGGAAGAAAACCTAGAAATCAACTATGGTACAAGGCGAGGATAACCCACTTTCACTTGAGCACTTTTCATTTCTAAAAGTTAGCCACGAGGGGGCAACACTAAATGATGATGTTCTGCGAAGCCGTTGACTAGTTCCAGAAAGTAGCCTCCTCTCCTTAGCTGCTTATGAAATCTAGGTGCTTTCACATTTGTATGTACACTTTGTAGGAGTGAGCCTACATGATATTCTTGATGCTCAGGCCTTCGCTTAGAAATTCCATTGCCTTCATGTTCTTTGAAATCAGTTTCATAGTGCTTGTTGCCTTCCATGTTTATCAACATAGCTTATTCTTCATTGAGCATCTCATCACTCCCCGAAGCTGATTTTTGTTCAAATTTCTTGAATATTCTGAGTTACTTTCTTTCCTAGGTCTATGCTCATTGATATCTTCTCCATGAGAAACCTTATATTTATCCTTTTTCTCTACTCCACTCTGACATGTTTGAGTCTTTGACGGAGGGCCGAAAGAAACCTAATACTTGTCTTGTATGGCCATGACACAAGCTAATAAATAAATAATCAACTCGGGGTCTTCTGCAACTTCTACCACATCCGATAGTTATTGCATGGAGGTTTCCTTTGTTACTTCTTAAAGCTCATCTGTATGGCTTGAAGAATCTTTATTTTATAGCTCAAAGCAACTATCCACAAGTGGTTACTACATCATCTTGGGAATCACTGCATTCTATCACTCCTTCATCAAGAGGGGCTTCAGATTCAAAGGCCTCAAAATTCATTTCTTCAAATTCTTCATCATGGAAAGAGTATTCTTCTTCAAATGGGAAAGAAAATATATCCATTTCATTATTGCATCCATCAATCGGTGGCTCGGGGGGCATCATATTTCTCATCTTTATTTATTTCAACATGGCCAACCTTCAAATTGATTAAAGATTTCAAATCAGATTCACACTTATCTTATAGGTTCATGGATTGCATCAGGAGTTTGAGACTGAGCTCAGGATCTTCAGTTTCTTCTGCGGCTCTAAGTAGTTCTTGTACAGGTAGTTCTTTCAAACCTTTCACGGGTTCATCACAAGATGGTATTATCTCTCCATAGATGGTCTGCAGTTGAGGTCATATTCATCCCCAAATGGGAATGAGAATAACTCCTCATCACGGATAAACACATAAGCTGATTTTTTTGCTTGAAAATCATCAAGAACCATTTCCTCTTCTTCATGGTTTACATCATCCGACAATTCGGGGCTGCCCTCTTGTAACTCAAATCTCCTCAATGCTTCTTCAAGGTCCATGCCTCTCTCGAGAAGGCATGTATGGCCCTATTAAGATGGGAATATCCTCTTCCTCCTTGGTTGTCATAAAGTGATTCATCCGCCTGCTATCTTGGTACAAAATGTTAGCTTCAGGCTTCCAAAATTTCATACCGTGTACCTCATCTTCTTCTCGGAAGTAATTTATCCATGTCTCCCTTCACTAGTATGGTTGCAAATGACCAATTCATTTGAATTTTCCCTCCCAAGTCTCAAAAGAAACTTCTACTCGAAAAATTCTGAATGAGGTTGGGACGTTTGCTACCAAAATTATTGCTTTGAAACTTTCTTTTTAACAATCTGAGAACCACCTGTGCATCTTTAACCTTCCCTATAAGTGGGACCTATTTTGACTCCAAAGATTAACAAGAGCCACCGGGTGGAGTCATGGTAATTTTGAGAGCCTTGATGACCTTCAAAGGCATCATGTTGTCTAAGGCACCGAATCTATTATGTAATTGTTCAATACATATTCTCCAACAAGAAGGGAGATGTAGAAAGGATTGACCTTGTCAGTCTTGGATGCACTTAAGGAAAGCATGTTTTGTGAGGGAGGCATAGGTGGGTTTGGAAACATGCCTTTGGAACTAGAAGTTATAACATTGGGTGTTAGACTACCACTCCTAATATATCGAAGAACCTATAAAATTATTCAAGATGAGTACGCAAATATTTAGTTTCAATAATTTAGACTTTGGCTTTATTCGCATATTCTATGAAATCAAAAGGAGTAGATGCGGGAAAAGGTGATGAAGGGACTGCTTTTGGATTTAGGAAAAGTTTGGAAGGAGTATATTTTTGGGGAATGGAGGGTATTTTGAAAGGTACACTAGGAGATTTCAAAGTACTAGATTTTACAGGGGCAGATTTAGATTTAGACTTGGAAGAGGCATCAAAAGACTTACTTGGGATTGCGGAAGCCTTTTTTTACTTTCTAGAGGATCAAGCTTCAAAGCAATGTAGAATCCAAGGATAGTGGGAGCGGAGATCCTTGACTGATTATTTTGTTTTATGGAGTCGCCACAAGAGGATATTCAGTCTTCTTTTTCTTTACAACAGTGGAGGGAGATGTTCCTTTATTAGACTGAGAATGAGTGAGTACCACACATGAGAAACTAGATGCATATTTTTCTTCTTCATCATCGTCTCTAGAATATTCACAAAATTTGATTTGTGTATCGCTCTCAAACTCATCACTTCCTAGAAATTACCACCTTCACTTTTTGGTTCAAGCTCCTCTTCATTTTCCTTACTCCTAAAATTTGCATTGATAGGTGGGGCGTCCAAACTAATCCTTCAGGTGCTCCTGCAATATTATTTTCATTGTTTCTTTGAGAAGAAACCCATTCAAAAATTTCCCTCCTCAATGATGCCATTCCATTTGCTATTTTATGCATTGAAGGACCAATTATTTCATCTCCAGGACATTGAGCTTTACCCTTTGAGGGATTCTTGATCTTACCAAATAGGATGAGATCGTTGACATTGTTTTCAAATGGTGAATCCTCTTGATTATCTTTGTGAAGAAACTGTTGAAACAAGCTACAAAGTCTCTCATAGTTTCATTTTCTCCTTTCTTTATTTGAGCCAACTACACTAAGAGGTCCCGAAAATATTGATTGATTCAAATATTTCCTTGAAGGCAATCTCGATGTCATTCCAACCAGTGATGGATCAGGTAGGTAGGAGGTAGAACCATTTTGTTGTTTTTTCTTAGAGGGACTCCATGAACAGTCTTACAACAACATCTTCATGTTGGACACCAAGAAATCCACATGATGTCATGAAGGAAATGATGTGATCTTCGGGATGTTGTGTTTGTCACCTTTGAACTTTGGCAAGTTCTTACGGGAACCCATTGGTAGATCATGAAGAGGTGTTTCTACTTCATATTCCATTTTTGTTTATGCTTCGCTTCAACTCTTGCTTCTACAAATTGTTCTTCTTTTAGGAACTCAATGCCTAAGGGTGATTGAAAAATGAGATAATTTGAAGGGGGAGTATTAACATGAGTTTGGATAGGATTTCCAGGTGAACTTCTTGAAGAGCTAGATGAAGAGGATGCTTGAGAAGAAGTATGGATTATCTCTAATTCATTCTTGCTGATTTTGTAAAGCCTCAAAATTGGTATCAATAACACCCCTTGACCTGCTCAACATGGTGTATCTTCCTTGACCATCTTTTAGAAACTTTTATAGAGGGAAAATCAAAGGACACTGTGGAATATGAAGGGTCACATGCAGGAATTTGACAGTGTATCTTTCAACAATGGATTTTCATGAAATCTTTTTATGTTTTTGAATATTTGATATTTTTTTATTTTTGGGACCGTGCGGTTGTATTTTGGGTGCGAGATGCTTGCCAATTTTTCCCCACAAGTGGTGCTAAAAAAATGCTGGGGAGAAAATTTATCGGGTGGACAAACTTGTTGATTTCTTGCCAATGCTCTGGGAATCCAAGTTCCTCTCTTGAATTGGTGCAGTTGTCATATATGTACAAGTGGGTAAAGGTGGATTTTACTGGTGGCCTTGTGGTCGGGGATCCAACAGGGGCACTCCATTGACCCTACGGCAAAGCTAGAAATCTCTTGTTAGGGAAGACTTTGTCTAAAGAGTAGGAAAGGGGAGTGAGAAAATAGGTAGGAGAACTAATGTTGTAGGTAGAAAATCATATTCCTGCACACACTAGTCGAGTCGAATTTTCAACACATGCATTCATGAGAATAAATATATCTTCAATTAACAACAAGACCAAATAGAATTTATTGATCACAAAGTATCGAGAAACCGTTTAGTCAAAGAAATCTAGAAACTTGTTTTTCTTGTATTGATTGCTTAAACCAAAGTTTTACATAGTGTGGGAATGGAAGAAATTTGAGAGTGGAGGAAAGTAGAAGAAAATGGCTATCTCCTTTGCTTTCTCTAAGTACAATGCACTCTTGAGTTTACAAGATCAATTACCAACCCTTTGAGATGGGAATGGCTTTACAATTTATAGAGTAGACTCGACTCCTCATCTTCTTCATGACCCTCCATATGCCTTATTTCTAACTTTAGACTATTCATATTCCTACAAAATATTTAAGTCCCTTTTATAAAATCAAGGTGACTTAATTTACATTATGTTTCTAAAGTCACTTTTAGGTGACTTAAAGGCATATCAAAAAGTGCAAACCCCAAAAAATAATTAGAACATTTGAAGGGAGAGAAATTTGGGGAGAGGGAAGAGAGAGAAGGAGAAGATGTTGCCCCTGATGAAGTCCGATGATCCTCGTTGATGGAAAGATCTGATGTGATAAAGTTCTAATGTCCCATTGTGCCAAAACTACTCTTTGAGTGTGACTTACTATTTTTAGTAAATTCCCAGATGGGAGACTTACTATTTTTAGTAATAGGTGATTCTTGCTTCTTCTTTAACATCTTGATGTCATGAAAATCTTGATTTAATCCTACCCTCACCGCCTTTTCTTTGACCACTTCGAGGGTGACTTGCTATTTTTAGTAAGCACCCATATAAGGGACTTACTATTTTTAGTAAGTGTTCATTTTCACTGTTTTCTACTTTAGATAATAATTCTGGCTTCTTGGAGATCTTCAGTGCACACTGCCTTTTCCATAGCTGCTTTTGATGAAGAGTTACCAAATTAGCAAGCATGTGTAGGAAATCTTACTATTTTTAGAAAGTGGATTTCGGTGCTCGATTTGCGATGGAGTATTTTTTTGGATTCGGCTCATCATCGTGTAACGTCCTCCGAATTTCACTTTATTTTTCCTACTAGAATGATTGAAAATAAAATTTGAAATTTTAACTGGCGTGGCTTTAGGCACGGAGCTGCCATGATGACCATTAATGGAGCTCAAAATTTCCAGTCTGGTTTTGTCTCTGTTTACAATGATGAAAACAACTCCAATGCGATATGCTTTTCATTTGTATCTCATGTGCAAGTTTTTAGCTCGTTTCCATTTCCGGAATGATGGGAAATCTGATGAATGTGAGCCGATTGCACAAAGTGAAGATTTTATTGGAACAAATGATTTTGGGCACCATTTGACCTCTCATTTATTGCATCTTGATCATCTTGAAAAATGTGGTAGTATACAAAATACAACATCTTGATCTGACTTATATTTTGCAAGATATGAGGATTTTCCGATTGGGTGACTTCATGGTTATCTAGGCAAAAAAACTTCATTTTCTCCTCATTCTTCATTTCTTCAACTTTTTGATCAATCCTTCCCCTAAGACCTATGTATTTTCATGAATTGGAGGATTTTTGGCCATGACAGAACTATTTTGAAGCAACAATGGTGGACCAAGTGTCTGGAAAATCATGAACAAAGCCATGGCAAGGTATGAAGTTATGAAGGAGAAATGGGGAAATAACGGCTAAGTGTCGGATTTATTTTTTTAAATGCATAGAAGGGGATGGGGAATTTTTATGTCCCTGATGTCCCTCACCTCAAAGGGATGTGAGGGACATCAATTTCCATGGTGGTCAAGGTGATGCCACGTGGCGGAGATCCGACGATAGGGAATGAAGGCTTGGCAAACACCTGGGGGCTGGAAATTCACTCTTGAAGAGGTCACATGAGTGACTAGGAGTCTCCTTAGGGGATGGGAGCATTTTTCCATGTTTTGTGTCCCTCACCTCAAAGGGATGTGAGGGACATCAATTTCCATGGTGGTCAAGGTGACGACACGTGGCAACGATCAACAGTGAAGGTTGTGAGCTCCCGCAAGCACTTGGGGGCTGAACTGGTGATCTTGGAGGTCATATGTGGGTTTATAGGGATTTAAGGGTCTGGGTGAATTTTTCCAACCTTGATGTCCCTAACCCTGAGGGACTTTAAGGACACAAAATACTGCCATGCCCTTGGAGCTGAAAATTGTACTAACTCCTGAATGTTGAGGACAACTTGCGATGACAATATCTTGACCTCTAGATGGTCTTTTTTTGATGAAATTTTATATGATCTTAACTAGAAATGGCCTTTTGAATCCAATGGTGTGGGTCTCATGTCTTTATTCATTCATTTGATCCTTGAAAACTTGGAATTTTGGTTTGGTACTCCACTTGTTGCTAAGAAAATTTTCCTACAGATCTAATGCGCCAAAGTTTTGTGAAAAATATAATTTCACCATCTTGTAGGGATTGGAATCCTATTTCCTTTGATGTTTCATTTTTCTCCTAACTCCATCCGAAATTCCTGGAATCACCTTCTCAATCTCGGCGGTTGTTTTCTCATGTGCACATACTAAGCTCGTGAACCCTAATTACGTAAAATTGCCCCAACTTCTCCGATCCCTTCCAGAATTTTGTTAAATCATCTCCATGACATCTCAAGACCTTTTAATCACCTCCACATCCACTTATTCTCTTCTTCTCTACTCCATGGGGTTGCTCCAGCCCTAGGAAGGTCAACGATAGCGCTTCCCACAACTACATAGGTTGCGAAATGAACTCCTAAAATCACCTAGGGGAATGAATGGAATTTCCTAAATCACCTAGAGGGATGATAGAAAATTATTTGGGAGGTCATTTGGATTATATGGACAGACCTATGGTGTCTTGAAATGATGGGACTTGAAAAAATTAATATTGGGGTATAGTTATCATGCTTGAAAATTGTTAGTTTCCTTGTTGCACATTTGCATAACAACAATATATATATATATATATATATATATCCCTCTCTATCTCTCTCTCTATTGTATTGGTCTCCCTAAATTCATGTATTTTTGGTTCAACCCGTAGAGCCATAATTATGTGGTTATGATCTAGTATATTTTTATGGCTCTTTTAGGTGCATACATTTCATGTGGTCCCATCTTGTCTTATTTTTTTCACCCAGCTTTGTGTTGTTTCAACATCAATATGGTCATAATTCTATAAGTACACAAGGGGATTGATGTTTTTACAAAAATGAAGAGAAACATTAGTATCATACTAGTGAAGGTTCCAAAGTGATTAATCCAAGTTTTAAAAGTTCAAATATCAACATATTTGAAGTATTTGTTTCTCCATCAAGAATTCATTCTACCAAAAAAATCATATATCATATGCATTTCTTTTTCCTAATTTATCTCATAATTTGATAACTTATTGCTTAATATTTTTTCAGCATCATGAATTTGAAGGAAAATTAATATGATTGATTTTCCATGTGGTTTTGCACATTTTTTCACAATATTGATGGTTTGTTTTATCTCATTTTATGATAAATGTTGATACCAAATTCGTAATTACAAAATTGCCCCAAGTTATAATTTAATGATGAAATGTAATTATTGGTTAACTTGTGTGCTTTAATTTAAGACCTTGATAACTAGCGTGCCTTATCGACAACTATATAGTGAGCTTCAAAGCATTTTGTCAATAGTCAAGACTATCAATTATCAAAGGCAATGTGGCATTTAACACTTATCAATTTTTCCATAACTTTATGACATGGTTAATACATTTGAAATCATGATTTTAAATGTGACTATGCTTACATTTGTATTTTTTTAATCCTAAATTTGATAATCAATGACCACAATATGGGAACTAAATGAAAATTTTAAGATACAAGGACATAATTGACCAAAATTATTTTTCATGGTCACATATTGCTTTAGAAATAATTTGAGTTAATAAGATACCCAAACTTTAGGATGTAATGAAGGCCAATTATAGGGTAATTGGCATATATTTTACCATCAATTGTCTTTTTGTTTGACCATGTTTCATTTTTAGCAAAAACTTGATTGAACATGCCCCTAACACATGCAACTAGGGTATTAAAGGATCATTATGGGTTATATGGCATACACTTGACACCTATTTTTTGTTTTGATGTGTTTGTGTGCTATTATGAGCTCGAATTTGATTGAAAAAGGTTCCTAACAATTAAAATCAAGATTTTGAAGCTCGTTGTTAGGCTAGGGTCACACAATTTATGAAATTATTCATTTTTTTGCATTTATATCTCATATCTACATCAAATCTAATTAAATGAGGCATCTAGCACTTTCATTCAAGGAATTGAATCCCTTTTTTTTTTGTTATGGGCACACAATTAACTACACATAGGTCATTTTTGTGTGTGTTTTGTGTTGTTATTATCCTAAATTGTAATTATCATGGACTCTAATAGTTGCAATTGATCAATAGAAGCTCAAATTTGAGGTATGCGTGCACAATAGATCACTTAGAAAAAGCTTTGTTGATCGGGGACCCTAAAACTTGCAATAAATTATTCTAATCCTGATTTTGGGCAAGAGGAGCATAATTGAAGCCTAATGGTCATATTTTGTGTTTTTTCATGTCATTTTCAAATCAATTTTGACTTAGTGGGGACCTAACACTTGTAATTAAGAAATATAATCCCAATTTTTGGCTATGGATACACGATTACATACCTTTGGTTGATTTTGTGTTGTTGTTAGCCTAAAATCAACAAAACATGGGTCCACACACTTGTAATTGAGTATTTAAAACTTAAATTTGGGTTATGAATATATAATTAAGCACTATTATTTATCTTTATACATTTACATGTTATTTTTACACCTAATTTTATCAAGTAGAGGTAATTTCATGGAAATGGGGGACCAAAAGGGGGTCAAAAGTGGCCACCCATTTCCTAAAATTAGCAAAAGTTGAACTTCAACTAGTAATTTGGCATGCCTATGCTCAAAATTTGACAATTTGATAAGAACAAGAATCGTAGTGTTCCAAATATAGTTTCTAAGCTACCATTATTTTCTTTAAAATGGTTGATATTAATAAATCATGTTTGGATTGAACCTTTGATATTTTTGGTGGTTTGCAATTTTACATAATTGTATACCCACAAACAATACACATGAAATTGGAAATGAACTAGTTAGTTTTAGTAAATACAATTCAATGTCACACATTTCAAAATATGAAAAAAGTCCAAGAGGTATGAATTAGTGAGTAAATAGGTGTATCATACTTTATGACTATATTTCGAGAGAAGATATCTTATGAGTATGCTAGGCATACACATAGATCTTGATGGTTAGATGATAAATTTATGTTATGCAAGGAAACATTTCATCTTGGTACCATTATGTCGGTTTTTGATTTTACAAAGAAATATATTCTATAACCACATAATGAAGTCTCGATCATTATATTACAACTCTATTAATTTTTCCATATTTGTGCATATAACATTCAATCATGTTCCCGACAAAGCAAAAAGGAATACAAAAATATCTTGAGGGAGTATCATTTCTATATTGGTGATTATCGTACACATTATACGAGATCTCATGCAAGTTTTCTTTGAGGTCTTATATGGTAATTTGAGTAACGAAACATCATATTGAGTCAAAAATCATATGGTCGGATAACTATACATCACAATCCAAGAATTTGCGAATGTTCTATTGGTTAAGTAGGATGCATAGGATGAGTGGTGTTTAACAAATTCAAAAATTTAGTGAGGCTACGCATGGAAAAGGGGAGCATGGTGGTGCGAGAAAAATGTTAAAAGTGTCGTAGAAAGAGAAGAGTTTAAGTATAAAGATGGTGAAAAGTTAACCGATGCACCATCCATCATGGAATGGTGTAATTCAACAATGGGTCTAGCTAATGAGGAAATTCTACAATTGAAATATTTTTTGGTTGGTAGAGGAAGCTAACTTTGCAAAATATGAAGATTTTGTTACACTAATGGGATCTATTGAGTTGCTCTCTTTATAAGTTTGTATGTAGGTTCATGGACTATTCACATGAGGTAGATGACATGGTTTTATTCTTCACATGTATGTATTTTTTTGGGATGAGTATGAGTTGAAAGATTGGGTCAATGAATGGTATTGTATACCTTTATATCTAATTGAGATGTATTGACCTCCGCAAGATCTACAACTCACGGTGAGTGAATCATTGGTTTACTTTGATCATATATAATATCTAGTGTAACTAGGTATTATGGATTCATTTTAAAGTTAAAATTAATATTTTATCTCATTAGGTAACTTATTTATTAATCATTTATTGATATTTAATTTTTTGTACAATGTGATGGAGGTCTTGTTCATGTAGTTGTTGCAGAAGAAAATAATAAATAAAGAACAAATTATTATTTGTCTCATTGTGTTGAGGAAAAAAGAAATTGATTGCCCCAATCATAGAGGGAGATGGCCTAGAGTATCCTTTGTGGTCTATGGTTATTACTCAAACATGGATTATAAGATACCCAATGATGAAATCCAATGTCCGGTTATTCAAGGATTTTGAAAATCATTGAAAGATTATTCATTATTCTCATCTTGTTGCATCTAATGTTCAATTGATCAAATATGGGACTAAAATTCACAATTAGAGCTTGTGGAAAGTTCTTGTGTCTAACATGGAAGGAATAATCAACACTTAAAGACTAAATCAGACCAAATATTTCATTGGATTGAATTGGTACATAACACATAAGTTTTATAGTTTGTAAGTATATTGTTTAATTCTTAAGTTTTATGTGTTTGAGTACTTTTTTCTTTAATTTTATTTATTTATATCACTAATAATGTTATTAATGTAGGTTATGGTGCCAAAAAATATTTTAATTTCACGTGGTTGGCATAATTAGTAAATAATTTATATTATTTAAGTGAGGAGAAGATTTAACATCTTCTAAAAATGATCCTTCGATTCCTTTATTTTCGGACCTTAGTTTTAATCCATTTCATTGGTCACACATTGAATCCTTGTCCTCCTTATCCTCCCAAAACTTGATCTTATGGTATTAGTAGAGGCATAGACCTCATATATCCATATATACAAGATATAGCGAGAGAAAGAAAGAGAGAGGAATGGGGATGGAAGATAATTCAAGGGAGAGATAAACAGAGAGAGAGAGAGAGGAGGGAAGAAAGAGTGAGAAGGAAAGAAGAGGGAAGAGAGTGAAAGAGCAATGGAGATAAAAGGGAAGTGAGAGTGAGAGGTGAAGAGAGAGAGAGGGAGGGAGAGAAAGAGAAGGAGAAAGAGAGGAGGGTATACATAGTGAGAGAGACAGAGATAGTGAGAGAGAAGGGGGAGAGGAGGGAAGAGAGAGAAATAGAGAGAGAGAGGAGGGAAGAGATAGTGAAACAAATGATGGAAGATGGATGATAACATTTACTTGGAAACTAAAAACAAGAACATATTCTCATTTTACCACCTATAATGTATGAAAATGTTCATTTTAACAACAAGAAAACATTCTCATTCCACCACCAATGTAGTTGGGAAGGACCAAGATGCTTGGGAAGAAAAATGGCACCTCAAATAATATCTAATAACCCACGAAGATTGTGGGAACCATCGATTTGGTGCCATGAGGTGCCAATCATAAAATATCACCCTAAATATCCTAACACCGATGCTAATTGAAGGTTTGTGACTTACATTTTCTATGACATAAATAAAAAAGTATAAAATGGGAGAAAATAAGAGAGGTTTTCATATATGGACTAGATTCCTAGTTGTATGACTAGAAAATACATTCCTAGGTGTCATAGGTTGAAAGAAATCATCTGTCAAAGTTTGGATGCTTTTCTCTCTCATTGTCCACTCAAAATTCCCTGCTCTGTCAAAGGTAAAATCCCAAAATTTTGAGTCTAAGTGTCTTTTCTACCAAGCTGGTGGTGTGAAAAAAAAGTCTTGGAAGTCTGAAAATCTAAGTATTGGACTTTTCTTGCATGTATTTCGGGCCTGTCGGACATTTTTGTCCCGACTGTCCCAAGTTCCAAAGTGCGAGTTGTTCCCCGACCGGCCGAAATTCCCGAAATTGTCCTATCTTCGGGCCCGTCGGAAGTTTTTGTTCCATATGTCCCGAAAGCTTTTGTGCAAGTCATTCCAATTTCGGCCGAACCATCCGAACCGCGTACTTCGCACTACTTTGTCCCAAATATCCCAAAGTCAAAAGTACGAGCTTTCTCTTTTTCGGCCGAAGCTTCCTAGTCGCGTACTCCGGAACTATCTGTTCCAAAAGTCCCAAGTCCAAGCGGACCTGCTTTTCCAATTTCGGCCGAAATGCCCGAGCCGCGTACCTCGCGTATTTTCGTCCCAATTGTTCCAAAAGCTTTTGTGCATTCTCTCTCCATTCCGCCCGAGCCGCGTGTTTCGCGCATTCGCGTCTCACATGTCCCAAGCGTACCTAGTGTCATCCATACTTAGTTTTTCCTGCTCACTCCAAGTATGGCGCTTTTCAAGTTGGTGGTCGTGTAATTAAATGCGCATTGAATTCACTCCTCTCCCCAAAAGGCTATATAATGAACATTTCCCCTTCGCATTTTCTCACATCTTCCTTGATTATCCTTTGCTCAAACCCTCGCCGCCTACAAACTTGCGCACGTTCCTCTGCTTCTGTAATTCCATTCCAAGTCTAGTTTGCAACCTTGTTCCCCTGAAACTATCGACATGAAGATCAAATTTCAAGGACAAGAACAGATTTCTCCACTCGAGTCTGCTGTAAGCAACATTGGAGATAGCGAGGCCCGACATCTCGATTTCAGCGATTTTTGGGCAAGGATGGAAGATGCGAATCCCTCGCCGATGGCTCAGACAATTTATGACAGTGGTTTGGCGTACGCTGGAGGATTCCCAATTTCAGTACAGTGTGCTGATACAGTGCTTGCATGCGGAGCTCACTTCGACCCTGCCTCAAGTGAATTGACAAACGTACACGGGGAGCTCATCGCCAAGCTAGACGCTGCCGCCATTGGTGCCGCTCTGAGAATCCCGGAATTGGACAATGCCATAGTTGTTTCTCAAGTCCAAGCGCAAGCCATGTTCGATCAAGACAGTGACAAGTACAGGGCACGAGTGGCGAAGTCCTGGTTAAAAAACCCTAAGAAAGGAGCTTCCCGCCTCACCAAAACTCTCATCCGAGCAGACTTCAACGAAGAACTGTCAGATTTCATAATACTGCTGGCTCGGGTCATGGGTTTGCCTTCCACCAGCGAGTTCCATTTCTGGATGTGCCCGCTCATCAGTATGGTGTGCGAAGGTACACAAAATATCAACTGGGCTGAGATCATCAGCATGAACCTGACGGAACAGCTATCCAACGTACTGCAAACAAAGAAGTTTTTCATGACTTCGTATCTGATGTATACTCTAGCAGCATCGAGGCAATGGTTTGGATTCTCATATATAGATGCCCACAAAGGCGACCCAGTGTACACCTATTGCCCGCAGTTTACCTTGGAGACCAGCAACCGCAATTTCAGAAGGGTTAATGATGCTTTCACTATGTACGTGGTCCGATTGCTCGAGGGTGACACCGCCAGGAGGTTTTCAGATGAAGCCATGAACTTGATATCACGGTATGGGGCCTACTTCATCCAATTCAGGAAATTCTCATACATCAGGCTTGCTGGTTATGAGGGTACTCCTCTGAGGCTTCCCATGTTCTGCAATGACAAGATGGCCTTGATTGAAATATGCAGGCAACTGGACAAGTTGCACAGAACTTGCAGAGACAAGAAGATCTCTGGTTTGCACTTTCCCATCTCTCTGGGAAATTACACGTGCAAAACAGCCCTGGATGCCCAGAATATAGAGAGAACTTTGGTCCCTGTCACCGTTCATTTCTTCAAGCCAAGAACCTGCTTTGACTTGAAGAAGTTTATTGAACAGAACATCAAGATAGTCTATCACCATGTGGCAGAGACAGAAGATTACTGGGCCGACTGTACAGACGACTTTGAGGCCAGAAGAAGACATTATGGCAGGTTCTCCTTACAATTGATTCAAGAGCTCGGTCTGTACCAAGTTCCTGAAGGCCTTGAAGATGATAATTCTGAGCTATACTCATATGAGTATGAAAATGTGATCAAACACACCCCTCTGGAAGACATAGATTGGAACAGAAAAGAGAGGGATGATTTGGCTGAAATCCTTGCTCCAGTCTTAGTCAGGACTAAGGTCTGGTTCAATAAAAAGGTCCGAGAATTCAGGAGACGCTCGGGAGAATCCTCCTCCAAGGATGCCTCTACACCAATAAGAGAAGCACCAGTTTCAAGGTCCGAAACACCAAAGAAAACCTCTCCTACCTCAGCAGCTCAGGGACCTGCGGAATCTACTCCTTCTCCATCCACTCAGGTATATAAGAAGAAGCTCAAGGAAGTAAAGAAGGAACCGGTGGAAAGAGATCCTCAGGAGAAACAGGCGGAATTGCCTATTGGACCAGAGAACATCATCATCCTCAGTGAAAGTGAAGAGAGTGAAAGGCCAACTCCTGCAAATGTTCCTGAGGACCCAACAGATAAAGACAAGGAGGTCCAGAGCACTGAGCTTCCAGGGGCTAGTGATTCTTCTACTGCCATTGTCTCCAGTGCTCCTTCCACATCTCAGCTTGAGTCAACAGCTGCACAGACCTTGAGTGTCATGGGCTCCCTGTCTCTTGGCCCCCTTGCTCCTCCTGCAGATTCTTCTTCCTCTTTTGCATGGGTACAACCCTTGGTTGACAAAAGGAAGAGAAAACCATCCTCCCAAAACCTGGGACCAAATTTTGATGCTGTTGCAGCCATGTTGGGTACCACGCCTTCTCGTGCCAAGAAAGCAAGAACCACCTCCAGAATAGTATCTGATACTCGAGGTCAGCAATTCTTGGAGATTGCCAAGCCTGCTATAGACAGATCAGAACAGGACTTGCAAGTATCTGACTTGGAGCTACTGAGAATCCCAATGGGAGAGTCTACCCCTGAAGGCGAGATCCATAATCTCCAGGAAACAGTCACAAGAGTTATTGGAAGAGTGGAAAAAGGACAGCAAGCTATCGAACAGTTGGAAGAGCAAGCCCGAGCTCTTACAAGTTTCATCAAGTCTCTTCTATCTAAGGACAAAGTTTTGGATCCCACCCCTTTAACTGCTTTACCTCCTCCTGTAATACTAAGCCAAGATGAAGTGCAAAGTATAAAAGATATGCACAAGTATTCTGTTTATGGCAGAGCTTTTGAAGCCATGGTGGATGACATGCTTGTCGCGGGGTTGAACTTCATCGATGAAGCCTTCAAGCTCTATGAAAAGGTGAGTAATATGCAACTAAATCTCTCCTCCACTATCAGTACCATGGATAAAGAACTCAAAATCTGGAGCAGTTGCATAGTAGACCTCCGCCTCATGGGACAAACAGATGAGAACATCCTAATGGCGAACAAGATTTTTGATGATGCCAAAGACAATTTATCGAAGTCTTGGGTCTACAGCGTAGAATGGAAGATCAGAGTATTAGAAGAAGCTGTGGTAGAGATGAAGAACAGTTGGCAGAAGGGAGAAGCTTTCAAAGCACTGACAGTGGCTGCCTTCAAAGATATACATTGTCATCTTCAGGATGAAAACTCTGGTGCTCTTCTGTCCCTGCAAGAAATCAAATCTCAGTTCAGAGCTTTTGTAAAAAACGATCTGTTCCAGGAAAGCACCATCTCCAAAGAAAAGATGAAGGACATTTGCTCTCTTCAATATGCCATTAAAGAAGCAAATAAAGATTATCATACTCACGTCGAGTTTGATAAAGAGATGGAGAAGTGTCAAGGATTTTGGACTCAGTCTGCTGCCAACACGTCGGTTCCACGTGGCAGAGACATAGCCGAGGCTTTGAAGAAGTTCAGGCAGCGAATTCTGAAGACATTGGGTCCCTCCCTATAGCTGGCCACCTGTCTCCTCCTTCTTTCTTTCTTTTCTCTTCTTCTCTGTCTTTTCGCATTCCTTGTAATTAGTTGGGATATTGCAACCGGCAATACTTAACTATTCTTTATTTAAAAGAAACGGTTACAAGTCGTAACCGACTTGTAAGCTATATAATGGCCTTTCCACGCCATTTTTGGGAGGAGGAAGAACTTGGCATACTCTCGAAATTGTAAATAGATCTTGAACATATCAATACAAAAGGGCTTTTCTTTTCATTCTCTATCTGAATCTTTGTAGCTCTGTGTTTTCCTTTAGTATTGTGAAGATTATTTTGTACCTAATTCGTTAGTCTTGCTGATTGCTTTTGCAAATACAGTGATCTTGCACGACCAAGAAAGAACTTTGTGTCTTTGATTAATGAATTTGAAAAAGGTCGTTGAAGAACTTTGTGTCTTTGATCTTATTCAGTTAATGCAAATAATCTTGTTTCAAATTCCCCGCAACTTCGCACTCGTAAAGAATTATTCTGTTATCTATAATTCCAAACGTTTGCTATTCTGCTTATCTTCGTACCCTCTTTCCTCACCCGTTTAGAATCGATGATCTTTGTGGAAAACATTTTCGTGGTATCCAAGTTCAACCATAAAATGACCCTCTGTATATTTGTAAATAAGTTCGTGTCTCAATAAGGGAACCTCTCCCATTAAAGAGGAGGGACTTCTTGTCCCCTGACTGTTGCTCTTCTAAAAAGTCTTATTTGAAAACCAACAGTTTTTGGCGACTCCGCTGGGGAAAATCGTATTCCAGTACTATATTTTTTTTTTTTTTTTCGATCATTCTTTGATCTGGCGACTCCGCGTTTCACTCGAGGGAGAAGGGCCCTTGGTATCGAAGATTCTCGCCAGCTTTTGAGCAACATGGTTTTCCTTTCCTTCAAATAGAAGAACTCGCTCAACGAGCACTCCACCTGTTCGAGAAAGAAATCTTCAGAGCTCTGCTAGTCCTAATCTACAAGCTTTAATCCTTGCTGGTGTTACAGTTCCCCTCAGAACCGTATTTCCAAGAAGAATGGCACAAGTTCCATGGGGTCAACGTGTCGGGCCTCTGGCCCTCACTCAGCCTTTGCATGAGTTACCTAGAGGTAACCGAAAGAACTTCCCCAAATTCAGAGGCGACGGCAAAGTGCACCCTGACGAGCATATTGCAGCCTTCATAGTTGCATGTGGAGTCTTGGGGGTCGAACATGAAGACGTCTCAGTAAGACTGTTCGTCGAGACGCGTACAGACAATGCTTCTTGATCGGTTCTATCATCTTCCTACCGTGCCATCATCGATTGGAATACCATGAGAACTCGCCTCAAAGCCGTTTCAAGCCGGCAGAAGATGTGCATGCACTGCTTGCCCAGATTTCTCAAATAAAGAAAGATCCATCGGAACCCATGAGAGAGTTTGTGGCTCGGTTCAACAGACTGATCAACAAAATTCCTGTGAATACTCGGCCGGTTGATCAAATTCAAAAATGTTTCTTTTTGAATGCCCAAACGCCTAAAGTCAGTTATGCTCTAAGAAGGGCTAACCTTGGAACGTTAATACTGGATCAAGAACTGGCTGTTAGTGTCGAGGATGACCTAATCATGTCAGGGAAGTTGAAGAGAGATCCTCCCAAATCTAAATCTGCTGCTTCTTCATCTTCCACTTCTGGACCCAATACTGATCCATTAGTCCAGAAACTTGCAAATGATCTGGTAGCTATAAAGAAACAATTAGCTCAGCATGCACCGTATGCAGATGTTCCTAGAAGAAATTTTCAACCCAGAAACCGTTTGCCAGCCCCCCACACAAGATTGGCACTTGAAGGACCTCCCGTCAAAGTTCCTGTGAATGCAACTTGCGAGGTCGAAGAACCAGAAGATGATAATGAAGCTTGTGAGGAGTTCTTGGAGGAATTCGATGATGAGGCGGAAGAACCCGAGGGATCTCGAGTCAATTTCTTTACCACTGAAGGCATTGATGATGCAGATGACTATGATGAAGTGGTAGCAGATATGAACAGCGAATCCTTCGCTGTCATGACTCGGGAACAGACGCATCAGAGGGAAAAGGTGACACAACCCCTGAAGAAGTCCAAAGAGCAGCCTGCGACTATTCCTGTAATTGCCAGAAGAGGATCTCCTATTCCTACCTCATCTGCACCAAAGGTAAGTACTGCCAATCCTACCCCCAAAGTTGTTTCTTCTTCTTTTTCTCCTAGGGTTGATAAACCTAAAATTCCAAATGATGATGGACCATCCACCTCTGGATCCTTTGACATTGTAGATCATTTAAAAAGGACCAAAGTTCAAATTTCAGAGGCTGAATATTACCAAACCCATCCAAAAGCTTTTGCCAAGATGATCCAATTTGTAAATTCCCATTCCAAGACCACCTCCAAAGGCCTTTTGCCCACACCTCCTTCTACACCACAGCCCAGTCTAGTAGCTGCTGTCACCTCACCTGGTGACAAGATCAAGCCTTTCTATGTAACACTCCTTATAGCTGGCCACAGGCTCAGTAACTGTGTCATAGATTCCGGAGCCTCAGATAATGTGATGCCCGCCAAAGTAGCTCATGCTTTAGGCTTGACCCTTACTCGTACTTATGGATCTTGCTACTCCATGGAAAGTAAGGAAGTACCTTTGGTGGGAAGGATTAAAGATGCACAAGTGGCTTTTGCTGCTTTACCTGAAAAGAAGGTCTTGGCTACCATACTAGTAGCAGACATTCCTCCTTCCTATGGAATGTTGCTAAGCAGAAACTTCTGTAAAGATGTGGGTGGAGAGATTCAAATGGATTGGTCACACGCTCTCATACCTGTCAATGGACAAATGAAGAAGCTACTACCTGAGAAGCAGTCCGAGTACATTGTGCAGAAGACAGATGATCCCAAGGCACAAATACTCTATGAGGACAGGGGCCATGGTAATTACATGATTTTGTCCCCTGATGAAATCCGACCCTGCAAAATATCACCTAAGGACCCCAATGGTGTCTGGATCTTAGAATTTGACGGCAGTTGTTCTTCGGCTGGTTCTGGAGCCGGTGTTCTGTTAATATCACCTGAAGGCTGCCTATACCCCTTTTCATTCAAATTGCAGTTCGAGAACACTAACAATACAGCAGAGTATGAGGCTCTCATCCTTGGATTGCAAGTGGCCAAAGAACGAGGTGTAAAAAATCTTTTGGCTCGTGGTGATGCAGAGCTGATTGTGAAACAAGTCAGAAGCCTGTTTCAGGTAAAGAACGGGAGGCTGAAGCATTATCGGAATCAGGTTTGGGATTCAACTGAATTCCTTGATGCCTTCTCCATTGAAGCAATTCCCAGAGAAAAGAACAGCAGAGCTGATTCCCTGGCTGTCTCAGGGTCATTATTGATCCCTCATCCTGAATTCTCTCAGGATAAATTCACTATTGAGATGGTCCACCGACCTAGTGTCCCTGACAATACTAACAACTGGCAAGTCTTCAACGACGACCAGCATTTGCTTTCCTTCCTGGAGCTCAAGGGCAATTTTGAACAACTGTATTTCGAAGGAAGTGACAACCTGCCTCGTGAGAGCGTGTCTTCGGACCAAGCCGTCACCCAAGGAGAAGAAACTGATCAGGAAGGGTGCATTAAGCTCAAAGGAAACAAGATCCCCAAAGGTTTGGTGAGTTTGGAGGAGTTGTTTGATAAGCATGACAGGTACGTGAGATCTAAAGCTTCCATTGGACCTCGGCAATCAGCTGAGTATGATAAAATTGATATTGGGAGTTCTGATGACCCGAAGCTGGTAAATATCGGGAAGTGTTGCACATCAGATGAAAGGAGAAGAGCAATTGACCTTCTAAGGAAATATAAGGATGTGCTTGCTTATTCTTATGAAGATCTAAAAGCCTTCAAGCCAAAAGAAATGCAACACTCTATCCCTCTCAAGCCAGGAATCAAGCCTTTCAAGCAGAAGCAGAGGCAGTATAACCCAAAGATAGCTGACACCATATTTCAGGAGATTCAGAAACTGCTAAAGGCTAAAATCATCTTTCCCATTCACCATTCGACTTGGATTGCAAACATTGTACCTGTTAGGAAGAAGAATGGAGAGATCCGCATCTGTGTTGATTTCAGAACCTGAATCAGGCCTCTCTGAAAGATAACTACCCTCTCGCCTATGATGGATCGGGTTTTGCAAGCGTAATGTGCTCGAGATGTTATCTATGCTTGATGGCTTTTCCGATACAATCGTAGAGGGTTGATATCTGGCCGATCAACATAAGACAGCCTTCACAACTCCTTGGGGTACCTTTGCCTACAAGAGGATGCCTTTTGGGCTGATTAATGCCGGTGCCACCTTCCAGAGAGCTATGGATCTGGCTTTCGGAAGCTTGAAGGGAAAATGCATAGTCATATACCTTGATGACCTGACAGTGTTCTCAAAGACAAGAGCGGATCACTTCGACCACTTAGAAGCAGTTCTGCAAAGATGCCGAGAGCATGGGATTTCCTTAAATCCTAAAAAATCTGTCTTCTGTGTTACAGAGGGAAAGCTATTAGGACACATTGTCTCAAAGGATGGCATCAAGATTGATCCGGAACGAGTTCAAGCCATCCAACAGATTCCTCTCCCTACTAGTAAAAAGGGCGTGCATTCCTTTTTCGGTAAGATCAATTTTCTAAGAAGATTCATCCCTGATTTTGCTGAATTGACTTTGAATATTTCTCAGATGATGAAAGGAAAGCAAGCATTTGGTTGGTCTTCTGAAGGAAAGGAATCCTTTGAGGGTATCAAGAAAGCTATTGCTAAAACTCCAGTTTTGGCTTGCCCTGATTTCAGCAAGGATTTCATTATCTATTGCTACGCTACAGATAGTACTCTGGCTGCTGTCTTAACCCAGGAGGATCCTGATAAACATGAGCTACCAATTGCCTTCATGAGCTATATCCTGAAGAACCATGAGCTAAAGTACACCATGATGGAGAAGCATGCCTTTGCAGTAGTCAAAGCTGTCAAGCAGTTCCGTTTCTATATCCTCAACTCTCACTCTACGGTGCTGGTCCCAGATACGACTGTAAAGTCAATTCTCACGCAACAAGAATTTGGATCCAAGAGGGGAAACTGGGTGGCTAAAGTCCAGGAATATGACCTTGATATCAAGCCAACCAAGCTGGTTCGGGGAAAAGGTCTTTGCGAGCTCATTGCTGAAGGAACCCAACACGAGTTACTGGAGAAGCAAGCTGACCTTCCTATTGTTCTGTTCCTGAGTTCAGTTGATGAATGGTACGCTGACATCGCTCATTTTCTCACCTACGGGGAATGCCCCTCTCATTTAACTGCTAAAGAAAAGAGGACTGTTAAGTTGAGATCAGCACAATATGTATTGTGGGAAAATGCCTTGTTCAAGCGCGGTTTGGATGGGAGATTCCTGAAGTGTGTAGACAAAGAACAACAGAGAAAATTGCTCTCAGCTTTTCATGATCAGACATGTGGAGGGCACTATTCATCAACAGTCACAGCTCATAAGATACTCCGTGGAGGGTATTACTGGCCTTCTTTGTTCAAAGATGCAACCAAGTGGGTGGATAAATGTGAGGCCTGTCAGACTTTCGTGGGAAGACCTAAATTGGCTTCCTTGCCTCTCAAACCAGTTGTGATTGAAGAACCTTTCCAACAGTGGGGTCTAGACTTCATCGGTGCACTCAACCCTGTTTCCAGCGCTGGACATACCCATGTGCTAACTGCTACTGACTACTTCACCAAATGGGTGGAAGCTATTCCAGTCAAGAGCACCACTTCTGAAGTAGTGTGCAACTTCATTAAAGAGAACATCTTGGTTAGGTATGGTGTGCCTAACAAGATTGTAGAATGATAATGCCTCAAACTTCTCCTCAACCGAGATAATGGATTTCCACGGGTATGGCATCTCTCCGGCTCATTCTTCGATTATTATCCCCAGGGAAATGGACAAGCAGAATCTACCAACAAGAATCTGGTGACTATCATAAGAAAGTTGGTCAATGAATCTCAGAGAAACTGGCATAAGAAACTTTACGATGCTCTTTGGGCAGACAGGATCACACCTAAAAGAGCCATTGGAATGTCCCCATTTCAAGTAGTGTATGGCGTAGAGGCTCAATTGCCAGTGATGTGGAACCGCCAATTTGCACTCGATGAAGGCCATTGAAGACACTAGTTTCAATGATGCTCTGGACAAAAGGATCATGTACCTGCACAAACTGAACGAGGATAGATTGGAGGTTGCTGACAGAATATCTGCCCACCAGCAGAAGGTGAAGGTTCTGTTCGATAAGAAAGCTAGGTCCAGAGAGTTCCAAGTTGGTGATACTGTGCTGTTATGGGACAAAAGACATGAACCTCGTGGCAGCCATGGAAAATTTGATTCTCTGTGGCTTGGACCTTTCAAGATAAGACACTTTGCTGGTAAGGACTCTTTCTATCTTGATTACATGGATGGTTCCCCCCTCCCACTTCCTTATAGTGGGCAGTATTTGAAGTTGTTCAGATCCTAGGTGAAAAGGTAAAATCCCAAAATTTTGAGTCTAAGTGTCTTTTCTACCAAGTCGGTGGTGTGAAAAAAAAAAAGTCTTGGAAGTCTCGAAAATCTAAGTATTGGACTTTTTCTTGCATGTATTTCGGGCCTGCTTGACATTTTTGTCCCGATCGTCCCAAGTTCCAAAGTGCGAGTTGTTCCCGACCGGCGAAATTCCCGAAATTGTCCTATCTTCGGGCCCGTCGGAAGTTTTTGTTCCATATGTCCCGAAAGCTTTTGTGCAAGTCATTCCAATTTCGGCCGAACCATCCGAACCGCGTACTTCGCACTACTTTGTCCCAAATATCCCAAAGTCAAAAGTACGAGCTTTCTCTTTTTCGGCCGAAGCTTCCTAATCAGCGTACTCGAACTATCTGCTCTCCAAAAGTCCCAAGTCCAAGCGGACTGCTTTTCCAATTTCGGCCGAAATGCCCGAGCCGCGTACCTCGCGTATTTTCGTCCCAATTGTTCCAAAAGCTTTTGTGCATTCTCTCTCCATTCCGCCCGAGCCGCGTGTTTCGCGCATTCGCGTCTCACATGTCCCAAGCGTACCTAGTGTCATCCATACTTAGTTTTTCCTGCTCACTCCAAGTATGGCGCTTTTCAAGTTGGTGGTCGTGTAATTAAATGCGCATTGAATTCACTCCTCTCCCCAAAAGGCTATATAATGAACATTTCCCCTTCGCATTTTCTCACATCTTCCTTGATTATCCTTTGCTCAAACCTCGCCGCCACAAACTTGCAAGCACGTTCCTCTCGCTTCTCGTAATTCCATTCCAAGTCTAGTTTGCAACCTTGTTCCCCCGAAACTATCGACATGAAGATCAAATTTCAAGGACAAGAATGATTTCTCCACTCGAGTCTCGCATGTAAGCAACATCGAGATAGCGAGGCCCGACATCTCGATTTCAGCGATTTTTGGGCAAGGATGGAAGATGCGAATCCCTCGCCGATGGCTCAGACAATTTATGACAGTGGTTTGGCGTACGCTGGAGGATTCCCAATTTCAAGACAAAGCAGCCGATACAAGGCCATGCGGAGCTCACTTCGACCCTGCCTCAAGTGAATTGACAAACGTACACGGGGAGCTCATCGCCAAGCTAGACGCTGCCGCCATTGGTGCCGCTCTGAGAATCCCGGAATTGGACAATGCCATAGTTGTTTCTCAAGTCCAAGCGCAAGCCATGTTCGATCAAGACAGTGACAAGTACAGGGCACGAGTGGCGAAGTCCTGGTTAAAAAACCCTAAGAAAGGAGCTTCCCGCCTCACCAAAACTCTCATCCGAGCAGACTTCAACGAAGAACTGTCAGATTTCATAATACTGCTGGCTCGGGTCATGGGTTTGCCTTCCACCAGCGAGTTCCATTTCTGGATGTGCCCGCTCATCAGTATGGTGTGCGAAGGTACACAAAATATCAATCAAGGCCGAGATCATCAAGCATGAACCCGACGAACAGCTATCCAACGTATCGCAAACAAAGAAGTTTTTCATGACTTCGTATTCGATGTATACTCTAAGCAAAGATCGAGGCAATGGTTTGGATTCTCATATATAGATGCCCACAAAGGCGACCCAAAGTTGTACACCTATTGCCCGCAGCTTTACCTTGGAGACCAAAGAACCGCAATTTCGTAAGGGTTAATGATGCTTTCACTATGTACGTGGTCCGATTGCTCGAGGGTGACACCGCCAGAGGTTTTCGATGAAGCCATGAACTTGATATCACGGTATGGGGCCTACTTCATCCAATTCAGAAATTCTCATACATCAAAGCTTGCTGGTTATGAGGGTACTCCTCTCGAGGCTTCCCATGTTCTCGCAATGACAAGATGGCCTTGATTGAAATATGCAGTAACCGGACAAGTTGCATGTAACTTGCAGAGACAAGAAGATCTCTCGGTTTGCACTTTCCCATCTCTCTCGGGAAATTACACGTGCAAAACAGCCTCGATGCCTGCAATATAGAGAGAACTTTGTCCCTCGTCATCGTTCATTTCTTCAAGCCAAGAACTCGCTTTGACTTGAAGAAGTTTATCAATGTAACATCAAGATAGTCTATCACCATGTGGCAGACAAAGATTACCGGGCCGATCAGTATGCAGACGACTTTGAGGCCGTAAGAAGACATTATGGCAGGTTCTCCTTACAATTGATTCAAGAGCTCGGTCCTCGTACTCAAGTTCCCAAGGCCTCAAGATGATAATTCCGAGCTATACTCATATGAGTATGAAAATGTGATCAAACACACCCTCTCGGAAGACATAGATTGGAACAGAAAAGAGAGGGATGATTTGGCTGAAATCCTTGCTCCAGTCTTAGTCAGGACTAAGGTCTGGTTCAATAAAAAGGTCCGAGAATTCAGGAGACGCTCGGGAGAATCCTCCTCCAAGGATGCCTCTACACCAATAAGAGAAGCACCAGTTTCAAGGTCCGAAACACCAAAGAAAACCTTTCCTACCTCAGCAGCTCAGGGACCTGCGGAATCTACTCCTTCTCCATCCACTCAGGTATATAAGAAGAAGCTCAAGGAAGTAAAGAAGGAACCGGTGGAAAGAGATCCTCAGGAGAAACAGGCGGAATTGCCTATTGGACCAGAGAACATCATCATCCTCAGTGAAAGTGAAGAGAGTGAAAGGCCAATTCCTGCAAATGTTCCTGAGGACCCAACAGATAAAGACAAGGAGGTCCAGAGCACTGAGCTTCCAGGGGCTAGTGATTCTTCTACCGCCATTGTCTCCAAAGTGCTCCTTCCACATCTCACTTGAGTCAACAAATGCATGCACCTTGAGTGTCATGGGCTCCCCGTCTCTTGGCCCCCTTGCTCCTCCCGCAGATTCTTCTTCCTCTTTTGCATGGGTACAACCCTTGGTCGACAAAAGGAAGAGAAAACCATCCTCCCAAAACCTCGGGACCAAATTTTGATGTCACAGCCATGTTGGGTACCACGCCTTCTCGTGCCAAGAAAGCAAGAACCACCTCCGAATAGTATCCGATACTCGAGGTCAGCAATTCTTGAGATCGCAAGCCTCGCTATAGACAGATCGTAACAGACTTGCAAGTATCCGACTGAGCTACCGAGAATCCCAATGGGAGAGTCTACCCTCAAGGCGAGATCCATAATCTCCAGAAACAAATACACAAGAGTTATTGGAAGAGTGGAAAAGGACAAAGAAGCTATCGAACAGCTGGAAGAGCAAGCCCGAGCTCTTACTAGTTTCATCAAGTCTCTTCTATCTAAGGACAAAGTTTTGATCCCACCCTTTAACTCGCTTTACCTCCTCCCGTAATACTAAGCCAAGATGAAGTGCAAAGTATAAAAGATATGCACAAGTATTCTGCTTTATGGCAGAGCTTTTGAAGCCATGGTGGATGACATGCTTGTCGCGGGGTTGAACTTCATCGATGAAGCCTTCAAGCTCTATGAAAAGGTGAGTAATATGCAACTAAATCTCTCCTCCACTATCAAGCACCATGGATAAAGAACTCAAAATCTGGAGCAGCAGATAGTAGACCTCCGCCTCATGGGACAAACAGATGAGAACATCCTAATGGCGAACAAGATTTTTGATGATGCCAAAGACAATTTATCGAAGTCTTGGGTCTACAGCCAGTAGAATGGAAGATCGTAGTATTAGAAGAAGTCATGTGGTAGAGATGAAGAACAGCTGGGTGTAAGGGAGAAGCTTTCAAAGCACCGACAAAGGGCTGCCTTCAAAGATATACATTGTCATCTTCAGATGAAAACTCGTGCTCTTCTCTGTCCCTCGCAGAAATCAAATCTCGCCCGAGCTTTTGTAAAAACGATCTGCTCCAGAAAGCACCATCTCCAAAGAAAAGATGAAGGACATTTGCTCTCTTCAATATGCCATTAAAGAAGCAAATAAAGATTATCATACTCACGCCGAGTTTGATAAAGAGATGGAGAAGTGTCAAGGATTTTGACTCGGCCACTGCCAACACGCCGGTTCCACGTGGCGTAGACATAGCCGAGGCTTTGAAGAAGTTCAGCAATAATTCTCAAGACATCGGGTCCCTCCCTATAGCCGCCACCGCTCTCCTCCTTCTTTCTTTCTTTTCTTTCTTCTCTCTCCTTTTCGCATTCCTTGTAATTAGTCGGGATATCAGCAACCGCAATACTTAACTATTCTTTATTTAAAAGAAACGGTTACAAGTCGTAACCGACTTGTAGAAGCTATATAATGGCCTTTCCACGCCATTTTTGGGAGGAGGAAGAACTTGGCATACTCTCGAAATTGTAAATAGATCTTGAACATATCAATACAAAAGGGCTTTTCTTTTCATTCTCTATCTGAATCTTTGTAGCTCTGTGTTTTCCTTTAGTATTGTGAAGATTATTTTGTACCTAATTCGTTAGTCTTGCTGATTGCTTTTGCAAATACAGTGATCTTGCACGACCAAGAAAGAACTTTGTGTCTTTGATTAATGAATTTGAAAAAGGTCGTTGAAGAACTTTGTGTCTTTGATCTTATTCAGTTAATGCAAATAATCTTGTTTCAAATTCCCCGCAACTTCGCACTCGTAAAGAATTATTCTGTTATCTATAATTCCAAACGTTTGCTATTCTGCTTATCTTCGTACCCTCTTTCCTCACCGCTTTGTAATCGATGATCTTTGTGGAAAACATTTTCGTGGTATCCAAGTTCAACCATAAAATGACCTCTCGTATATTTGTAAATAAGTTCGTGTCTCAATAAGGGAACCTCTCCCATTAAAGAGGAGGGACTTCTTGTCCCCTGACTGTTGCTCTTCTAAAAAGTCTTATTTGAAAACCAACAGCTTTTTGCGACTCTACTGGGAAAATCGTATTCCAAAGATTATTTTTTTTTTCATCATTCTTTGATCTCGCGACTCCGCTTTCACTCGAGGGAGAAGGGCCCTTGTATCGAAGATTCTCGCCAGCTTTTGAGCAACAGGGTTTTCCTTTCCTTCAAATAGAAGAACTCGCTCAACGAGCACTCCACCTGCTCGAGAAAGAAATCCTTCGAGCCTCGCTAGTCCTAATCTACAAGCTTTAGTCCTCACGGTGTTACAGCCCCCGTAACCGTATTTCCAAGAAGAATGGCACAAGTTCCATGGGGTCAACGTGTCGGGCCTCCGGCCCTCACTCGCCTTTGCATGAGTTACCTAGAGGTAACCGAAAGAACTTCCCCAAATTCGAGGCGACGGCAAAGTGCACCCCGACGAGCATATCATTGCAGCCTTCATAGTTGCATGTGGAGTCTTGGGGTCAACATGAAGACGTCTCGCAAGACTGCTTCGCCGAGACGCTACAGACAATGCCCGATCGTTCTATCATCTTCTTCCGGTGCCATCATCGACGGAATACCATGAGAACTCGGTTCAAAGCCGCTTTCAAGCCGGCAAGATGTGCATGCACTCGCTTGCCCGCATTTCTCAAATAAAGAAAGATCCATCGAACCCATGAGAGAGTTTGTGGCTCTGGTTCAACAGATCGATCAACAAAATTCCCGTGAATACTCGGCGGTTGATCAAATTCAAAATGTTTCTTTTGAATGCCCAAACGCCTAAAGTCAGTTATGCTCTAAGAAGGGCTAACCTTGGAACGTTAATACTGGATCAAGAACTGGCTGTTAGTGTCGAGGATGACCTAATCATGTCAGGGAAGTCGAAGAGAGATCCTCCCAAATCTAAATCTGCTGCTTCTTCATCTTCCACTTCTGGACCCAATACTGATCCATTAGTCCAGAAACTTGCAAATGATCTGGTAGCTATAAAGAAACAATTAGCTCAGCATGCACCGTATGCAGATGTTCCTAGAAGAAATTTTCAACCTGTAAACCGTTTGCACCCCCCACACAAGATTGGCACTTGAAGGACCTCCCGCCAAAGTTCCCGTGAATGCAACTTGCGAGGTCGAAGAACCAAGAAGATGATAATGAAGCTTGTGAGGAGTTCTTGGAGGAATTCGATGATGAGGCGGAAGAACCCGAGGGATCTCGAGTCAATTTCTTTACCACCAAGGCATTGATGATGCAGATGACTATGATGAAGTGGTAGCAGATATGAACAAATAATCCTTCATTGTCATGACTCGGGAAATGACGCATCGAGGGGGAAAAGGTGACACAACCCCGAAGAAGTCCAAAGAGCAGCTGCGACTATTCCTGTAATTGCTGTAGAGGATCTCCTATTCCTACCTCATCTCGCACCAAAGGTAAGTACACGCCAATCCTACCCCCAAAGTTGTTTCTCTTCTTTTTCTCCTAGGGTTGATAAACCTAAAATTCCAAATGATGATGGACCATCCACCTCTGGATCCTTTGACATTGTAGATCATCTAAAAAGGACCAAAGTTCAAATTTCAGAGGCTGAATATTACCAAACCCATCCAAAAGCTTTTGCCAAGATGATCCAATTTGTAAATTCCCATTCCAAGACCACCTCCAAAGGCCTTTTGCCCACACCTCCTTCTACACCACAGCCCAGTCTAGTAGCTGCTGTCACCTCACCTGGTGACAAGATCAAGCCTTTCTATGTAACACTCCTTATAGCTGGCCACAGCTCAAGAATCGTCGTGTCATAGATTCCGAGCCTCGTATAATGTGATGCCCGCCAAAGTAGCTCATGCTTTAGGCTTGACCCTTACTCGTACTTTGGGATCTTGCTACTCCATGGAAAGTAAGGAAGTACCTTTGGTGGGAAGGATTAAAGATGCACAAGTGGCTTTTGCTGCTTTACCTGAAAAGAAGGTCTTGGCTACCATACTAGTAGCAGACATTCCTCCTTCCTATGGAATGTTGCTAAGCGTAAACTTCGTAAAGATGTGGGTGGAGAGATTCAAATGGATTGGTCACACGCTCTCATACTGCACAATGGACAAATGAAGAAGCTACTACTCGAGAAGCAATCCGAGTACATTGTGCGTAAGATGATGATCCCAAGGCACAAATACTCTATGAGGACAGGGGGCCATGGTAATTACATGATTTTGTCCCCCGATGAAATCCGACCCCGCAAAATATCACCTAAGGACCCCAATGGTGTCTCGGATCTTAGAATTTGACGGCAGCTTGTTCTTCGGCCGGTTCGGAGCCGGTGTTCGTTAATATCACCCGAAGGCTGCCTATACCCCTTTTCATTCAAATTGCAGCTCGAGAACACTAACAATACAAAGCAGAGTATGAGGCTCTCATCCTTGATTGCAAGTGGCCAAAGAACGAGGTGTAAAAATCTTTGCTCGTGGTGATGCAGAGCTGATTGTGAAACAAGTCGAAGCCTGCTTTTGTGTAAAGAACGGAGGTCAAGCATTATCGGAATCAGGTTTGGGATTCAATTGAATTCCTTGATGCCTTCTCCATCAAGCAATTCCCAGAAAAGAACAAAGCAGAGCTGATTCCCCGCCGTCTCGTGGTCATTATTGATCCTCATCCCGAATTCTCTCAGATAAATTCACTATTGAGATGGTCCACCGACCTAGTGTCCCCGACAATACTAACAACCGGCAAGTCTTCAACGACGACCAGCATTTGCTTTCCTTCCTTCCCGAGCTCAAGGGCAATTTTGAACAACCGTATTTCAAGGAAGTGACAACTCGCCTCGTGAGAGCGTGTCTTCGACCAAGCCGTCACCCAAGGAGAAGAAACGATCGAAGGGTGCATTAAGCTCAAAGGAAACAAGATCCCCAAAGGTTTGGTGAGTTTAGAGGAGTTGTTTGATAAGCATGACAGTACGTGAGATCTAAAGCTTCCATTGACCTCGCAATCACCGAGTATGATAAAATTGATATTGGGAGTTCTGATGACCCGGTCGGTAAATATCGGGAAGTGTTGCACATCGATGAAAGGAGAAGAGCAATCGACCTTCTAAGGAAATATAAGGATGTGCTTGCTTATTCTTATGAAGATCTAAAAGCCTTCAAGCCAAAAGAAATGCAACACTCTATCCCTCTCAAGCCGTGAATCAAGCCTTTCAAGCGTAAGGTGAGGCAAGATAACCCAAAGATAGCCGACACCATATTTCAGAGATTCGAAACTGCTAAAGGCTAAAATCATCTTTCCCATTCACCATTCGACTTGGATTGCAAACATTGTACTGTAGGAAGAAGAATGGAGAGATCCGCATCTCGTGTTGATTTCAGAACTCCGAATCAGCCTCTCGAAAGATAACTACCCTCTCGCCTATGATGGATCAGGTTTTGCAAGCGAATAACAGCTCTCGAGATGTTATCTATGCTTGATGGCTTTTCTCGATACAATCGTAGAGGTTGATACATCACTGATCAACATAAGACAGCCTTCACAACTCCTCGGGGTACCTTTGCCTACAAGAGGATGCCTTTTGGGCTGATTAATGCCGGTGCCACCTTCCAGAGAGCTATGGATCTCGGCTTTCTAAGCTTGAAGGGAAAATGCATAGTCATATACCTCGATGACCTGACAAAGTTGTTCTCAAAGACAAGAGCGGATCACTTCACCACTTAGAAGCGCTTCGCAAAGATGCCGAGAGCATGGGATTTCCTTAAATCCTAAAAATCTGTCTTCTCGTGTTACGAGAGGGAAAGCTATTAGGACACATTGTCTCAAAGGATGGCATCAAGATTGATCCTAACGAGTTCAAGCCATCCAATGATTCCTCTCCCTACTAGTAAAAAGGGCGTGCATTCCTTTTTCGGTAAGATCAATTTTCTAAGAAGATTCATCCCTGATTTTGCTGAATTGACTTTGAATATTTCTCAGATGATGAAAGGAAAGCAAGCATTTGGTTGGTCTTCTGAAGGAAAGGAATCCTTTGAGGGTATCAAGAAAGCTATTGCTAAAACTCCAGTTTTGGCCTGCCCTGATTTCAGCAAGGATTTCATTATCTACTGCTACGCTACAGATAGTACTCTGGCTGCTGTCTTAACCCAGGAGGATCCTGATAAACATGAGCTACCAATTGCCTTCATGAGCTATATCCTGAAGAACCATGAGCTAAAGTACACCATGATGGAGAAGCATGCCTTTGCAGTAGTCAAAGTCAAAGCACAAGCGCCTGCTTCTATATCCTCAACTCTCACTCTACGGTGCTGGTCCCGTGATACGATCAGAAGTCAATTCTCACGCAACAAGAATTTGGATCCAAGAGGGGAAACTGGGTGGCTAAAGTCCAGGAATATGACCTTGATATCAAGCCAACCAAGCTGGTTCGGGGAAAAGGTCTTTGCGAGCTCATTGCTGAAGGAACCCAACACGAGTTACTGGAGAAGCAAGCTGACCTTCCTATTGTTCTGTTCCTGAGTTCAGTTGATGAATGGTACGCTGACATCGCTCATTTTCTCACCTACGGGGAATGCCCCTCTCATTTAACTACTAAAGAAAAGAGGACTGTTAAGTTGAGATCAGCACAATATGTATTGTGGGAAAATGCCTTGTTCAAGCGCGGTTTGATGGGAGATTCTCAAGTGTGTAGACAAAGAACAACAGAAAATTGCTCTCACTTTTCATGATCGACATGTGGAGGGCACTATTCATCAACAAATACAACCATAAGATACTCCGTGGAGGGTATTACCGCCTTCTTTGTTCAAAGATGCAACCAAGTGGGTGGATAAATGTGAGGCCTGCGACTTTCGTGGAAGACCTAAATTGGCTTCCTTGCCTCTCAAACCAGCTTGTGATTGAAGAACCTTTCCAACAAAGTGGGGTCTAGACTTCATCGGTGCACTCAACCCTCGTTTCCAGCTACTGACATACCCATGTGCTAATCAAGCACGACTACTTCACCAAATGGGTGGAAGCTATTCCACTAAGAGCACCACTTCAAGTAGTGTGCAACTTCATTAAAGAGAACATCTTGGTTAGGTATGGTGTGCCTAACAAGATTGTAAAGATAATGCCTCAAACTTCTCCTCAACCGAGATAATGGATTTCCACGGGTATGGCATCTCTCTCGGCTCATTCTTCGATTATTATCCCTGTGGAAATGGACAAGCAGAATCTACCAACAAGAATCTGTGACTATCATAAGAAAGTTGGTCAATGAATCTCGTAGAAACGGCATAAGAAACTTTACGATGCTCTTTGGGCGCACAGATCACACCTAAAAGAGCCATTGGAATGTCCCCATTTCAAGTAGTGTATGGCGTAGAGGCTCAATTGCCAAAGGATGAAAGGAACTGCCACCAGCACTGATGAAGGCCATCAAGACACTAGTTTCAATGATGCTCGACAAAAGGATCATGTACCGCACAAACCGAACGAGGATAGATTGAGGTTGCCGATGCATGTAATATCTCGCCCACCAAAGGTGAAGGTTCTGCTCGATAAGAAAGCTAGGTCCAGAGAGTTCCAAGTTGGTGATACTGTGTTATGGGACAAAAGACATGAACCTCGTGGCAGCCATGGAAAATTTGATTCTCTCGTGGCTTGACCTTTCAAGATAAGACACTTTGCTGGTAAGGACTCTTTCTATCTTGATTACATGGATGGTTCCCCCCTCCCACTTCCTTATAGTGGGCAGTATTTGAAGTTGTTCAGATCCTAGGTGACTAGGGAGTCCCTTTGTATATTATGTACAGTGTTTTGCTTTCCCTGCTTTCGGTGTGTTTCCCTTCTGTTGTGTGTGTTGCCCTCTGTATTGTTTTGTTTTTGACTCCTTTGCCCAATGGATAAGGCACTGGTCTGCTTCACCGAGTTATCTAAGTTCTTGCCTTGTCTCATTCCATGAATTTACACCAAGTCATCCCCAGAAGGAGCCAGCTGTTGTCCACTCAAAATTCCCTGCTCTGTCAAAGGTAAAATCCCAAAATTTTGAGTCTAAGTGTCTTTTCTACCAAGCTGGTGGTGTGAAAAAAAAAAGTCTTGGAAGTCTGAAAATCTAAGTATTGGACTTTTCTTGCATGTATTTCGGCCTGCTTTGACATTTTTGTCCCGACTGTCCCCAAGTTCCAAAGTGCGAGTTGTTCCCGACCGGCCGAAATTCCCGAAATTGTCCTATCTTCGGCCCCGTCGGAAGTTTTTGTTCCATATGTCCCGAAAGCTTTTGTGCAAGTCATTCCAATTTCGGCCGAACCATCCGAACTGCGTGAGATTTCGCACTACTTTGTCCCAAATATCCCAAAGTCAAAAGTACGAGCTTTCTTTTTTACCGAAGCTTCCTAATCGCGACTCGAACTATCTCTGCTCCAAAAGTCCCAAGTCCAAGCGACTGCTTTTCCAATTTCGGCCGAAATGCCCGAGCCGCACTACTCGCGTATTTCGTCCCAATTGTTCCAAAAGCTTTTGTGCATTCTCTCTCCATTCCGCCCGAGCCGCGTGTTTCGCGCGCATTCGCGTCTCACATGTCCCAAGCGTACTAGTGTCATCCATACTTAGTTTTTCCCGCTCACCCAAGTATGGCGCTTTTCAAGTTGGTGGTCGTGTAATTAAATGCGCATTGAATTCACTCCTCTCCCCAAAAGGCTATATAATGAACATTTCCCTTCGCATTTTCTCACATCTTCCTTGATTATCCTTTGCTCAAACCTCGCCGCCTACAAACTTGCGCACGTTCCTCTGCTTCTGTAATTCCATTCCAAGTCTAGTTTGCAACCTTGTTCCCCTGAAACTATCGACATGAAGATCAAATTTCAAGGACAAGAACAGATTTCTCCACTCGAGTCTCCATTGTAAGCAACATTGAGATAGCGAGGCCCGACATCTCGATTTCAGCGATTTTTGGGCAAGGATGGAAGATGCGAATCCCTCGCCGATGGCTCAGACAATTTATGACAGTGGTTTGGCGTACGCTGGAGGATTCCCAATTTCAAGATACAGGCAGCCGACATAAAGTTGCTTGATGCGGAGCTCACTTCGACCCCGCCTCAAGTGAATTGACAAACGTACACGGGAGCTCATCGCTGCTAGACGCCGCCGCCATCAGGTGCCGCTCTCGAGAATCCCGGAATTGGACAATGCCATAGTTGTTTCTCAAGTCCAAGCGCAAGCCATGTTCGATCAAGACAAAGGATGTGTACAGGCACGAGTGGCGAAGTCCTCGGTTAAAAACCCTAAGAAAGGAGCTTCCCGCCTCACTAAAACTCTCATCCGAAAGGCATTTCAACGAAGAACTCGCTGATTTCATAATACCTGCTCTCGGTCATGGGTTTGCCTTCCACCGAAGTTCCATTTCTCGGATGTGCCCGCCATCGCATGGTGTGCGAAGGTACACAAAATATCAATCGGCCGAGATCATCAAAGCATGAACCCGACGGAACAGCTATCCAACGTATCGCAAACAAAGAAGTTTTTCATGACTTCGTATTCGATGTATACTCTAGCAAAGATCGAGGCAATGGTTTGGATTCTCATATATAGATGCCCACAAAGGCGACCCAAAGGTACACCTATTGCCCGCAGCTTTACCTTGAGACCAAAGAACCGCAATTTCGTAAGGGTTAATGATGCTTTCACTATGTACGTGGTCCGATTGCTCGAGGGTGACACCGCCAGAGGTTTTCGATGATGAAGCCATGAACTTGATATCACGGTATGGGGCCTACTTCATCCAATTCAGAAATTCTCATACATCAAAGCTTGCTGGTTATGAGGGTACTCCTCTCGAGGCTTCCCATGTTCTCGCAATGACAAGATGGCCTTGATTGAAATATGCAGTAACCGACAAGTTGCACGTAACTCGCAGAGACAAGAAGATCTCTCGGTTTGCACTTTCCCATCTCTCTCGGGAAATTACACGTGCAAAACAGCCCCGATGCCCGTAATATAGAGAGAACTTTGGTCCCTCGTCACGTTCATTTCTTCAAGCCAAGAACCTCGCTTTGACTTGAAGAAGTTTATTGAATGTAACATCAAGATAGTCTATCACCATGTGGCAGAGACAGAAGATTACCGGGCCGACCGATGCAGACGACTTTGAGAGGCCGTAAGAAGACATTATGGCAGGTTCTCCTTACAATTGATTCAAGAGCTCGGTCTCGTACTCAAGTTCCCAAGGCCTCAAGATGATAATTCCGAGCTATACTCATATGAGTATGAAAATGTGATCAAACACACCCTCCTCGGAAGACATAGATTGGAACAAAAAGAGAGGGATGATTTGGCTGAAATCCTTGCTCCAGCCTTAGTCGACTAAGGTCCGGTTCAATAAAAAGGTCCGAGAATTCAGAGACGCCGGGAGAATCCTCCTCCAAGGATGCCTCTACACCAATAAGAGAAGCACCGCCAAGGTCCGAAACACCAAAGAAAACCTCTCCTACCTCAAGCACTCGTGGACTCATGCGGAATCTACTCCTTCTCCATCCACTCAGGTATATAAGAAGAAGCTCAAGGAAGTAAAGAAGGAACCGGTGGAAAGAGATCCTCAGGAGAAACAGGCGGAATTGCCTATTGGACCAGAGAACATCATCATCCTCAGTGAAAGTGAAGAGAGTGAAAGGCCAACTCCCGCAAATGTTCCCGAGGACCCAACAGATAAAGACAAGGAGGTCCAGAGCACTGAGCTTCCAGGGGCTAGTGATTCTTCTACTGCCATTGTCTCCAGTGCTCCTTCCACATCTCAGCTTGAGTCAACAGCTGCACAGACCTTGAGTGTCATGGGCTCCCTGCTCTTGGCCCCCTTGCTCCTCCCGCAGATTCTTCTTCCTCTTTTGCATGGGTACAACCCTTGTCGACAAAAGGAAGAGAAAACCATCCTCCCAAAACCTGGGACCAAATTTTGATGCTGTTGCAGCCATGTTGGGTACCACGCCTTCTCGTGCCAAGAAAGCAAGAACCACCTCCAGAATAGTATCTGATACTCGAGGTCAGCAATTCTTGGAGATTGCCAAGCCTGCTATAGACAGATCGTAATGTGACTTGCAAGTATCTGACTTGGAGCTACTGAGAATCCCAATGGGAGAGTCTACCCCTGAAGGCGAGATCCATAATCTCCAGGAAACAGTCACAAGAGTTATTGGAAGAGTGGAAAAAGGACAGCAAGCTATCGAACAGTTGGAAGAGCAAGCCCGAGCTCTTACAGGTTTCATCAAGTCTCTTCTATCTAAGGACAAAGTTTTGGATCCCACCCCTTTAACTGCTTTACCTCCTCCTGTAATACTAAGCCAAGATGAAGTGCAAAGTATAAAAGATATGCACAAGTATTCTGTTTATGGCAGAGCTTTTGAAGCCATGGTGGATGACATGCTTGTCGCGGGGTTGAACTTCATCGATGAAGCCTTCAAGCTCTATGAAAAGGTGAGTAATATGCAACTAAATCTCTCCTCCACTATCAAGCACTATGGATAAAGAACTCAAAATCTGAGCAGTGCAGACAGTAGACCTCCGCCTCATGGGACAAACAGATGAGAACATCCTAATGGCGAACAAGATTTTTGATGATGCCAAAGACAATTTATCGAAGTCTTGGGTCTACAGCAGAGAATGGAAGATCGTAGTATTAGAAGAAGTCAGGTAGAGATGAAGAACAATGCGTAAGGGAGAAGCTTTCAAAGCACCGACAAAGGCTGCCTTCAAAGATATACATTGTCATCTTCAGATGAAAACTCGTGCTCTTCTCGTCCCTCGCAAGAAATCAAATCTCGCCCGTAGCTTTTGTAAAAACGATCTGCTCCAGAAAGCACCATCTCCAAAGAAAAGATGAAGGACATTTGCTCTCTTCAATATGCCATTAAAGAAGCAAATAAAGATTATCATACTCACGCCGAGTTTGATAAAGAGATGGAGAAGTGTCAAGGATTTTGGACTCACCGCTGCCAACACTCGGTTCCACGTGGCGTAGACATAGCCGAGGCTTTGAAGAAGTTCAGCAATGACTTCTCAAGACATCGGGTCCCTCCCTATAGCCGCCACCGTCTCCTCCTTCTTTCTTTCTTTTCTTTCTTCTCTGCCTTTTCGCATTCCTCGTAATTAGTCGGGATATCAGCAACCGCAATACTTAACTATTCTTTATTTAAAAGAAACGGTTACAAGTCGTAACCGACTTGAAGCTATATAATGGCCTTTCCACGCCATTTTTGGGGAGGAAGAACTTGGCATACTCTCGAAATTGTAAATAGATCTTGAACATATCAATACAAAAGGGCTTTTCTTTTCATTCTCTATCCGAATCTTTGTAGCTCTGTGTTTTCCTTTAGTATTGTGAAGATTATTTTGTACCTAATTCGTTAGTCTTGCTGATTGCTTTTGCAAATACAAAGGATCTTGCACGACCAAGAAAGAACTTTGTGTCTTTGATTAATGAATTTGAAAAAGGTCGTGAAGAACTTTGTGTCTTTGATCTTATTCAGCTTAATGCAAATAATCTTGTTTCAAATTCCCGCAACTTCGCACTCGTAAAGAATTATTCATTATCTATAATTCCAAACGCTTGCTATTCTCGCTTATCTTCGCACTCTTTCCTCAAACCCGCTTGAATCGATGATCTTTGTGGAAAACATTTTCGTGGTATCCAAGTTCAACCATAAAATGACCCTCTCAGTATATTTGTAAATAAGTTCGTGTCTCAATAAGGGAACCTCTCCCATTAAAGAGGAGGGACTTCTTGTCCCCTGACCGTTGCTCTTCTAAAAAGTCTTATTTGAAAACCCTATCACTAATGAAAATTAAAGGTTTTTGTCATGTTTCATTCATTTTGATAATGAGAAATGGGATGGATATGGGATAAATTGGGATAAATATTTGTATATGTGCCATATGCATATTTGTAGGTTTAGACGATACATTCTTAGTGCCATGGTTTGTGAGAAATCATCTATCAAAGTTTGGCCACTTTTCACTCTTAGGGGGCTTAAGAGAGATTGTCAAACTGATGTAGTTGGAAGGACCTGAATGGTTTGGAAATATAATGACACATCCAATAGTGTATGATATCCCATTTGGATGTATAGGCGAGTGTCGGTTTGGTGCCATGAGGTGTTGATCACAAAATATCACCTCGGACATGCTAACACCGACGCAAATTGAAGGTTTTTGTCACCTTTCATTCATTGTGACCACAATAAAATGGGAAAGATATGGAAAAAAAATGATAGATATTTTTATAGATAGACCAGATACCCAACTATAAGTTTAGATGAGATATTTCTATATGTCACAATCTGCGAGAAATATTTTGTTAAAGTTTGGCTATTTTTCACTCTCAAAACACTTAAGAGACATCACAAAATCGATGTAGATGGGAAGGACTGAGACAATTGAGTAGTGTAATGATACCTCCAATAGAATATAACATCTCACTCGGGCATGTGGGCACCATAATTTTAGTTTCATGAGGTACTGCGATCAAAAAACTTCACTCTAGACACCATAATATTGGTTCGTAAATTGAAGGTTTTGTTGTGTTTCATTCACTATGACTGCAAGAAAATGGGTGTGACATGGGAGAAACTAAGAGAGGTTTTTATAGGTGGATTATATTCCTTAGTGTAGGTTTAAATGATACATTCCCAAATTCCATAGTTTATGATAAATCATTCATCAAAGTTTGGCTTCTTTTTTCTCTCGGGAAGTTAAGAGACATTAGTAGGCGATGTAACCGAGAAGGACCGGGATAGTTTTGAAGTATAAATACACCTATGGTATTTTATATTGGCCTACCTGGACATGTGGGCACCATTATTTTGGTGCCACATGTGTCGATTGTAAAATATTGCTTTAGACACCCTAACATTGATGCAAATTGAATTTTTTTCCGTGTTTCATTCACTATGACTTACCTGCAAGAAATTGGGTAGAATATGGGAGAAACTAAGATAATTTTTATATGTGGAATATATTCTAAATTCTAGGTTCCAATGAGCCATTCTCAAGTGCCACTATTTGTGAGAAATCAATGAAGCCAAAAAGGACTAGGATGGTTGGGTAGTATAATGACACCTTAGATAGTGTACGGTATCCCACATATATGTGTGGGCATCGTCGTTTTGGTGTTATAGGGTTTCCTTCACATAATATTTCCTAGAAACCCTAACACTTACGTAAATTGAAGGTTTTGTCGCATTTCATTTTCTACGAACATGAGAAAATGGGAAGGAGATGAAAGAATTGATATAATTTTTCATATACAAACCACATTCTCATATATAAGTTTAGATGAGACATTCACAGGTTCCACAGGTTTACAAGAAATCACCTGTCAAAGTTCGACTACTTTTCACTCTTATGGTGCTTAAGAGACATTGTCGACGGATGTACCCAAGAAGGAACAAGATATTTGGGAAACAAAAAAACCTACAATAATATATAATGGCCCACCTAGATGTGTGGGCACCATTGGTTTGTACCACAAGGTTATAATCACAAAATATCACCCTACACACCCTAACATTTATGTTAATTGAATATTTTTTCGCGTTTCATTCGCTATAATTACACAAAAATGGGACGGATATGGGAGAAACCAAGAGAAGTTTTCATAAATAGATCATATGTCTCATTGTGGGTTTAGATGAGACATTCCCGTGTCGTGAGGTTGTAAGAATTTCTTGTCAAAGTTTGGCTAATTTTGTCCCTTAGGGCACTTAAGAGACATCTTTGAACTGATGTAGCTAGGAAGGGGATGGTTGGGTAGTGGAATGACACCTCTATAGCATATAACAACCTACCTAGATATTTGGGAACCATCGGTTTGTGCCATGAGTGCGATTACAAATTATCACCCTAGACATAGACACGGTCCTAGTAAATGAAAATATGTGTTAATTTAATAAATAACTATAATATAAATTTTAATGAATTGAAAGTATTTATTACTCTTGAGGTAGTATAAATGTCACGCTTTTATGCAAGAACACAAAGAAAGTAAACCGAGATAACACGATACTTTATTTTCCCTAGACTATCCTCAAACTACTAATAGCCATTATAACCCCAAACCTTAATGTCTAGGAATATTGGTAAGTGATTTCATAAAACTAAAATACTTTTGGCTACTCTTTTTATATTTCTATCTCTATACTAAATTTCAAGAACCGAACTTATGTCAAACCCCTTAAACTCGCTATTTTTTTGCCAATTAGTCCTCTAAATGAGCTTCTATAGGTGCGAGAAAGAATATTGTTATTAACCGGGACTATGTGGATGAGTTTCCACACTCCAAACTCTAATATATTGTTTTTCCAAGGTTCCTAAATCTTGTATAATAAACTACATTCCTTGACTCGAGAGATTAGGACCTCTAAATAATTATTTTCACTTAAACCTTGATGAGGGTTTTCCTCGAAGCCGGGAGAGATAAGATTTTACTCACATGCATATTCTTCACTTCCAAGAATTGAAATTAAACATGTAGGTCTGTAATGACCTCTTTAATATGCCAAGTATATTTAGATTAAGAAAACGATCAAAGAAAATAAAAAAATTATCATTTTTACCTATTTTGTGTTTGGAAATATTTTTTTAGCAAATCAAAATGCATATAGTTTGAAATTTGAGCCTACCCTTTCAAATATTCATTAGAGTAGCATCTAACAATTATTCCCTCCTACAAACATCCATACACAATAATCATAGTAATTTTTAATCGAAAGAGAGTCCATTTGTATCAAAATCAGTATAATTGTGTATTCCCATCCAAAAATAGCACCCCTAGCCTCTTCTTTTATTAATATATTCTTCTAGATTGTATACCCAGAGATTCCTCTTGTCATATCATGCAACTAACTCCAATTTATTATCCCATATATCCTTTTCAACGAATTCCTTCTTAACTAACTGTCATAGGAATTTAAAGGAGGGGTTACAATAATATGAAAAAGTGTTCAAAGCATTATTTTTAACTATATGATAACTTGTATATCCTTATAAACTCATAGGAGACTTGACCAAAGGTATAAGACACATAAAAACACCTATATCACCCAACCAACACACCACAAAATAAAAAAGTGCAAACAATATTTGAAATTCAAAAACTCCACTTTGGGTGGGAAAGTGAAGAACTCAACAAAATTTGAAAACTAAAGAACATGAAGACTTGTCCAAAATTTATTGGATCCTATGAAGACTCACAAACATGATGAACTAAAATTTCTATATACATGACTATCCTTGTAGATTTTCTTACATCGTTCTCCCAAGGAAAAGAAAAAAATAACCTCATGAACTCATGTTCTTGAGATCTTCCAGAGTGCTTCCAAGTTTGATGATGTCATTATCTCACATGCAAGTAGCATCCTCAATAGGATTTTTGCACTTCACCATATACTTGATTGTATTATTTTCCTCTTGTTCTCTTTGTGACTTTTTGATCCATAATTGAATCTATTTCCTCCTTAATGGCTCTTGGAGATTGTTTTGTCCAATCATGGATTGTTATTTCCTCTTTTCCAGTTGTACATTCATCTTCTCCTCCTTCTTTAAATGGATGCAAGTCTATAAAAATGAATATGGGATAAATTTCAACATCTTATGGAAATTATATCTCATATGCACTATTAGAGAACTTCCGATGATCCTACAAGCATTTGTCTTTTTCATTTTCAATTTTTATATTGACCTTTTGGGAATCTCTTCTTCCTAAGATGAGATAACACCATATCTCCCACTTGGAAACTTACTTTCTCCTTTTTAAAGAAACATGTTGCTTGTATTTCTTACTTTCTTCTCTAACTATTTTTGACATGTTCATGAACTTCTTGCATGACAATGGAAAAATATTCTCCATTAGCACTTCTCTTCTCCAAATTTCCCAAATCTCTTAGCTCAAAAATTCTTCTATGATGCATTCCATACATTATTTGAAATAGAATCATACATGTGCTTCTATTATGTGAATTATTGTAAGAAAAATCTTCCTATGAAAGAACTTAATCACATTGTTTTTATGGTATTTTGTTAGACATCTCAACAAATTTATTAAACTCCTGTTCACCACCTCAATTTTACCATCTTCCTGAGGATGATAGGCTGAACTAAAACTTAGATTTGTCCCTATCTTCTTCCACAATTTTCTCCAAAAGTGTCCTACAAACTTTGTGTCTTTTTCTAAAATAATACTTCTTGGAATTCCATGGAGTCTAACTACTTATTTGAAGAACAAATTAGCCACATATGTAGCATCACTAGTTGTCTTGCAAGGAATGAAATGGGACATCTTCGAAAATTTTTCCATCATCACAAAGATTGAGTCATATCTACTTTGTAAAATGGGAAATCCTAACACAAAAACCATACTTGCTAGAACCCCATGGCCTATTAGGCATCGGTAAAGGTTGATATAGGTATGGATTTTTACTCTTTCCCTTGGCAAATTAACACACTTTACACCCATAAACAAAATTATTTACATATGCATGCATTCTAGGCCAACAATAGTGAGCACTCAACAATGTTGAATTCTTATCAAGGCCAAAATGACCAGCTAAAATTCCTCCATGATTCTCTTTGATCATGTTATCTCTCATAGAAATTCTTGATACACAAAATTGAACTCTTTTTAAAAAAATCATTTTGAATCATGTAATCTAACCAAGGCTCTCTATTTTGTGCAGTAGGATACTTACAAACTTGATAAGCCTCCTTGAAGTCTAGATCATCCTCATATAGCTCTTTGAGTGCCTCTATTCCTCCACTTTCCAACTGAATTTCTTGGACCAACAACACTCTTCTGCTTAATGCATCTGCCACTTTGTTTGTTTTCCCTTTCTTGTGCTTAATCACAAATGTGAAGTTTTGCAAGTACTCCACCCATTTCATATGCCTCTGATTAAGCTTAGGTTGGCTGGTTATATATTGTAATGCTTGGTTATTTGTATTTATAATGAACTCCTTAGGAATCAAATAGTGTCTCCACTTTCTCAAGGCTTAAACCATAGCATAGAATTCCAAGTCATATTCTAAATATTTTTCCTTCATTTAACTTCTTACTAAAGTATGTTACAAGTCTACGCTATTAACTTAAAACAACTCCTATGGCCACTCGACTATTATCACATTCTATTTGAAATGCCTTGTTAAAGTCTAGAAGAGCTAACACTGGTTGCTCTATAATTTTCTTCTTTAAAAACTAAAAACTCTTATCAGCTTTATCATTCCATTCAAACCTCTTTTTGTCTCCCCTAATTGTATCAATGATAGGAGCACAAATACCACTGAAATTTCTAATAAATTTCCTATAGAAACTATCCAAACCATGAAAAATTCTTACCTCATATGTTGATTTAGGAGTTGGCCATTCCACAATAGATTTTACCTTGTCTTTATCCATCTTCAACACTCCTTGTGAGATCACAAAACCCAAATAAACCAGCTCTTTCTTGAAAAACACACTTTTCTTGAGATTAATCATCAAATTATGTTCTTGTAGTTTCTCTAAAACTATCCTAAGATGATGAATTTTTTTCTTTTTTTTGCACTAAAAATTAGAATATCATCCGAGTAAACTATGAAAAACTTACCAAGAAATGATTTCAAGACTTCATTCATAAGCCTCATAAATGTGTTAGGAGCATTTGTTAACCCAAATGACATAACAAGCCATTCATAAAGTCCCTCATTAGTCTTGAAAGGTGTTTTCCATTCATTTCCTTCTCTTATTATTATTTGATAATATGCACTCTTAAGATCAATTTAAAAAAATAAAAATCACCACTCAAAAAATCCATCAACTCTTAAATTTTGGGCAAAGGGAATCTGTAATTTATAGTGATTTTGTTGATGTCTCTTAAATTTTTACACATCCTCCAATCTTTTTATTTCTTAGGCATTACAACGGTGGACACCGCACATGGAATAAGACTCTCTTGAATCATTCCTTTGTCCCAAATTTCTGGAATTTATTTCTTAATATCAATATTCTCTTTAGGTGTCATCTTATAGGTTGATTTCTTTGGCAAGTTTGATCTTGGAATGTAGTCAATGTGATGAATGATACTTTTGATAGGTGGTAGTTCACTAGGAAGTTCATCTGCCACAATATCAAAATATTCTTTCAACTTGTCCTACACTTCTTGAGGAAGTTCCTCTATTTGTGTGGCTATCATAACAGTCCTAGGTTTGATTATGATTCCAAAACTCAGATCTTCTTCCTTCACATGAGGTAATCATTCCTTCTCACTCACCACCATGACACTAGATTCCACTCCTTTTTCATGTTCTTCTTCTTTTAGGGGTAGTGTATGACTTACTCCATCTTTTATCAAGGTATACACATTCTTTCTTCCATCATGAGTTGTTTTTCTATCATATTGTTAAGGTCTTCCAAGAAGTACATGAAAAACATCCATAGGCATGATATCGCATAATACATTGTCCTTATAACCTCCAATCTGAAAATCTATCCAAATTTTCTCACTTCCATGAACTCGTTGACCTTTCGAAGCTAAGAAACGCTACAAGGTGTGGGATGTGGTATTCTTTTCAAGCCAAGTTTATCTACCATTTCCAAAGAGACCAAATAATCAATGCTACCTAAATCAATCACTAGTTTACAAAACTTACCTTGTGATTTGCACATTGTATTGAACAAAGTCTTTGTTTATGTAGGCTCCTTATCCTTGGGTTGTTTGATCAGGACTCTCTTCATTAACAAGGATTCAACCACTTCTAGATATTTTATATGTGATGGAGAACCCACACTTTCTTCCTCTTCTTTAACTAATTTATTTTTGGTTTCAGTTCTTGAAGTTATTTATTGAGGTTCTTCTATACATTTCCATGATCTATGACCTACAAATTTATTTCATTTAAAAATTTACCTGTGAACTTAGTAATACCTCTTCCTCTTTGCATATATCCTCCTCTATATGAGAATATTCTTCCTCTAAAGCCACCTCTTGAAGTAGATTTTTTTCTTGTGAACCACTGGTTTCTCCACTTGTCCTTTGTGATGAAATTCTTCCTCCTTTTTGTCCTCTTCCTCTATAACTACATCCTCTACTTATACCTTGTTGGTTTTGTATTTTATTCAGTTTATCTCATACTTTTAGTGCATATTGATAACACTCTTCTAATGTTCATCTTAAGAGAAAGAAAGTATACCGATGCAATTATGTACCCACATACTAAGGTCCAAGTTTGAAGGACTTTAAGTTCATCCAGTGGAGAGTGAATAATGTCATCATGATATTGGCAAGGCTTGCATTTCGTAGAGAAGGCATGTCTTTCATATTCTAGTGTAGGAAAATATTAACCCATACAAAATTATTTTCCGGATGTGTCATGTTTGTCATGGTGTCCACTACAGGTGTGCCCCCATGCACCTCTTCAAGGAGAGAAAGAAATTCATACTTAAAAAATAATGGAGAAAAGTGGATTTGAAGTTGTGATAATAGAGGATGTTGCTTTGATGACATATTTTAGAGCTTTCTTTTGGATTCTAGTACACTTACGATAATAAAATACCTAGGGTTATGTCGATATAAATTTCTCATTATTAATGTAAATAAATGCACTAACTACTAGAGAAACTAGCCAACTCAAAAGGATAGAGGGTTTATGTTACCTCGGATGCGGATGTTTAATACAAGTGTTGAATGATTAATTGTTGTTTGATGTTAAACCCAGTAAAAATGAAGCAGATTGGATTAAATGGATGTATGCGGGGGGCTACCAGATAATGTTGGATCCAAGAAGTGGTTAGCTTCCTTAGCGGATGTCAACCCCCATGTTTAGAAAGATAGAAATAGATCAAGAACTATAAATAACATGTAGAAACAGAAAATTAATGAATCTGGAAGGATTAAGATTGATTTGGGACTGATTTGATTGATCAAACTATAAATGAGATGTTACCTATCTTGGGTCAATGACGACCCGGAAATTTACATAGGCGAGTCGAATGATGACTCGAGAGGATGAATCTAGAATGAGATCAAATATGCAGATCCTACAAGTTCTAGACCTGATCGAGAGCTACGAAGCCGAAGTATGCTGGAATCTACCTCTAGAAAGATCCCCATGGAGGGATACAAACTAGAAAGATTGATAAAAATATGGTGAAAGGGAGTCTATGTATGATAGAATGCTCGGGAGGATAGCAAAAGAGAGTAGATGAGATGAGATTTATTGTAAGATAGTAAGAGGTACTTCAAAATGCTCGAAACAAGGAAAATAATACTTGGCATGTAGCGGATCGGTGGTAACTAGACATGGTTGGTGGCGATTTAGCAAGTTAGATGAGGTGAGAAGAATAAGGTAAATATGGAAACCTAAAGACCGAGAGGAATGGAGTGGAATGTTTCTTAGAGATGGGTAGGTGTTTTAGATGATTCTCAACACCTGCAAGAGATTAGAAACAAGCGAGACATACAATAAAATTAATAAAATTTGGATTAAAGCAATGAAATCTCACAAAAAAATATTTTGAGTGATGTAAAGGGTGGTTGATGATGGATGGGATAAATGTGACTATTACAGAGGCTCGGAAAAGTCACGAAGAATCTCTTATTGATGTCTAATAGCTTGATTGCCCATGCGATTGATTGCATCGATTGATGTCCAAAATGGAAGGAAAACACTTGTTTTAAAGCAAGTCGAAGACTAGGCTAGGTTAGCACAAATTACGGGAAATTTTCCCTCTTGGGATTGATTTTTGATTTAAGGTGGGATTTGATGATTTTAAAGGATTGGCCAAATGCTTTAAAGAATATTGGTAGGATTAGGTGACTTGGGGATAAATCCAAGGTAGTTAGGGCATAAAAATATATGGGATGAAAGCTAGAAAAGCAAAGTGATTTGTGTGTAGGATAAAGCATCCTAAATAGCAGGTTGGTTGGGGCAATGAGGATTTAAATGATTAATTAATTAATAAAGATTAATGTGGATGTTGGGCATGTAAAATATTAAATTATTAATTATCTAATGTTACTTAATTAATTAATAAGGACTGGATGGGCATTTGATTGGATGAGGGGATGATTAAATTAAAATATGCGTATGTGGGTGAATGAGGGCATAAATATTGATTTTAGGTGTCTACATTTTTCCCTTTTAGAGTGGTTTGCGGTACCAAACCACAAGACAAAAACAAAAAGGGTTGGATGAGGATGAAGGATTGATGATAAGTTACCCTTAAACAAGGAATAGATGACACCAAGGGAAATCGATGGCATGTTTGAAAAAGGTAGGTGAAAAAGGGTAGGTGGGTGATGAAAATATGGGTGAAAGCATAACCAAGGAAAGATGCCCCGGAAAAAAGGATCACAATAAGGATGGAAAACTATGGCGGTGACTCCAATATCACATCGGTAGGGCACAATTTTAGTCTCAATGGATACAGATGGACAACAATGTTCTACGAGATGAGTGAGTGGGTGAAGATCATTGTAGTATGGATGTAGGTTGAGATGAACAATGGGTCATAGGAAAGTCATCAAACTATGCACAACTATATGCGAAAAGTATGAGAAATCCTTTGTACACAAGGAATTGAGTGAAAATTTATGTGTCCATAAGGGATGAGGATGAATGATATGGTGTCCAATGGGACATGAAAAAGGCCGAAAAGAAAATGGAAAAGTGAGTGATGAAGAAATAATATGCCCCAAGGGGGAGAGTATGGCCACAAATGCAAAATGGAAAAAGTAAAATATGCCCCAAGTGGGGAAAAGGTATGGCCGTAAAGACAAAGTAAAAAGAAGGTGTAAAATTATGTCTCAAGATGGGAAGAATATGGCCACAAAGGTGGAATTCAATGAAAAATAATGGTGCTTGTATGAAAGGCACAAATATGGCCACAAGAGTGGACTTGATGTAAATATTTTTATGCACGAAGGAAAGACAACTATGGACTCAAAGAAGGAATTTTTGCATAGATAAGATAGGAAATGAAATGCCCAATAAATAAGGGATTAAAATGTCTGAAGGAAAAAAGGATGCGACCAAAAAAGTGGATTTTGAAATAGTATGCCCGAGAGAGGGATAGGTAAATGTCCACAAAGGTGGACTTTGGAAGGATGAATATGCCCAAAGGAAAGATAGACAAATATGGCCATAGTAGTGGACTTTACAACTGGATTAGAATGCCCGGAAAGGGAAATAATTATGGCCACAAAGTGGAATTTAAGAAGAATGCCCTAGAGGAAGAGTGCAAGGTTGAGGGAAAATCCCAAAAATAGAATCATAAAGGACAGTTGATGGAGATTGAGGCTAATTGATGGTGGCTCAAAGGGGTTGACAACGATCCGTTGTCGGTGGGCTTTATAAGCCCAAGGGTCGGCCAACGATTCTCGTTTACACGCAAAAATTGACGAGAGATATCAAAGTGAGAAAAGAGAAATCGAGAGATGGAGGCTACGAGTTACAAGAGAAACATTAGAGGGTGTGGAGGATGGTGAGTAAAAAAACCCACACAATTTTTAAATTAAATTAATTGTTTTATTTATTTTTTTGCATTTTTAGCAAAACATTGATGATACCATGGGTGGTTGGTGGTGAACCAAGTGGGTTGATGTCGATTGGGCCATAGGACACGTAGATTTGACCATGTATACATAACCCGATCTGGTCGGTGTTGATTGGGATAAGATTTGACAAATTAAGTGTTATATTTGATTTGGATTGAAATTTAATGTATTTTGAATGAATTTTTTTGGATCATGGGTCTTATGTGTGTATTTTTGCTTATGAATGCGAGGCTCAAGAGACATTATATCTAAGAGACCAAGTGCCTATCCTTTATAATCAAATCGAGAAGATGTGATAGAAAATGAGTGGGACCATCTATCCGCGGTCGAGATTAGGTGGATTTAGACACTATAAGAGGATCCCAAGAGATGTGGGGCTTATGATTTCTCTTGGTGAGAGATGGGATAGGTAGACTTGCATATTTTGGTCGAGGACATGGGAGATGACTATCACCCTAGTGGAATTTTATTGGATTCTTAGGCTACCAATACATGGAGAAAATAGTCCTCATGACTAAGATGACAGTTAGTAGTTATGACATGTCTATTTGGAGTTGATCGACCCTTATCGATTTTCTTTCTAGGCATCTTCTTATGAGTAGAGATATGAGGATGGGGTGGCATACAACTGATTGATTGATTTATGGGAATGATGGCGGTGTATTTCTATGCTTTATCGAAACTAGGAGGAGCTCGGTTTCCATGGGAACCCGATGGGTGTAGTGGCTGAAATTTTTGACCACCGACAATGTTTTCATTCGGGACCGCACTATTGGCTCAAGTTTATCATAAGCTAGTTGGATACAGGGATGCTAGGAGATCGGGACTAGATGTCGATTTTTACTACACTGTTGGGCTTATGATAATATTGTAGTGATTATACCACCAAGACTTCTATGGGTCACAGGTGACCATATTCACTGCGGTTGGATTCTTGCGATGAAGGACCGATTAGGCCTTTAAAGACAAGGGGAGAGAGCAAGAGACTAGTATGTTGATAGATTGGCAAAGCTTGAGGTTGATCAACTTAGGTGGTGGATATATAAGGATTTTCCTTCTTGGTCCGGTGTGGATATAGAGCTACAAGTTTTGAGACAAATGTAGTGGGTCCAGGGATGGAGGCCTGAGATGATCGAGGCCATACATTTTGATAGAGTGAGATGAAATTTTGGGGTCATTCAATTAGTGCCACATGATCCCATTTTGTACAGGAGGGAGGATTTGGGTGGGATTTTCCGAGCCCTACCATGATTGATCCATTAGAGGGAGGGGGCGACGCCATGGGATGATGATGATGATGATGTTGGATTGAGTCGGGTACTCTACTTAGAACATAACAACATGGGAATCTCGGGAGCTAATGAGGGTGGTGATTACATGCAAGGGTCATGTATTATACCTACCCTAGAGGGCATGCGATTCACATATTTTGATAGTATTTCTAGTTTGAGGACCCCCTGAGAACCATGACGTACTAACACTCATTTTTGATACATGTTATATGATTTTGATTCATGGATCATAATGTGTTATATTCACCCATGTGTCTATTGTTTGATGAAATGATTTAAATTTATGTATGATGTGATGATTCAAATTTTTGTATGATGTCATGATTTTAGAGTAGATAGGATGTGATGATTTTAGATTAGATGGGATGTGATGATTTTAGATTAGATAGGATGTGATGATTTTAGGTTGGATGAGATGATGATTGATTAGATGTGATGTGATTATTTTATATTAGATAGGATGCGATAATTTTATGTTGGATGAGATGATTATTGATTAGATATGATGTGATGATTTTAGATTAGATAGGATGTGATGATTTTAGGTTAGATGAGATGATGATGGTGAAACCTATGGACAATGACATGGATGTGTGATGTGGTGATTAGGATTACATGTTTTGTATTTAAATTCAATCATGATGGTGAAATGCATGTATGATTAGATGATTATTTTATATTCAAATGTGAATATGGATATAAATGTGTGATGTTAGGACTAAATGTTTTGTGTTTGGATTTGATGATGATGATAAAGCGATATAGGATTAATTTAAATTGAAATATGTATGGATGGTCATATGAATGTATGATGTGGTAACATGTTTTAAATTTTAATGATGGTGATTAAATTTATAGATAAGATGTGATGAAAAAAATCAGAAATGGACGTGATTAAGAATAAATATTTTTAGATAAATAGGTAACATGAAATGAATAAAAATGCGTCGAAGAACAGATGTGATGGGGTTAGGATAAGGAATACCTCATGATGGTGGCAACCCATATGTGTGAATGACACTATGTTATAGTGTGGAATGTACAAGGAAAGCATGCCTCCAAGTGTATTGGAGGTAAACATAAAAGGATCTGGGTAACACAAAACACATGTGACCAAAGAAGATGTTATCAAATAACTAATGATAGTTAGTCATTTCACATGTCATAAAGAAATGATGGATGATCTCATAGACCTAATGTTGACATGAAAAAAGGGGTTTGAGATGCACTTGTACAAAGGAAAGAGGGTTCTCCAAAAGTGGTGTTCCCTAAACTATGCCCCAACTTTAGGGAGGGGAAAGAGAAAGTTGATCAATACGGGAAGCTTTCTTAGGATGCTGATAAAATGAAAGGTTGATCAATGCGAGAAGCCTTCTAATGCCATAAGGAGTAGCCATCCTTTGAGGATATGGTCTAATTTATACAATATATAGATGAAAAGAATAAATGATAGTTGTACTTCGAGGGATCGGTCTATTTTCTTTTGATTTTGATTTTGATTTCATGTTTTTATTTCTTTTTCTCTTTTTTTTGCTTAAATGAACAACTTTCCTTTGAGGGATCAGTCCATTTTTATAGTTTGATTTTTTTGATTTTGCATGGGGGAGAGCTGGAACTAGCTAAGTAGACCACTTAGGAGGGGATAAAGAGTGTACAAGAGACACCCCTAGACCCTTTGCATGGTTACAATAGGTGAATAAGAGGAAGATGGATGTGATGATCACAAAGGTCTCACCAAGAAGGGAAAGCCTATCCATAAGGAATACGGTATGGGAAGAGCCATGGTGCTCATATTTAAAGCCATATCTAGGAGGTGATGGAAGACCACATAGTTCCGAGATCATCACAATGAGAAATGGAAATGGCTAAGATGGAGGAATGATCTAATGCCACGAATAATGGAACATTGGTAAATGTGCTAGTAGTAGAATGGTCACATGTGCAATGAGTTAAATGGTTCTACTTACGCAGATTTACCACATGGTCCCATCCAATTAGTAAAAACCCTTCCACGTTGGCTCCTTTCCATAGTAGTGACGTTTTTTATTTAGTTATGAGACTATCGATATTAATGCGGTGTTATAGAATATGGGATAAGATGAAGGAATGAAGAACAAGAGAACACACAACTTATTAGGAAATAACGTGGTATGTGTTTAAGATGAACAACTAGTCCCCCTAGAGGGATAGAATAAATAAGGATCAGTTGAGATGAGTTAGATAAAGATTTATGAGATAGGCTCCGTAATGGTGGGTTCAAAGCCATGGTGCTTCCAAAGGGAAGTAAAAATATGGAAACGAGGTGGTTGTAGGGAGAGGGGATGAAATTATAATCACATAAATTGAGGTAGATGAGATATGATAATACCAAACATGGAAAGGAGCTAGTTTGTGAACAGACAAGTCCTAGAAAGAAGTCCCCCTAGTGCGAAGGACGAACCTATGGGAAGAAGAAGGGGTGATAAAATATCAAAAATGATGAGAAGATGCTCCCTTAGTGAAAGGGATGAAAATAAAATAATGGATGTCAAAGGATATGGATGTCAGGAAGATGATTTATTAAGGCAAACAATGTCGATGAACAAGGGAGGACCCTTGTCAAGAGGTGATCGGATGGAGATACGGTGGAGGAGGAATGGTCAAGGAGGTCCTCTCACTCAATAAGATCACTTACAATGGTCGATAGGAATTACGATTCTCGGTGTCATGGCGAGGGTGTGATGATAAGCACGAGATGCAATGGGAGTTGAACCATGAGGGCTTCAGATGGTTTGGATCAAAGGATTTGATAGGTGGAAGTGTAAATTAAATGTTGGAGTAATTCCACATATGATTCATTATGGGCACCCGAAAGGTCCCGTAGGATGGTTTGGATGGTGAGGGTGAAGATGGATCTGGGTTGAGGTATATGTGGTATGGAATAAGAAGCGGGGTGGATAGTTTAGGCCTAGATGACTAGATAATTGGAGATGTTTTTATGAAGGGGTTAGCCCTAGGAGAGAATAAAATTGTTTTGATTTGGAGGGCTTGATTGGTCGTGATGGAGGATGGGATCCTAAAATTGAAGGATGAGGTCCTAGTATGGAAGATGTGGATTTGGTCTTGATAGGAGGGATGTTGATCTTCTTGTGAGGACACTCAAGGGGCCGCCATGGAAGGACACAAGGTCTTTAGGTTTGAATTTTTAGGAGTACCCTTGGTGGGGATGACAATAATCTCTACTGGGGGATCTAGTGATGGTGTGGTGGTGATGGCGGAAGTAGCTTCTGACATGATGAAAGATTCTAAGGAGGGTAAAGATGGATTAGATGTGAGGATGTCTAGCTAGGTGGATGAAATAGGAGGGTCACCTATAGTGGCTGCTAGCTGAAGGGTTCTCAATATTATGTGAATGATGTAGGTGGCATAGTTAAAGAAGGAGATAATGTGGATGTGGTCACGATAGTCGACATAATGGGTGTGGGTAAAATTATAGAAAGAGGACCGATACTAAATCCAAGGATGACACAAGAGGAAAGGTTAGAAGAGATGTGGATGGGGGAACAAGGTCTGATGTAGTGGATTGAGTAGGTTCGGTTGTGGAATCAATAGTAGGAGGAGGTTTGAATAAAAATAAGGGCATTTAGATCATGTGATCGATGATGTCTATGTGAGATGGTGTAGATGAAAGTGGATGAGGATGGAAGAGGGATGAGTGTCAACCACACTTATTTCAGTGTCTCAAAAGGTAGACAAGTGGGTTGAGGATATACGATAGATGTAGATGTGGATGTGATAATGACATATGTCGGGATAGTAGGTGTGGGTGAGAAAAATGAGGAGATCATAATTAAAGAGGTAGGTTGTAAAGATAATGAAGTAGATACAATGTCGATCTTGTGGGAATAGGAAAAAATGTGTGATAATGATGTCAATGTGAATCATGACATGTGCGGATATAGAGGAAGGTGCGGTCAAGGATTAGGTAGATGTGGTAAGAGTAGGACTAGATGTGGTTATAAGATAAGTGGTAGAAGTAAGAGAGGTCAAAAAAGGTGATTGTAGATGTGATGGATTCGGGAATAATGTTAGAAGGGGCCAAGGGAACAATATTCAGGATGGAGGTAGATGAGGCAATGGGTGAGACTGATGTGGAGAGATGTGTTTGATGCATGGTGTTGATTGAGAAGGTGTTAGCTTGATGTGATGTAGAAGGTGAAGATAAACTGGCCGATGGAGGATTAGGAAATGGTTGTCTAAAGATGTCATGTGATGAGGGTGAGGTAGTTTGAGAGGACATAGTGGTATGGTGATGAGTGGGGTCATAATGAGATGACAGAGAGGTGAGGAAATAATGGGGAGATCTAATATGGTAGGATCATTGGGGTATCCCTTGGTGAGATGGGAGGAGAGATTCCATAAGATGGAGTAGGGTCTGCATTACGACCAATACCTATGGAGATGAAAATCACGGTTGAGATTATTGCGAGGAATATCCATAAGAGATGTGGGTATGATAATGGGATGTGACATAGGAAGGGAATGAGGTAATGGGGATAAATATGGTAAAGGAGAAATGAGTGAGGATAAGAGTGATGGGGACAAAGGTGATGATATATGAGGCAATGGAGTGTAAGGTGATGGAGATAAAGAGGGTGGCACATAAGGCAATGAGGATGAGGCATGATATGGTCATGAGATGGGATGTCTATGGAAAAGATAGTTATAGATAGGACTAGAGAAAACCCTAGAAGTAATTGATGGTCTAGATGGGGTCATTGAAAACTACTGAGAATTGTTTGAGGAAGAATTTGGTTCCATTTTTAAATAAGAAAGAAAGAAAACAATTCATTTTTATGTTTTGATTAAGAAAGTGTGAAGAGGATGGATATGAACGGACCTAGAAGATGGAAAACTATGTTTGGTTTCAGGTAATTTGTGGCTGGGAAATGTCTAAAACGGTCTCTGTTGGGTGATCAAATCCCAATCAGTGAATCAAGTGAAAGGAATGTTTTGATGTGTGAATTGATTTGTGAAGTTTTAGGCTGTGTGTGATAAGATGTGTGATGAAAAATATTGAACCTCTTATTTAAGCTATGTGAGAAAGTAGGATGTAAAAGGAAAGGTTCTTTTTAAGCCCAAAACTAGATGTGACATTCGATGAGTACATAGAAAAGAAGGGAAGGTATGATGCAAAAATATAAAATAAGGAAAATAATAATACCTGAGGTAACGCTTTTCCTATTTGTCTTCACTTCTCAAATGATGAGTGACCGAAGCCATGAACCAAGAAATCAAGACTTCACGTTATAGTGTTAGTAGAAAAAAATATAGAAAAGAAAGAACCCACCTAAATGGCGGTCCCACCGGCATGCTAGGAATTTTGATCCAAATTTCTCATTCTTAATGTAAATGAATTCACTAGCTACTAGAGAAAATAGCCAACTCATAAGAATAGATGGTTTATTCTACCTCGGATGTAGATGTTTGATACAAGCGATGAATGATGTATTGTTGTTGCTAAACCTACAAAAATGAAGCGGATTAGATTAAATAGATGTATGTGGGGGCTTCCCAAACAATGTTGGATCCAAGAAGTGGTTAGCTTCCTTGGCGTATGTCAAAACTCATGTTTAGAAAGATAGAAATATATCATGAACATTAAATAACATGAAAAAACAAAAAAAATTATTGAATCTAGAAGGATTAAGATTGATTTAGGACTAATCTAATTGATCAAAATGTAGATGATATGTTATCTATCTTGGGTAGTTGGTGACCTAGACTCACTCGTACGGCAAGTAGTTGAAGGAAAACTAAGAGGATGAATCTCGAATGAGATCAAATATGCATGTCCCGTGCAAGTTCGGAGCTGATATGAGAGCCACAAAGCCCGAGGATGCTTGGAATCTACCCGTAAAAAGAGCATGGATGGATAAAGACCAAAAATATTGATAAAAATGACAAAAGGGGTTCTACGTTTGATAGAATGCTCAAGAGGATGAAAAAAGAGAGTAGATGAGATGAGAGTGATTGTAAGATAGCAAAAGGGACTGCATGGAATGCTCTAAAATAGGGAAGATAATATTGGCATGGAAGATCGACGGTGACTAAACAGGTCGGCGGCAATTCAACCAAAAGTTATATGAGGCCAAGAAGAACATGATAAATATGGAAACCTATAGACCAAAGGACTGGAGTGGAAGGTTGTTGAGAGATGGGTAGGTGTTGTAGATGCTTCTCTATACCTACAAGAGATTAGAAACAAGCAGACATACAATAAAAGTGATAAAAGCTGATTAAAGCAATGGAAGCTCACAAAGAAAGCTTGTGAGTGATGCAAAGGGCGCTTGATGATGGATGAGATGATTGTGACTATTGCGAGAAGGATCTAAAAGTCATGAAGAATATCCGATTGATGTCCGATAGATTGATTTCCCATGTGATTGATTACATCCGATTGATGTCCAAAATTGAAGGAAAACACTTGTTTTAAAGCAAGTCAAATGTGAATAGGCTAGGTTGGCGCCATCGGGGGAAAGTTTCCCTCTTGGGTTTTATTTTTGATTTAAAGCGGGATTTGATGATTTTAAAGGATTGGTCGAATGTTTTAAAGCATATTGGCATGATTAGGTGACTTGGGGATAAATCCAAGGTAGTTAGGGCATAAAAGTAGATGAGATGAAAGCTAGAAAAGAAAAGTGATTTGTGTGTATGATAAAGCATCCTAAATAGTAGGTTGGTTGGGGCAATGAGGATTTAAATGATTAATTAATTAATATAAATTAATTAAGTAATAAATATTAATGTGGATGTTGGGCATGTAATATATTAAATGATTAATTAACTAATGTTACTTAATTAATTAATAAGGACTAGATGGGCACTTGATTGGATAATGGGGATGATTGAATTAAAATATGCGCACACGGGTAAATGAGGGAATAAATACTGATTTTAGGTGCGTACGGGTTAATTTTGATGTTGGATGAATTGGATGATGTTTGTATACCATTGATTTGATTTAATTTGAATTAAATGTAAGTATTACAGAGTAATTGATGTATAAATTCTGAAATATAATAATGACACAAACAAACTAAAATTTAAAATATGAAACCCTAAGGGATAGGAAGAGACAAAAGAACTTAGATGATTTACGTGTAATGTGGAACTAATGCAGGAAGGGAGAAGTGATGAACATGATGAAAAAAATTTCATAATTAATCTCTGTAAATTTTGTAACTTGCGAACAACAAGGTGGCGAGGCACCCACAACAAGACAGGGGCGTCTGCTCTATGGTGATCGGATCTAGGCACCCATGACCGTGCAAAAACTTTGGATCTAGTTTTTGTTGTGTCACAAGGTCTTCATTTTTGTTCTATGTTGATCTCCTGTTGTTTACATTATGATCGCATAAGGTAGTTGTAACTGAAAAATAAGATTTCACCCGCACAAGCCCTCAAACCACATCAAACCTAAAAATGAAAATGCATAATGGGAGTCAAAATGACCTCGAAAATCAACCCCAAAGTGAAATTATGACCAATCACTACACTACATCCTGAGAATCCATGTAGTTCTTGTTAGTGTGTGTAGAAATTGTGCCCTAGAATGCTCTTTTACAAGTTGTACTTAATAACGAGTTGTAGCTAGAATGTAGAAATGTATAGCATGTGTGAATAGACTATAATGAAATTCCCCTTCCCATGTTTTTATGCAGAGTTGATGTAGCCCTTATACCTTTAATGAATGTTAGATGGATGCCTTATTGTGCTTTAGGTTCCTTTTGAATGCAAGCTTAGGTGATGATAGTAATGCTTAATGCTTGGTCCTTCATTTTGAACACATAAATATGTATTTATATGATTCCCTTGTTTTAATTTCATAATTACAAATTGGAAGGCTAACCCATAAGTGAAAAATATTCTCAAAAGATAAAAGGGACCCAAAAGGAGTGAGTAAGATGAAAAAGTGTCGGGGGCACCGAGATGGAACATGAGTGCCTAAACACAATTGTCCTAGCTTGGTATTAGTGTCTCAAGCCATAAAGGATAAATCAATAAAGTTCTAATTGGGTTCTAAGGTGTGTAAGACAAAAGAGAAAGAAAGAGACAAATAAAAAAGGCCAAATATAGTTGTTAATCACTAGTTGTATTGCTTAGGAATCTTGTGAATGCTAGAATGTTTTAGGACCTAGAAATGTACCCAAGTGCGTGATTTTGTGTCTACATTTTCCCCACTTATGTTGTTCAGTGAATGCTCGATAACATAAACTAGATAGAAGATGTGTAACTTATGATCATGCAACAAAATGCATTTCGAATGGACAAATGAAGCATGAAAAGATGTAAAGTGGAGCATGGAGACTAGGAAAGGAAAGTGACCCTAGGGGTAAAGTGTATGTGTTGCACCATGTTTTTGTAACTTTTTGTTGCTTCTTCTTATAAGAACAGGCTTGTAAAGAAGAGCAATAATGTAGTCATAGTAATGTAAATGATAAATAATATAAAATAGTACATAAGTATGTAAAATTATGTTAAACTATGTAAAAGCATGTAAAGGAAAGCGTGCACTGATGTAAAGGAGTGGGAAAGGATAGAAAAGTGTTATGAAATGGTGTGTAGAGTGAGTTTTTGGGTGATCTCATGCCAAGAGTAAGTTTTTTTGGGTGATCTCACACCAAGTGTGAGGTTTTTGGTGATCTCACACCAATGATAAAGTGTTAGGGAGAGAGTTCTAGTGTTACTCTCCTTTTATGACTCCGTTGATAAAAACAACTATAAATAGCGCGTCCTTGATTTTTTCATGTTGTCCAAATTATTTCCAACTGTATTGATTGTTTTGATTGAAATTAATTGTAGGATATTGTATGTTGTAACCAAAGGAATGTGCCTGCGCAATTGTATAATTGCTTTGAATGCTTATGTGAACCGTGATGATCTTAAAATATGATTGTATCCGCTCCTAGGACATTAGCGCCCAAGAGAGGTTAGGAGCACTTAAGCACTAGTTTCGAGTCTAGGTAATAGTTTATATGTTGTGTTAAGAACCCAAGTCAAATTTTGGGTCGTTTGGTGATTGGGTTTCTATTCTATTTCTATATTGTGCCGATATGTGATGTATCTTTGAGCTGAAGTAGGGGTGATTTGTACACCCAATGTATATGAATCCCCTTGTTTGGGTCATATGAAAAATTTTTAGGAGTGCGTGGCCCAAAAGAGAGGACTTGACGTTTATTCGAAGATGATACCTACAAGGGGTAGGGGATGTGCATGGTAGAAACCAAGGCATATGCAAAAAAAGTGTCTAAAAACATGTGTTAGTAGAAAAAGTAAAAATCATGCAATAGAAGACAATGTAATCAAGCAAGTGTGTAAACAAAGTAGACCAAAAAAGTGGGTTGCAAACATGGGACATCACTCACAATATCACAAGACAATCAGGGCCAAAGCGGCCATAAGCAAGAAAACAACAATCAAGCAATACATAGGGCAAAGACCGCAAATAATGAAATATAATAGAAAGCAATGACAAGAAAAATGTATGAGATAACCGTGGTGGCATATAGTTCAACAAGGAAAATGTTACACATGAAGCACCCATTAGCATGTTAGAAAGATAAAAATTATGTCAAAACATGTATGTATCGGTGGAAAGAAATGTGCTTTAAAGTAGAAGTATTAAATATTGAAACCGTAGCACCTATAATGTGTGATAAAGGTAAAGTTAGATGCCCCCAGGAGCCTTGGTGGGAGTGGTAAAAGGTACAGTTTCGAGCATCATTACAGCGTGAAAAAATCTATAAGAGATATGCATTCACTTCAAAATGCCAAGTGAATGTGCATGTGTGTATATAGAAAGATAATGACATACTAAGTACTTGAATAACATAGTAAGAAAAGTGCATTGTTTAAGTAGTATAAGCAAGCAAGATTAAGTGCAACCAAGATATGCAAATTTAGTGTATAAGCATGATGGGATAACATGCAATGTGTCAATTTTATAGGAGTAGCATTCCCCCCAGTGGATGTGTATGAGATGAGATTCATTTATAAAATACCCCTCAACAATCAAGAATGAACCATAGAACAAAAGTGCGTCATCGGGAAATGGTTTGAAAATGTGTGCTAGAAATATATATCATGAAGAATAGAGCATGAAGAGTGAATGTGGTGAGGTTCATTTTAGATTTATACCCTCAGTAGTTGAGTATGAACCATGGAACTAGAGTGTGTCATAGGGTAATGACGATACAATGTGTGTATTAAAGGGTTTGAAAGTGTGTAAGAAGATTATATATTGTGCATTGAGCAAAAATGTAGTAGTAGGTGCTAAAGACATCGATAAGAATAGAAGGGGAGAAATCGTGATGCCCCCAAGTGTGTGATGGATATCTATGTGGTGATATGAGAAGGACCATGCCATGGTGGAAGAGTTTGAAATGTGTCCCGGCCATCAATGTAAGGATTAGCTTGTCTGACAAAAAAAATTGGACACTTAATTGAAGGAGGTTGTAGAGGGATCTTGAATGGTGGTGGCTTATTTGGGATTGATAACGTTGTAGAAGAATTGAGAGGAGGAGGGGATGGACTGATTTTTAGAGGAGGTTTCTTAGTTGGAGTTGGTAACGTTGTAGAAGGCTTGAGAGGAGGGGATGGAATGATTTTTAGAGGAGGTTGCTTAGTTGGAATGGGTTGGATAGGATTCTCTTGACTTACCAAAGAAGGAACATTAGTGATTATGGATTGATTCTCATTAGACATGGAAGGACTAGATTTAGGAGCCCATTGGGATTTAGAAATTGGAGATGTAGTAGAATGTTGTGAAGAAAATGAAATAAAACCCTGATGCTCAATCTGCTTAATTTTTCATTTAAAAGCATAGAAATAATTTTCATTATGTCCATTAATTCTATGATAATTGCAAAATGGGAGACCTTGTTATTTGGAAAAATAATAAGGAGGATAATAATGAGTGTTTGGAAAGTTGATAAATTGGTGATTGAGAAGCTCAGAATAATATCATGTTGCTTATCATTTTGATCAAAATTAAGAGGAGTGGGGAGTGATAAGACTTGGGGTTCACTTATATGAGCACATGTAGCAAACATAGAAGTAGAATGGGATGTAGAAGGAGAAGTAGCATGGGCTTGAGAAGCATCCTTGATATGTTGTATTTTAGCTTTAAGATATGTAATCATTGTTTCCATAGCTTGAATTTTGTCTTGAAATAAACAATGTAAATCTTGAATTGAATCTAAGATGGGTTGATTGGATGGAGGATTAGGAGTGATGGAGTCATCAGATAGACGATCAAAAATGGAACTTACTTGAGTGGGTGGTGTATTGTGAGGGAGATACATAGTGTCTGGGGATTTTTAGAGAACATATTTACATGGTGGGTGCATTTAAAGTAAGTCATACAAGGAGATTAGAGGATATTTAGGAGTCATGAAAGAAGATCAAATAGAATAGGCAAAATGAGAATCCAGTTGTTTGATCATGAGTGGGGTTTACCAAATAATTTAATTTGATTTGAATTAAATATAATTATTGAAAAGTAACTAATGTATAACTGCTGAAATATAATAATGACACTAGTAAACTAAAACTTAAATAATGAAACCTTAAGCAAGAAGAAGATACCTAAGAACTTAGCTGATTTCTATGCAATCTAAAACTAATCTAGGTAGGGAGAAGTGATTAACAGGATGAAAAAAATGTTGTAATTTAACTTTGTAAATTATGTAACTCATGAACAAGGCTGGGTAGGGAACCCACAAAGGTAAGACAAGGGCACTTAGGCACTTGGTCACTAGATCTAGGCACCCATGACCATGCGAGAAGATTTGGATCTAGTTTCTATTGTGTCACAATTTCTTCATTGTTTCTCTCTGTGATCTCTTGTTGTTTGCACTATGATTGTTGAAGGTGCATGTAAACTACAAAATAAGAGTTCACCTACACAAGCCCACAAACCACATCAAACCTAAAAAGGAAAATGCGAGAATGAGGAGTCGGGTGACCACCTCGATGATAAACCCTAGAGTGAACTTACGACTTAGCATTGCACTACATCTAAAACTTAATGTAGTTCTTGTGATTGTGTGTAGAAAATTTTCCCTATAATTCCCTTATATAAGTTACACTTGATATTGAGATATATCTAGAATGTAGAAATGCATAACATTTGTGAATGGAATATTATGAACTTCCCCTTCCTTTGTTTTATAAGCAAATTTTATGCAGTCCTTGTCCCTTTAATGAATTCTAGATGGATGTCTTGGAGTGATTTAGGTTCCTTTTGAATGTAAGCTTAGGTGATGATAGTAATGCTTAGTGCTTGGTGCTTCATTTTAAACACATAATTATGTATTTATATGATTCCCTTGTTTGAATTTTGTAATTGACAACTGGAAGGCCGACCCATAAGTGAAAAATATTTCCAAAAGATAAAAGAGACCCAATAGGAGTCAAGTAAGGTGAAAAAGTGTCGGGGCACCGAGGAGGGACATGAGTGCCTAGAAGCGATGTCCTAGATGGGTGCTTGGGTGTCTAGATCCATAAAAGATAAATTAGTAAAGTTTCGAATGGGATGTAGGGTGTGTAAGACCAAAGAGAAAGAAAGAGACAAATAAAAGAGGCCAAAGATAGTTTTCAATCATTAGTTTTCTTTCTTAAGAATCATGTAAATGCTAGTATGCTTTTAGGACCTATAAATGTACCCAAGTGCATGATTTTTGTCTACAACCATGAATCGTGAGTAGTAGAAATTCTATTCATGTGAAAAATAAGAGTAGAATTGAGAGAAGATTGTGTAGAATTTTTTTATGGATATGGACTGTATATTATTCTTGTGGGAAATCTATATGATATTTTCATTGAGTAGAAGATTAATCCAAGGGATCAGCTAGGAATTTTGTTCTGAGAAATAGATTCGATGGTGAAAGAAGTAAATTTTTCATGTGAAATATTGGATTGTTTCATAAATTACTTTTATATTATTGCTTTGGAATTGGTATATGTCATTGACTTGTCCACAAACTAGTTGGGATTCATCCATGACATGGAGTTATATGATATTAGAGGAAAGTGTGACTTTCATGCCAAGGATAAAAGCTTCATATTTAGCCATGTTGTTGGTAACATAAAATTCATGTCGAGAATAAAAGGGAGTGTCTTTCTTGAAGGCTTGGTGAGAAAAAACCTACCCCAACTCCTAAAGACATTTTCTCCCTAAAAATGGAGGGTCCAAGTGTCTTCATGGAGGTTAAAAATTATATCTTCATCTTGAGGTTTCATCTTAGAAATTTTAGGATTAGGATTCTCATCATCAACTATGAGGATTGTGACTTGAGATTAGCAATGAAGTTGTAGTAGTAATCCTTCATCGTAATTTCTTGATCCATTCCTTCATTGAATAATATGTCCTCATTGGGTATAGTATCAAAAATGGGTTAGTTTGTGAGTATCGGAGTAGAGGAAAGTTGACCAATGATGACTTGATCTTTAACGACCATTTATGTAATATTATGTCAGAAAAATCCATAATGAGCATCATCCATTTACCAATGTGATCCATTGGGAGGACAACATGGGAGAAGAAATAGTTGAGGGAACTAGTGTGGATGATAGAATAAGTTGTTTTGCAAATCATATAATGGAAAATCTTAGTGACATCAAAATATATGGCCAAACAAGATCGTTCGATAGATGTATAACAAGTTTCATGGGATTAATTAATATAATAGATTTCATTCTCTTTACAATTTTCATCCTCTTGGTCCAACATTTCCCCAACATATACGAGATTAGATGAGGTATGTAGAATAAGTATTTGATCAGGAAAGGGAGGTTGTAATGTGTTAGTACTAAGAAGAGATGCTCTCAAATTCTCAAAGACTTTTAAAAATATTTAATCCATTCAAAATCAATGTCCTTTTTTAGGATATTCTTGATTGAATGGGTATGATATATGAATTTGGGGAAAACATATCGTATTTCCCCAATATTTCCACATTTATCCCAAATTTGGAGAGGACAAATCCTAGAAGTTTTACTTGAGTGACACAAAATATGTTGTTTCTGGTTAAGACAAACCTTCTATTTATGGAGTCATTGGAGAACTTTTTAATTCGGGGAATGATTCTCTACACATCGAGATTTGATGAGAATTAAATCCAAATATACTTGGACAATATTATGTATTATATTGTGAAATATGTGGTTCATAGATCACCGATAGGTTTCCTAGAATTTTTAAGGATAAAATTCATTTTAACAATTCAATAGGTTCCCATTCAATATTGAATGTAGCCTTATGTTGATCTCTAGGTGCTATTTGGATTCAAATGTATCTTGAGATGTCAAGCATGAGGATAAAATCTCATAGCCTATCATGGCATTAATGATAGTATCGATAAAAGGTAGAGGTAAATTATCCTTAGGATAAACAAGGTTGAGATTACAAAATTCAATGCAAATATGAAAGGAAAGCATATACTTCTTACGAATGGGGACGTTGTTGGACACCCACTCAAAATAGTTGATTGGAAAAATGAATCTAGTATTGAGAAGCTTTATGAGTTATTTATGAAATAGATTATTAATTTCGGGGGAAAATTACAAATATTTTGTTTGATTGAATCATTTGGATAATTAATAATGTTGTGTGCTACTGATATCACGATCAATATCAGGCATGTCATAGTATCCCTAAGAAAAACCTCCTTGTTGTATGAATTAATTCATTTTTTTATTATGTAGATGTGGGAATCGAGTCACCTAACATGACTACATGGGATGGATCAACGCTTATTTCAATTTAATGTTTTTTCAGCGAGTATGGTGTTGTCATCCTAAAATAGGAAAGGATCTTTAGGAATCTTAGAAACCTCATCACTGATAGGATCAACAATAGAAAAAAAAACTTGAAAATAAGAGTTTATCATGGAGATGGCTAAGCTTGTGATGTTGAAGAGGAATCATATCCTTGCATCCATGAAATTACTCAAGGATGGCCTCATCATTCTCAAATGTAGGTAGTGGGCCCTTATATTTGACAATGATTTTAAGGGCCACGTACTACTTTCCACGATGATGTTGATAAAATATTACTTGCCTCACATATAGGACCTTAGTATCTAGAGTGACATCCAGATGAAGGGACGGGGAAATAATATTATATTTGAGGGGATCATTTATTTTAGTATCATAGGAGCCAATGGTGTTAGGAAAAAAAGAATTAGTTATGTAGCATTCAAATGGGTTGATTGTGTTAGATGGAGTTGATACCTAGAAGGGCCGATCTAGGTGTTTTGGGGTCAATTGCATGAGGATAATTTGTATGTGTAGTGGTGTAGTTTTCAATTTTATGAAGGAACTTAGGGGTTTCAAGTAATGGAGGATTATCTACTTGAACATAGGGTAAATTTTCTTCATCTTCACTATCACAAGTATTATAGGAAGGAGGGACGTAATTGTAGGATGATGTAAAGATCATGTGAGTATCATGGTTGAATTCATGTGTTCTTCTTGAGTTGTGTTGGTAATGAATAACATCTAAGTGACACGATTCAACATGAGATAAGATTAAGTATTCAATAATGATAGGTTAAGTAGTGTGGGTTGTAAATTCACAATCGGGAATGTCATCTTCAAAGGTATCATCATGAGCCATGATCCCCATTTTGTTAAAAGATCTTTGGGAGAGTCGGTACACAAAAAGGTGTGTTATCTTGGTTTCTTAATTTTCAAAGGGATTATGATGGATAGAGGAGGCAACATTGCAGGGAGGTTACTCTTATTTTATAATGGGAGGAAATCAATCCCCAAGTAATAGAATTAGAGGAATCTATAGTGTTATGATGTTTGGTAAGTGGTTTTTTATTAATAATATTTTACAATTCGTTAGGTTCATCATCATCCGAGTCATCCAAAGTGACCTCGACATCAAGTCTATAGTCACAAAACTTAGCATATGAGATGATAGGTACTGTAATTGTAGTGGGGATGCAAAAGGGTTTGTTTGGGAAAGGAAGGTTATTTCCAAAGGATTTGGGTCAACATTATTCCTATGATTATTGTGAAAAAAATTAATGCGTTGGTATTTGAATGATGTGACTACACACATATGATGTTTCCTAAGATGGATATTATAAGGAAGATGATGCTCAATTATCATGAGTTTGGTTCAAAGGGTATTGAGGCCCACTATGATGGGAAAGAAAATGAAACTAATCGGATGCTAATGGGTTTTATCCAACATATGACAAATGAGTCAAGTATTATTGAGATCATCAACATAAAATATGAGGTTTGTGATTAGAGATAAGGAATCCAAATTAATTATAGAGCTCGTATCTACTAATATTGTCCTTACTTGTGCATTTTGAATGATGACACTAATAAGGATTATAGGATGATTACCATGAAACAACACCTTATCATTAATCATGTAACTTAGAGTAAATTCAATAGATATGGATTTGGAATCTTTTATGGGGTATCATAGTTTTTATGTTATGGATATTGGGGTTAGGAAAAAGTGGGATGGATGGCTACTCCTCTATCTCATCGAAAGGATCCTCCAAGAGATATATATTTTCATATGGAAATTTTGATGTTGTGGAGAAGTATGCATGAGATCCATCAAATGGGTCTTTTAAGTCATCAAATTGAGCTCATCCAATAAATTCCATTGCACTATAGATAGGTTTTGTAACATTACCTTGGATGATGATAAGTGGAGGGAGATCCATAGCCGATGAGGATTGTAATATTGAGAAACCTTATCTAAGTGTAGTAGAATAAGCTTTGTGGGGAGCTTTTCCATTGTGGTCTTTGGATTAGGCTCAATTAAGGAGTATACTCATTACTAGGTTTCTCATGGGAATTCGGTGACCTTTTTTTTCATTAGGGAAAGGATTTTTAGGTTTATGGATGGTATCTTTATGTGAGGAATTACATTAGTAGTTGAATTTAGCCACATTAGGATATTGAGAATTAACACAATTGTAATCATAGGACCCTTTTACACCGCTTATGAATTGGTTCATGGGATCTTTATTGCGGTTAGTTCTAGATTGGTGGTCCATGTGATATTTGAGAAAGGACTGGTATTTCGATAATGTTATTGAATGATGAAACTAGTGTCAAAGCGGGTTCCAAGGAACAAAAAAGGAGGCATTCTTAATATACCTACAAACCCCATGGGAATGGTTTATAGTGGCAAGCCACCACGAAATATATTAGTATTAAAGGAATTCAATGGTTGTTTAGTAGGATAAAAAATGCAAGGTGAAGAAAGGAGTTGTAATAACTCACCATGTGGTAGAGTTGGGTGACACGGGTTATAAGAAACACCACTTTGAGTATTATCATTTAAAGGGGGAATAAATTTTCCTCTAGAAAGGGCTTAATATTTGATGGAGTTAGACATTGGTTAAAGGGTTTTTAAGGGTTTGGGTGGTTATTCAAATTATCTCATAATGTAATCTTAATTCTTGGCCTACTCAACAACCTCTTCAAACATGATGTGAGAGAAGTATTGGACCTTATAATAGATATTAGGAGAAATGGCCTTGAGGAAGTTTTGGAAAATATATTGATTAGAAATATGATGGTTGGTTTGATTAGATAAAGTATTTCATCACTTGATGAAATAATGAGTTGATTCATTAGGACATTGCTTTAAGTTAATGAGGTTTTGAAATGTGTTTTAGGAAGATCATGTTATTGGAATTCCTTTAGTAAATCTTGGACAAAAGTTTCTAGGTAACAAATAGAATATGAAAGAGTTGATTACCATTCTAGATATTCTCCTACAAATGTTTTTTTAGGAGCTTAGTTATAGTATAGGTGTTGGTTTGAATCCATTATTTGTAGATGTTTCCAATTTTTTTAACATATATGGCTTGGTCCATTGACTCATCGTAAGAAATGGTTGGAGATATTCCCGTTATATCCATAAAAGTTGTACAAGGAGATAAGATTTCATTTTCCAATGTTTGAAGAACATTGTTGTGGATTAGAGGATGATGTATGGGGATCTCATTTGCATCTAGATGCAAAGGAGGTGTTGAAGTATGATTAAGCCCTATAAGAACTTGGGATGATTAAGAGGCCATATACAAATTTTGGTTTTCTATTTGGGACATGCTAGAAGTAATAGATAATTACATGATGGCCATTTGATCCAAAAATTCAATATTCATGAGATTATGATCAATTGGTGGATTAGGGCCACCGATAAAGAAGCCTTTGCATTGTTATTTTATAGAGGTTTTTGGTGATTGATTAGGGAAACTCTTGTTATAGGAGGCATGTTCTGGTCAATAGGTTTTGAATGGGGATTTTGGATCATTTATTTCTTAGTACATATGCCATAAGGAACCTTGATTAGTTATCCTTATTTGTTGGGTTTGTAGAATTCATTATTTTTCATGTTTTCATGCAAAATGTCTAGCATGAAAGATTTAAAATTTTGGCCATGAAAACCAAGCCCACACTTGTAATTCCCTTTCCTGGTCAATGTATGACCATAATTTGAACTAGTTCACCCTCATAATGTTCAAAATGAACATGCTAACATGATATTAATTTTTTTCAAGTGCAAAGTGAAGTTTACCTAGTTTTATTCTTGAAGCTACTGAGACATAAGAAAGAACAATGCTTCTCGAGGCCCAAAAGGGATTTTTTTCCTTTTTCCCATTGTTGATCACCCTCTAGAAGTTTCCAAGGAGAATAAAAATAATCCAAGAATTTTATGGGAGAGATATAAATTTTTCTCGAGGAATTTTAGGAAGATTCTATGCATAAAATTTTGTCGTGAACAAGTTATGAAAAACCAGTGTCTTTTGGGCAAGGTATTGGGAAATGCATGTTCTAAAAAATCTAATTGATGTAGGGGCATATTCAAATGACACCAAAAATGTAATTTCCATGGTTATAAGGTTAATGAGGTAAAATCGGGCATGTGGAATCATGAGGAAGAGAGTCTTAGGGGTTGAGAGTTTGAAATTTTCAAATTGTCCACTTTCCTCCTAAATGGAAATTCAAATTTTAATGTATGTAATGAGTTAAATATGGACTTTTCAAAGAGGATTGGTTTTCTAAGTAATGTTTTAGAGGTTTTATGGGTCATCAAATTTCAATAATAATATCTCATCTTGTTGTATGATCTTAGGTGGCTTGAGAAGAGTTACACATGTATAGAGGAAGTTCAAGAGTCACAAAATAATAGTCGAATCTTAGAATGGGAGTTAGATTTTCTAGAAGAAGATACATGCGTGAAAATTCTAAGTAGGAAGAGAAGAATTCAATTTTTGTATGGATTCCTCAGGTGGAGGATGAAGAGGGAATTTAGACAAGGAGTTTTCCTCAAGAACAGAAGAAGGAAAGCATGTAGAGGCATGCATTTTGTAAGCAAAATTCCATATGAAATAATGAATACTTTGTTTTTAGATTTGATTCTTACTTGAGAAGGGTGTTTTCTGAATTAGGAGAAATAAATTAGGTGTTTCTTTTAAAATTCATAAGATTTTCAATCATATGGCTATCAATGAGATCTTGCATGTGTGTGAAAACCATAGGAAATTGTGACTGTGTATACAAGTGGATGATCTCCCCAACCAATTAGCATAAATTTATTTATTTTAAGTCCAAATGTCTTGAAATTTGGAAGTGAAGATGATAAAAACCTTTTTAGATGGGTTTTCAATAGTTTTTCTTGATGATCAACAATTTTTGAATTATGAAGTGTTTTCTTAGCTATACTAAGAGTGCATGCAAATTGTTTGACATAATTTCTATCTAGAAAAAATAATGTATCTCTCACGTTTTGAAGATTTAGCCTATGAAATTTGGAAGATAGAATGTTGTTATGATTTTTCAAGTGGATTTTGAAGGGTTTTTTGATTTGAAAGTTGTACAAGGATATATTGAAGAAAAAACATCTCTGAGTTTGGTAAGAAACCATGGTGTGAAATAGCTCATATTTACAAGTTTAATCCATTCTAGTGTTGTGCATATGATCCTAATTTACAGAGAGAGGGTGGTGTTGTTATAGGAAACCTAGTTTACTAGTTGAATGTATGCATGTTAATATTCTCTTTGCATCACTAGTCGCCTTGTATGAAAGGTTTCAGAGCCTCATGAAGTGTTGTAATCTTATATCCCGAAATTGGAAATCTAACATATCCCACTTTATGGGTGTAATGATGAAGGAAAGATTATGGGAACATTAAAATATGAAAAAATGTTTGATAGTGCAGCTCAAGAGTCCTCTTGTAAAGTGAAACTTTATTGAAAGGTTCCAGACACTCTAGGAAGAGTTTGAAGCCAAAAAAATTCTCAACTTAGGGTATTTTTAATGATCTTAATGATCCATAGGATGATTTCATCTGTGGTGGTTGCAAACTCTTGTTTCCCCTTAGCTCACCGGCGTACAACTTGAGGAAAAATTGAAGGTATGGGTAAAACTTATTGAAGAATTAATTTTAAAGGATTTTAGATAGTCTCATTGGATTAATTGTTGTGTTTCCATAAATATTCATATATTTTCTGGAAAAAAATTCATTAATGTTTTTACTCCAAGGCGAAGGAAACATTCCGAGAGGTAAGTTTCAAGTGTGAATCATGCTCGGATGCAACCATGTGCACTTGGGAGAAGATTTTTGTCCTATTGTAACCTTGGGTGGAATTTTGAGGTGCAATTACACCTAAAATAAGCATCCCACTCTCATTGTTCCATTTCATAACATCTAAACATATGGTGGACACTAAAAAGTGCATGTGAAGGCATGAATAAGAGTTTTAAGTTATGGTGGTCACATTTTCTCTCTCCTTGGGCACTTGGATGGGATTTTTGTTTCCCCTTTCCCCTTTGGGATATCATTTGTGGTGAAATTTCACCCCAAAAGAGCTCCAATGCTTGGATTGACCCATGTTCATGCATGTCAAATAAGCTAAAAACATGAAAAAGGGTGTTGTGAGGGATGTGCATAATTCCATTTCCCATGCTCACCACAACTCATAACATTCAAACACAACTTAAAAACATAAATTTACTTCCTTGGCAGCCATTACAAAATATTTCAAATTTGTTTGAGTTTCATAACATTCAAACACAAAAACTCCTCCCATGCCCTAAACATCCAAATCTAGTTTTGCTCATAACTCATGTTTTTGAACTCCATTTGCCACCAAATTTTAACCATGTATTCCTTTTTATGAAACCTTTATGAAGAGTGTTTACATTCCCCCCACTGATGAATTCATTTTTAACATACATTTGAAGTTTTAGGCCAAAATCACCTTTTCTCATATCTACAAAAACCTAGCGATTGGAATCTCTCAAAAATTAGAGCAAAATCTTGAAATGAAAAATGGAAACTTCTACAATTGGTTTCATACTGATTTGAAATCTAGAAGAACAATTTCTATTTTTAGTAATTCTCTACCACATATCTTACTAAAAATATTAATTCCAAGGAAAATATGATTTCAGATTACCCCAAGCCATTCCTTTAAGTGCAAAACACTCAAAATTGGCAAATTGACAAGATTGGCAAAATTGCTAAGAATGAACACCCATGTGTGACTTGCTAAAAATAGTAAATGATCAATATGAACTCAATATGGTCACATATTTTCCTCCTCTTCATGCCTTTCTAATTCAAGATTTCATGGAGGTCAAATCTTTAATTTGTAAACAAATCCCCACCTTCCCGATATGGTGAGCATAAAATGTTTCAGTGTCAAAAAGTCAATTTTAGAAGCATTTGCAAACCTCCACCTATCACTAAGTGGTGACCATATCTATAAATCTATCCTCATGGGAATGGTAAGGAAAAATTCATGCTTGCAAAGGGGTGGAAGATGAATTGTGACTCAAGCGGAAGGGAAGTCCTCTCAGTTCCCATTTTTGGTCATCAATGTTCTCGGGTGACATAATCATGGATCATGGTTGCATTGTGTGGACACTTGATTCAAGTTCTCATCATATGAAATAGGTCAAGAAAAGGTAGTGTCTCATGGATTTTAAATATTGATTCAAGTGGATGATGGCATTCTTCGTTGGTCTTAGCGGTCCATTCATCAAGTGCTTCTCACTTCTCTCAGTGTACCTAATGGGATACAATGGTTGATCATTCAAGAGGAGGTTTATCATGGTACAAAAGAGTTAAAGGATCAATTGTTCTTCACTCCATTAGAGCATCATTGGAGAGGTCATCGAGGATCGGGAGTGGATATTTTTCAAGAGGTTGATCATTCAAGAGGAGGTTTCTCATGGTAGAAGAGTTAAAGGATCAATCATTCGTCACTCCTATCATCCATATTTTTCCCCGGAAAATATTGGATCGAAACGACCTCGCACCGAAAGAACTGAGAAATCACGTCTGGTTCCTCCAAACAGCATTACTGAGAGGGACTCTATAATGGAAGTGGCGGGGCCTGCGAAGGTCAAACAACCCTGTATAGGAGAAATCCGTAAGATGGCTCTGTCAAGCATTCGGGCCTTATATCCATTCTATAGGTTTCGGTAGGCTCATAAATATAATAGCGAGGTCGGAGGGCTCGAGGAGTAGTGTTAAAGAATCCAGGGCAATTGAGGGAAGAAATGGCAAAGATCGATGTCTTCGGTACAAAAACAGATTGAACAAGTCCAGAAATCAGCTAAGTATGGATGAGGCAGCAGAGAAGGCCACGTGTCGAAATAATGCTTCTCCAAAGTTGAATCCAAGAAAGGAAGTTCAAACGAGTGCCAAGCTTCCACACGTCTAGAGCCCCAAAATTTGTGCGGTCATGTTGAAATTTTTGACTAGACAGAAGGTGCCAGTGTCGGCTCAACACAAATCCAGGATGGGAGCCCAAGGTGGAGAATCAAACTCACACTAGCCCTCCACGTAGTAGATGGTCAACATAGGTTAAAAGGGTGGGCCTAAAAATGGCTAAGTATAAGAACCAACCAGGAGAGTGCCAAGTGTCCAAGTGGTGCATCTCCAAGGGTAAAACCAAAAGTGGAAGCTCAAATGAGTGCCAGTTCGCCACGTAGCCCAAGGCCCAAAAAGGTAGGAAGGAGATCGTTGAAAAGTCCAAAATCCTACGGAGGCTTCCAAGTGTCAACTCGACGCTCCTTCAAGGGGAAAATCTTGATCGATTATTTCAACAAGCACAGAGACTCCACGCATCTAGTCTCTTCAAAGGGGACAGAGTCGGGTTGAATAGTAAATTCATAGTAGTAGGCCAAAGGAGAGTGCCAAGTGTTTAAACAACGCTAACTCAAGGGTTAAATAGAGAGAGGATTCTCGGATGAGCGTCGACCGCCGCATGTCCCTAGTTAAGGAGTATTACCCTCACAAGAAAACAACTTAGCTGAGAAATAAAGAAATTGAGTAGGCCAGCAGAGGAAGCCACGTGTTAGTCTTGTGCCATTCTAGGAGCAAAATACGAGGCTGCCCTTAAACTCATGCTAACATTCCACATGTCCCATACTAAAAAGGGGGCCCCGTTTTCAAATTGGTTTTCCTTCCCTTTTGTGCGGATCCAATACAAACTTCTAAGGGGCATATCTTTCGACTCAGGGCTCAAAATATTACAAATCTGACATTGTTGGAAAGATCTCGGCCTCACCCACACCATGGAGATCTAAAACTTTAAGTTTGGGGAGGTTAGGTAAATAAAAATGGAGAAAACGTCCTCAAATCCATTAATGCAAGATCTATCTCGCCTCAACCACCAAATCAGATTTAATCTACCCCCCATTTCCTCCTTCTTTGAGGTGCCAAACCAGAGATTGATACAATCAAGATGGATTTGGAGCAGATTTTGTAAGAGTCATTAACGGTAGTGGTTGAGCCTTGACCTACTTTTCCCGCTTCTCTCTCTTTCTTCTCTCTGATTGAATCTATAAATGTAGGATCGGGACTCATTATAAAGGGTTAGACATTCTTCTATTTTGCAAGCTCCCCTCTTCCCTTTGGTAAGTGAATTCATGGAGTTTCAGACCTCCCATATAGACTGTAAACACAAATTTACCTTGTTACTATTGTAATGCATCGTATCAAGCCGTGAGAGCAATAATTCATGTTCTGTGGGTGATCTTCACCCCTTTCTATGTTAATTATTGTCTTCCGATCCTTCATTACAACTTTGGTTATTTATGCATGTTTTTGTGTTTCATTCTTCTGGTTTGTGTCTACTAGTAAAACGATTGTTCATCACTCCTTTGGTGTATCACCTGGTAGCTTAAGTTTTATTTTCTTTACATTTCCCCTTTAACTCTATCTCCTTGGAAAATTAGAGTAGGATTTAGGATAGATCCTCTATGATTTCATGCATACACCTAAACAAAGGAGTAGGAACCAACCTTAATCTGGAGATTTTTTCCACTTGCGAAGTCCCACACTTTGGGGAAAAACTCAATGTTATGTGAATCACACCAAATGAATCTGCCTTAGAAAATTAGATCTGATGACTCATTTGGGGGTGTTGTGATTTTGCACTAACAACTCCATTGGATCATCATTGCAGAGGTCATCACGATCAGGAGTGGATATTTTTCATGGTTAGAGCTTCTTCATCCTTCTTCATTCAATATTGGAGCTTCATCTCTCCCTCTCTTCTCTTCTCTTTTTATTCTCTCATTCTATCTCTTTAGAATTCTATTTCTTTGTTATGAAGAAAGTTTGTAAAAAGTGACTTAAGTCACTTAAATTTATTTTTCTTCATTAAGGATTGCACTTTAATTTGAAAAGTCACATGATGACGGTAAATATTCTTGTTGTAATGATATAAATTGTAATACATTCTCTATTCCAATGGGTTACAATTGTTGATTGAATTTATGTTGTTGAGATTACCACTACTACATCAAACAATAAAATCCAAAATTATTTTATTCCCTTTCCTATGTTCCTCTACTCTCTCTCTATTTTCCAACTTTGTGAGCATGATAATCTTGTAAAACAAAGATAGGTTTTTGTACCTTTGATAAATGAACCAATGGAATTTTGTGTCTATGATTATTTATGTCTTATCTTTGTTTACGTTTTTGTTTTCTTCTAATTAAATGTGAACATACTCTAGTTATTTTTGTGATAATCTAATAGTGCTTAGTCACAACATTAATCCTCTCTCCTTATTTCTCCTAGTTCTCTTTACCTCCCTTCACTGTAATTTCCTCCCTTGTACTTTGTACAAGAACTTTCCATAGGTTCGGTGAAGTGTTCTTGTTTGATCCCTAGCCTATTGGCAACCCCACAAATTTAGATAGTTTTATATTCAATAATGGGAGCATACCCATTCACAAGAAGGAGGGGCTTAGCCCCCGATTGTTGGTTGAAACCCATAATTTGTACACGATAAATTATTTCACCAATAATTCAAATTATTGATAAGCATGTCTAGCTCAATTGTTGTGATTTATACTACATTACATTCAACTTGAAGACTCTTTTCTGGTGGGATTGGCTATGTTTATGCACAATGGCTAATGGAATTATTTGATGGAGAGGGATGTTGATACCAGATCGACCACGGTATAGTATAATGGTCGATGGCGGTAGTCCGTTAGGGGAAGAAGTAGGTCTATAGAAGTTGATGTTTCCGGGGAATATAAATGAATGAAGGAACAACCCAAGGAAAACCTACAATGGTTTATATTGGGCAAGAATATCCTTATATGATAAATGATGAATAATGAACCAGATTAATTTTAGAAAATAGAACGCTTTTTCTTGAAATCTAAATGGGATCGTTCGTGCGTGGATGCATTGACGAGATGGTGTAAGGATTTGGTGAGCAAGTGATGAAAAAAATTTCGTGTAGTAGGGTTCTACATAGGGGCCAATGGCATAAGGTCGAATGATCAAAATTCAAAATTTTTATCATGCATTAGGGTTCCACATAGGGGTCGATGGCATAGAAAAAGCAAGAAAAATTAAGAATTGGAGTGAATCGACTTATCTTAGGGTAGAGTGAGATTCATGTTAGGTTCACTAAAGTGTATGATGGGAAATATATAGGTTCTCAAATATGGGGATTGAATCTAATACTTGAAAAATGATGTAGTCACAAAGGTGCTCTGGGGAGTGCTAGTTTTGTAATTCTAAAGGATGGTGACTCTAACTCTATGATAGCTATACATTTTTAGGCCTATATCTAAGATAAAGATAGGTATCCTACTAGGATTTAGAATAATATTAATAAATGGATGGATAAATCCAAGAGGCGTAATTTAATAAGACTGTAATATATCAAATCAAATATACATCTACTCTAGTATATAGCAATGGATGAGCAACATATAACATACATGTGGAAGATAATAGTTTAAAAGATTTAGAAATACTTGCCTCTAGTGTATGTGTGTGAGAATTGATTCATAATGCTCCCCATAGATAATAACATCAGGAGATAATCATTATAATTGGAGAAGGGGAAACATCAAAATAATATTTCCTATCCTAACTCACTGTGGTGATTCAAATTCACAAAGGAAATTTCCAAAATTCCAAGTCTAACAAGTAGTTGCAAAATAGTGAAAACATATGTGAGATATAAGTGCCTTCATGTATAGAAAAATTATTATTTGGTATTGATTTATCAAAATTAATATAAAGTAGAAATACCTGATGCATCACCCATGGGAGATCACATTAGCTATGGAGAATCCAAAATCGACACATGTCGGCCTTGTGGGGAACCCTAAGTTCAAAAGGTGAATAACATGGGATATGGAGGCCATAAGGTAAGTAGGTAAATGATTTAGGCACACCTTGACCAAAAGTAAGGGTAATATCATGCAAAAAGCATAAAAAAGTAGAGATTATGAGATAAGTGGACATGATGGGCATAATTTGTGAACAAAGGGAAAAATGAGGTAAAGATAAGGTGGCTATGGCATAATAGAGGTATCTCTAAAATGGTTTTCTCTATCCAATGTGACTAATTCTGATCACACCCCAACCCTAACATGCCCCTTGTGTCACATGTTTAGGAGAAAGGTGCATTAGTATTACATGCACAAAGGAAATAGTTTGAAAGGATAAAAATGAGGTGTATTCAAGTGTCATATGGTGGTAGATATCCCTTCATGTTTGAAAATTGGATAAGAAGTTATAAAACATTTTTTACTTATGATAATATGTTATCTTCATATCCATATGCAAAAGGTGTACAAATTATCTACCACAACTTTCACAAGCCTCCTTGTGAAGGCTAACTATGAAAAACACCGTGTGGAATAACTAGATAATACTTACCTCTTTTCAAACCATAACACCGAGACCTAATATATTAGTTAGTATTGCTCCTATTTTTACTAGGTGAAGTGATACATGTTAACAGAGTCATCAAAACATCATATGATCAATCCTCGCCATAGATTAAAGAACTAATGTAAATGAAAGAAATAATTATTGGGATCTCCTCTTCTAGTGGTTTGGTACTAAAAATCATGGCTATCATGGACCCCTCTTTTAAATTATATTATACCCCTTAAATCCTTATTTTGATAATTTTTGAAAGGATCTTGTTGGATAAGTTACGCTTAACTCACAATTGGTGACACTATTTTTAAAATAGTTTTATTTTTTAATTTAAATTTCAAATTTAGAGGTGGTAAAATTTTGAAATAAATTAATGAATGAAGGATACTTAGTGAAATGGAGATATTTTTAGTTCCATATTTTAGTCTATTTAGAGAAGAAAGACAAATAAAGCCATTAAAATCTATAGATAGATCATTCTAATATTTTTATTTTTATTTTTTTATGTTTTCTAAAAAGATATGGAATCAACTCTAATTAAGCATGAATTCATAGAAATCTTGTAAAGGTTTACAATTCATGAATAAAGAATTATGGTTTTTCAAATTTTGCGTTAAGTGCTCTCAGTATGTTTTTTATACTAGTTTATAGAAATTGTTCTTTACTAAACAATTAGAAGTGGGTTTGTTTAAAACCTTCATTTGGTATAATTGTAATTGGTTGTATATATTTTTGGGTTTTACGTTTTATTTTTTATCTCTCTATCAATTAATCATGTCAAATAATAACCCTCTTCCCATTCAAATTTTATAGGAATTGACTATGATTAGTGGAGCATAAAGATGATGACTCTTCGACATGAAAATACATATGCCCAAGATTATAGAAATGAGTTATAAATATTTATCTAATTGAGCTATTGTTCTAGTAATTGATATACAAGTAAAGAAAGAAGTGAGAAGAATAAATCTCAAGCTTTGAACATTCATATTAAAAAACTCTAGATGAGGTCTTATTTCCAAGAATTACAAGTGCAAAGTCAACCAAGGATGCCCGAAAGACTATAAAACAAGATTATTGAGGTAGTGATTAGTTCAAAATGGTTTAATTATAGACATTTAAGAGATAATTTGACAATGCAAGAAGCTAAATGCATGAGTGAATATTGCATGAGTAAAGGATGTGGTCAATAATATGACTAGTCTTGGATAAAATTTGGACAAAGAGGTTGTTGTGAAAAAGGTGTTAAGAAATTTAACACCAATGTGAAACCATTTTTCCATCATCATTGAAGAAAGTAAATATTTGACTACACATGAATTTCATCATTTAGTTGGACCTCTTATGTATCATGAATAAATATTAAAAGGCATTGTAGAAGAAAGTGATGAGAAGAATTTTGTTTCAAATTTGACAATAAAAAAGAATGGAAGTGCCAATAATAATTTAAAACATAAATTCAAACAAGGAAGAAGAAAAAATAAAAATTATTCAAGAAGAAACAAAAAGGTGTTTCACTTGTAATATGAACAGAAGAGAAAAACTTTATACAAGACATATCCAATTTTATTATTGTAAAAGGTATTGTCACCAGGAAAGATAATGTATATTTAAATTTGGTATTGAAGGTAGAAGTTATAGTTAGGTCAATGAGCTTAAAAATAGACCTAAATAAGTTTAGTACCTAGATTCAAGGTGTTCAATGACATGTCAAGTAATAATAAGCCAATTTTTAGAAACAATGAAAGTTTCAAGACCAAGATCAAACTTGGTGATGAAAAATATTTGGAGGATTTAGGAAAAGGAAATAGGAAGGTGAAAACTAAAGAAGGATATAATTGTGTTATGATATTTATTATAATCCGTTTTAAAACAAAATTTCTTAAGTGTTGGACGCTTATGTGAAAATAATGATAAAGTTGTGTTTGATGATAATTAATGCACAATCTATGACAAGAATCAAGGAAATAGAGTTGTTACAATTTTTCCAATGACCAAGAATAGGTTGTTCCCATTGAAATTTGGATAACATTAAAAATTACTTTCCAACATATCAATTGACAATAAAATTTGGTTGTGGCATCCTAGGTATGGACACTTGAAATTTCAAAGTTTAAAGTTACTAACATAACAATAATTGGTTTATGATTTCCCAAAGGTTGAAGAGCTTTAGGAGGTTTGTCAAGGGTGTGCTAAAGGAAAAATTACAAGAGAAAAGATTCTAAAAGATATTGCATAGAGGTTCACTATTTGCTTTAGCTAGTTCGATCTCATATTTGTGTTCCTATACAACGAAAAATCTTAGGTAAGTCATCATATTTCATTATATTTATTCAAAAACGTGGTGAGTTTTAATTTGAAGCAAAAAAATGAACCATTTAATAAATTTAAGAGGCTTAAATCCCTTGTAGACAATGAAAGTAGTTATAAAATAAAGTGCTTAAGGACTGATCATGTGGAGGTGAATTTTGTTCAAAATGTTTTATGAATTATTATGATATGAATATTATAAAAAGATAACTCACAATTACTTATACACACCTCAACAAAATTATGTATCTGAAAGGAAGAATTGTTTTATGGTTGAAATGGCAAGGAATGTGTTACAAACAATGGGATTAAACAACTCTTTTTGGAGTGATGTAGTTTTTACAACAATATATATTCTTATTTGTTGTCCTACTAGTGTACTTGACAAGATGACTCCATATGAAGCATGGTAATAAAAATTCCAAATGTCAAACATTTCATTTTTTTTTGTTATTTAGCCTATGTTCATGTAGATGATAAGAAAATAAAGAAGATAGATCTTAAGAGCGTGTCTTGTACTTTTGTTGAGTACATTGCAAAAAGAAAATATTATAGAATTTTTAATCCTCTCATTAATATTATCATTGTGTGAAGAGATGCAATTTTTTTTGAAGAGGGAAAATATGGTAATCCAAAATACCATGTACAAAAGTCTAAATTTGATGTTAATAGTGGTATTGTTGATGATAGTTCTAATGAGCATCTTGGTAGTATTCCAATTCTAAGTAGTAAAAATGCTCTAATAAAACCCTCATCTAGTTTATTTATTTCAAGTACAATTCCATATTCTTCAAATAAGATAAGATTCATCTCCTTCATGATGATTCCAACAAAATATACTCAAAATGTCAAAAATTTAAATCTATACATTGTATTATCCAACAATTCTATTTACATGATGAATTACAAAAGGAATTTGAAACCTTTGAAGATAAAAAATCCTAAGTGAAATTTATTCGAGGAGTAACCATGTTACAAGAAGTCAAACATGTGAAGAAAAACAAAGAGGCGAGGTAGTAAATTTTAATTTATTTTGACAAGGTAATTTTTAACTATCATTTTTTGAAGGTGCATATACTAATGATGTTTGGGTAAAAGTAATGCAAGAATAAATGGATTCCATTCATAGGAATGATACTTGGGAGATTACAAAATGTCCACATAAAAATGAGTGCACTGGTACTAAATGGATTATCCACAATGTGATGGTAGTGTTAAAAGACACAAGGCATGTTTAGTTGCAAAATACTTCACACAAAGATATTTTTGGTGTAGATATATATTTTCTTTGTATTTATTTATTACTTGGAATATTTCCTACACATATAGTGACTCATCTTGTTTATTTGTTTGTTATCTCATAGTATTTACTTGACATATCATATACTATCATAGTATGCCATAAGAGTTAAATTTGACTAGTTATTCCAGTAATGTAACTCCCCTTCCTATTCTTGGACTCTTGACCACTATTCTCATGGAGGAGTTACTTATCGCTCTCCTATTTGTACACACCAATTTATCTATTGAGTTTTTATGTGATTTAACATCATTCTTATGTTTGTGATATTATTTTAATATTGCATTTCTTGTTGGATTTTATTGTAATTTGTGCAACTACTTGTGTAATCATTCTTTATGAGAGATCATGATGGGAACTTTGATATGTTATGAAAGTGATGCTAGTAAAAACTTGTCCATTTTTGTTAGTCATGTGGTATTATTCATGTTTTTGAATGTAACAAGGTTATGTGTAATTTTTGTTAATTTCATATTGTGTGTTTACAAAATTTCTTGGGGTTTATAAAACAATTCTCAAAAAGAAAAAAATTGGGGTTACTCTGTGGAATTTTCCTTGTGTGTGGTGTATTGGTTCCGAACCTTGCATATATCATTCTTAACATGGCTTGGTTTTCATTTGTGTTCGCTTGGGGTTAATTATTTGGGAGCTCGGTCTTCATAGTCCAGCCCTCCCGACTTGATCAACAACTAACTCGAAACATAATCAATCCAACACTCATTTTACCTCTGTCTTGGCTCGATCTCTCTTATATATTGGTTCGGTATATGCCTATCCAACTTGATCCAACTCACTCGGTTTTGGTAGCTCATGGATGCATCTCAACCTTGACTCTTGCATGATGAATTGTTGTATTCATCCTTATTTCGACACCCCATCTTTGCTCGACCCAATATCAGCTCTCTTTATTACGACTTGTGTAACTTTGACATATCGTATTGTTTGTCCCTAGACTCACCCTGTCCCAACTCGGCTCAACCCGTGCACCGTGAAATCTGAATCAACCTCACTCCAATTCATGCACTTCTTAGCCACCTCCTCTTGACCCCCGAAGAGTGCATATATGGCCCATATGGACTACTTCTCAAGCCCGACCTTGTTGTGAACCCACTTGTTACCATTGAACTCGGTCCGCTCACCAACTCTTTCATTTCACATTGAAAGCAACTAACTTGGTCTTCACACCCTACCCCAAATCAGTCCAACATTGACCACCATTCCAACAAATTATCACCTAATACAAAACAAGGAAATTTCATTGTTTTATTGTTCATCTTATGTTTTTATAAGGCTTAAAAAGGGATTCGTTGGTTTTTTGGTGCAAGTTAGGAAGTAGGTTACTTGGCTAGAGTGCCTTGAATTGTAAGTAAGAGGTATCAAGATTAAACCTCTTTGTCATCCTTTTCTAAGAACACATAGCATGGTGCATTGAAATTGAAAGTGTAATTTCATTAAATAACTTATGGAAAAAAACACAAATATTCATAATTTTTTCCCCGACTATTCGTAATTGAGAGCCATTTTTGCAAAGTGGTCATTTTTTTCACGATTTTATTGAACCTATTTATATTACAAAAACACACTAAATTTATAAAATTCCAAATATGAGTGGGTGCAATCATAATTTTAGGTGGCTATGATACATTGTTTCCTTATGTATTCCATTTTTCATTCTATTTTATGCATTTTCTAATTCTTGCATTTTATTTTCTCACTTACAAATAGAAATAAGTTATGTAACTTCACTCACACCCTTTAAATATCATGAATGAAAGTATAAAATTCAACTCATTCTGAGGGGTAAGGGACTACATTGAATAACAATGGGGCTTGAAATTGAACATATTCCTACCGTAAAGAAAGGGAAATGGTACAACTAGTGTGATGAAGCTTTCAAGTTGTTGTGTCTATCTCGTATCTCCGATCTCCTCTTTGACATTGAATATGCCACAAAAATCCTCACGAATTTTGGACCATATTGGAATCACTCTTTGGGAAACAAGATGAGATGAGAGGGCATGAACTAGAAAATGAGCTTATTAATCTGATCCCTAACAATTTTGATACACTTCAAGAGTTCCTCACAAAGTTAAGATTAGTGAGATTACAGTTGAAGGGATGTGTAATTGAAAAAAGGACTCACAACTTATCCTTTCTATTATTTTAAAATTAGTCTAGATTACTTAGGGTTCATCTTCATTTTCCATGCCACTAAGGATGCACTTAGAACAACATGGAAAATGCCCTATTTTGATGTGTTTGTTGGTCAGTTCACTACGGAACAAGATAAGATAATATAGTTTGGCACATTGAAGTCTTACAAATCACATGCCTTGATTGTAGGGAATGAGAAACCTTAGGCTTCTAATAAAAAGGAAAAAAGGTAAAAAAAGAAGGATCAAGGGGAAGAAAATGGATCATAAACCTCCCGCCCCCAAAACAAACACTCAACCCTCCTCCTCTGAAGCTAAGCCTAAGAAATAAAAGGTTAAGTGGTCCTATTGAGAGAAACTTGGGCATGATGAACAAAAGTTTATGAAGAATAATATTGGTCACCTTAATCATATTTTAGAGAAGAAGAACATGGGGGTTCTCGAATCTATCAAATTGAATTCATCAAACCAAGAAACTTATAAGGTAAAAGAAAAACAAAGAGAAGTAGGGGTAAGTATTTCACTACAAGTATTTTCTCCATATTCATCATTGGTCATTAAATTTGGTGCTACTTACTACACATGTTATTCAAATGTTCACTTTTCTTCTGTAGAACCATGTATCATGTCCTCTATCACACTGTGTGATGACAACTTTGTAGCACTTTTAGGGAGTGGGTTAGTTGAAGTAAATGATGGACCATTAAACAATGTTCTAAGTGTTCCAATGCATTCCATTAATATTATATCAGTGTACCAGATCATTCACATAAGGAAGGGCATGAGAGTTGAATTCAACACATATTTAGTTATCATCAAAGAGATAAATAGTGATGCTATAATTACGAGAGGGAAGGACATATCACCCAACACATTTATATACCTTCTCTCATTTTTCTCCCAACACTTCTATGACAATATTGTTGACTCACATAGATGGGATTATAAATCTATGGCATGAGTTATTTATACACCTTAACTATCACTATTTGGAACAATTGAGAAAAATGATATTGTCAAAGGATTTCCTATGGTTAGGTTTTCTTAAGGTCTTTGTGAAGGATTGACCCTTGGAAAGCATCCAAAAGATAAATTTGGAAATTTAAGGCTTGGAGATTTACATGTATTGTGTGGGTACATAATGATGTCTCAATGACATTTACCAAACCTTCCTTCAATAGGGCACAATACATTCTTACCTTCATTGATGATTTCTTGTGATACACTTGGGTCTACTTCCTTCTTTAGAAGTTATATGCTTATGAATTTTATCACGACCTCAAGGATCTTGTAGAGAAAAAGGCATGGAAATTCATCAAGATTCTATAGATAGATAATGTTGTCAAATATGTCAGCAAATGTTTTGAGTATTTCTACATGATAAAAGGGATTGATCTATAACAAATTATTACCTATAATCCTTCACATAATGGAGTTACTGAGAATGGAATAACATGTTATTAAAAGAGATGGTCAATGGTATGCTTCACTATATATATCTAGCACCACAATACTTGGAAAAAGCTATTAACTGTGTGAATTACATCTAGAATTGTGTCCCTCACAAATCTTTGAAAGGATTCACTCCTTTTGAAGCTTGGCATGGTTAGAAACCATTAGTTAAGAACTTAATATTTTTAGATCTCTAACTATGGGTCGTATCCCTAAAAATAAATGTAAGTATAAGGAACCTCATAGTCAATCGTGCTTCTTTGTGGGATACCAAGATGGTGTTAAGGGATATATGCTTCTTCATCCAACCACACATGAGTTGTTCATTGAGAGGAGTGTCAAATTTTATAAAGGACTCGCTGAATTCAACACTTGACACTTCACCTCCATTAGCTTCACTTGTATTTTCGATGATGATTATGACAGCCTTGATGAACTTGTGAACATTCCTAAGAAGGTTCCTAGGAATATCTATACTACTAGGACTCTTCTTCTTCCATTTTAGACAGTGAGAGTAGTGATGGATCATTTATTTCATCCAAATTTGTCCATAGATTAGAAATGAATATTTTATTCATGATTATTGAGCTCTGAAAAATGACTAATTCCTAAAGCAAAGGATGAGTGCATGTGGAAGTTACTACGGAGAAAAGCACGTGGGTGAAGGCATGCAAAGAGAGGTAGGTTGGCGCACGGGAGTAGGAAAAGGGTTTAAGGGTTTAAGGACTTAGCCACATTTCGGTTAAAGGGTATCACATGCAAAACACATGAGGTTGTAGATAAGCGTAATGATGAAAAGGTTGTTACATGGAGACTTAAGGCTCAAGAAAATAATATTCTAGGGAATCTTTATGGTTACGAGCTGGAAAGTGGAGGTTTTTATGGCTAGCTAGCACATGCATGGCTTGGGAACTTGAGTAGAACAGAATATGATGACATTTGACATGCAGCAAGCTTCCATCCTATTTAAGGAAGCATTTGGATCTAGACAAGGGTATTCGATTCTGACTATGGATAATGCATAGAGAGTTAAAGGGTAGAGGGTGTGTGTAGAGGCCAAGTGTGTATGTAATGGTGGATTTATGGTGATAAATATGTAATGGCTCTAGGGGTAATATAGGGTTTCTAGTTATAGGGTGTTATTATCTTGATCTATTCAGTCTATTATGACCCTTTTGATGTAGTATGGCTACTTGTAAACATTGATTTTCAATATATATAACTGGTTATTCTGTATATTTGTGTTTATGGGTTCAAACCCTAGTGTTCACTTTGCTCATGGTTCATATCTAGTTCCTTCGTATTGTTATAATGCTTATGTTCTTTTCATGATGCATCTATGCTTAGATCTAGTATCTTTACTTCGCTTGTATTTATGTTTCGTAAACATTCCTCCATTAATGGTGAAGCATTCTTACGAAGATCACATAAAGGAGGGGATCAACACCCGCAAGAACCTTAGGTGAGTGCCCAAATAATGGGTGATAGGTTGGCACACTTGGTATTTTAAGGAGAAGGTAAACAAGGCTACATCTTGGTTCTTCTACTATGAACCTATTTTGAATTTGTTTTGAGAATGGTGTGTGATGACATAATGCTTGACCTTGGATAGCGTCGAGACTTGTCTTAAAAGCATGAAGGATGAGTTTTCTCAATGATTTAACACTGGACCTAAGTTTTATGCACGTAAATGGGTAGAGGAGCACCTATATCATGAGATCTATGAGACATTATTTTGTTGTTTTCTAGTAGAGTTGTATGAATGGCTATCAACATATGCATCAAGGAAGAGATGGTATTATAGACCTCATGTTTGGACCTAAGAAGAGTATCGAGGTTGCATGATGTTGATCTGACCTGGAATCATGTTGTTGATCACTGGTGGAGAGGTGTGTTGACCAACTATACACTTTGGAATACGTTATTTCTATGTATTCTTTCCCGGAGATTGCTGAGTTTGAGTTCTTGTAGGTGTAGACACTAAATTTGGGTCACACTCCCCTTGGTCCCCTTTAATCAATTAACGTAACATGTTCACCTAACCATGACCCCTTACCCCACATTCATATTAATTTAATTACTTACAATTGAATTAATGTTCATCCTCACATTATTAATTAATTTAATTACTTTAATTAAGTTAATTTACACATCACCTAGACACCTCACCATGGACTTATTCCTAGCCTATTAATTAACTAAGACTAGGTCCTTACTTATCCCAACCAACTGGGACTTAGTCTAACCCTAAAATTAAAGTCCTATTCCTTCTCCAACAACACTCCCACTTATCTAAGTGCCAACCCTCACTTGAGACCCGGATTGGCAATCAAAATCATGCCAAAAATAGTAAATATCTACCTATTTTTGGTAAACCTAGACTTACCCACCTTAATCGACGCCGTTATCCCTCGACCGGTGCCAAAGGTCCACCTAACTACCATTGGTTACTTTATATACAACTTTGCAACCTTTTACATAGGTTGCTCATTTTCCATTTCGAGATAACTATTGCATTCAATCACAAATCCAAAGCCTCTCAAAGATCTAAATGACACAAAATATTTAATCACATGCCCAAGCAAACATTTGGATCTCCTTCCAGAGCATTAGAATACTCACGGGAACATTACGAGTATCTTGCCATGACAATGACTCTAGAATATCTTCATAGATTAACTACCCTCCACCTTCACCTACCAGATATGTAAATACAAGTAAGTATACGTGATTTCAATCATATTGTGCTTGCTTAAAGTATAGATTCCTTACCTCTTTCATTATACTTTATTTCTGCATGTATTCTTTTATCTCCACCTCCTCACCAATCTACCAACCCAACCACCTATAGCCTTTTTTTCCTTCTATGACTTCCCCCTCTGTATCCCTGAGTCTTCTTAGTAATATCACAAACCTAACCACACCCTTCTCACACTCTCGACATCATAGAGAATCTTAAAACCCACTTTTATCAAATTATTGTCAATTTCCCCTCGATGTCGGTTCCTTGACCATCGTCGATTTCACCTCCATACCGACATCGGTCACCTGACCGATATCGGTCTCTATTTCATTTCATTCCTTTTAACTAGCAAGCTTCTCGATCAACCAAAACTAACGTAGACCTCACCCGATCAAGACCAGGACTACGACATATCTACAAAACCCAAAACAACCTACCATACCTCTAGATCTGATCATATCCTTTCCTATTAGATTATATTATCTTATTGTATTTGCACGAGATAACTAAATCATATAACTATAGTACTATTTCCTTAATTCATGATATTTTCATTAAATTGTATTTAAAAGTGGATTGACAACCTTTTAGGAAGCATCCCGCTTCCTGGATCTAACACTCACTAGGAATTCCACTAACCTATATTATTAATACTATTTGGTGGTCTTGTTGTGTTTCTTATATAGGTTGTTCCTCCTAGCCAAAGGGAAGATCTTCATGATCAGCTTGGATCAAAAATTCAGTAACGCGTGCATTCAACCTTCGACCCACATCTCATAGGTATTCCTCCTAACATATTTCCTATTCCATTTTAACCAAATCAAAAATTAGGTGAAACATATTGGCACACCTGGTGGGACCCATCCAGGGTTCTTTGCATTGTTCATTCCTAGGAAAATCTTGTGTGTCTATTTTCATTCGAAATGAGTTCACATTAAGCTTATTCTCTGGAAATGAGTTTTTGAATTATAGCTAATCTAAAATTGTGGGCAACCTATATGCTGGAAGTCATGCCCAATTGATGGTTGAAAAATTGAACCGTAGCTCACATTTTGCACATTCTCTATACCAAATCACTAAAACCAAATTACACAATTCTTAAACAACATCTTCCCTAGAAGAAGTTATCAACAATCACACGATCAGAGGATTGACAATGGGCTCCAGTTGGTTTCTCTATCCAGTCATCATCTCGAGAAAGATCTCCCACACCAAAACATTACCTGAAACTAGCCATAGTTGTTGGATTTTATAGGGCACCCTTGTTAACCAAAAATTCTATTATGCTTATAGTCAGTCCTAAATGGCATAAGCCACAACATAAAATCTACAACATAGGATTTCATGTTTGTTAGCTTTTTGTTTGCTTACATTTTGAGGTGTGAGTTACGTTTCTTCATTCGTTCTTATCCTTTTACACCCCACATCACAACTGGTGTATCCCAATTTTATTAAGGGTTTATTAGGACTTCTCATAGCCATACTCAGTCTCTGGGTTGGAATTTTTATTTGATCTAGATCACCAAAACTCCATTTTTTCTTCTCTTCCTAGATTTCACAGCAACCGATATCAGTCCAGCGACCAACATCGGTTAACTAACCGACAAAGTTTTATATACTTTTTGGTTATTTTTTCTAGAGTAGTATTTTTCACCTTCCTGTTCTTTTCATGGTTTTGGTTTACCATTTTTATCCCACTCCTGAGTCTTTGATATCATTTTCAGGATCCAGGTTGACCCATTTTCACCTATCATTGCCAAATATTTGAATCTCTTATTCTTTATAGTAGCTAACATCGATTCTCGAGCTAACTGGAGGTGGTCACCCTTATACGGGCATCGATTACACTAATCCGACATCGATCTCTGTATTCGAATTTCCAATCAAAACAACGATATAATCACTCATTTTTATACTTGATTTTTCCCCATTTCTTCTATGTTTCGCATCATCAAAAAGCTAAGAATATCTATTTTATCATTATTCACATGGTATTGACTTTTAAACAAGCTAACGCTCTTGTGTTTCACGCTATCCACCACCCGCTCCCACCTAGCCCATTTCCCCTTAAATCTCATCGCCCATGGACCCCAATCGGATCTCGCCATACTAATTTTTCCCCATTTCTTTTGTGTTTCTACATCATCAAAGAAACCTAAGAATAGCTATTTTATCATTATTCACATGGTATTGACTTTTAAACAAGTTAATGCTCTTATGTTTCACACTATCCACCGATCGCTCCCACCTAACCCATTTCCCCCTTAAATCTCATCGCCCATGGACCCCAATTAGGATCTTTCCATACCCGGTGGTGATGAGGAGTTCACAAGACTCGATCACAACCCCGCTGCTCTGAAGTACTATCTCGGTCATTCATCTACCCGTGATTCATCAGGGGCAGCTTGTATACCACGTGCATGTGTCCATTCCGCCTACCTTTGCACCCACTTCTACCTCATCTACTAGTAGTTTGGCCTTACCATCTTCCACCTTACCACCTGTGGTGTCCCAACTTGACCCTACATCATTGATATTCACTACACTGTGGCATCTATCATGCCTTTGATGTCAATTTCTCCTATCGTGCCTTTATAAACTGCGCCTGAGTGTAGGTCTATCTGCACCCGCCAACTCTCATATACCTATTGCATCTCAACCACCCATGGTGTCGGCAGCCCATACTCCCTTCAAAAACATTGTCCTCTCCATCTTGCAGTCTCTTCCTCTAATTGTTACAAGGGTCATTACCTCCACTTCACCTACCTACACTTATCACCAACAACCCCCTATTTCATCTATCGCGTATTCAGGATACTTTCCATCTACATCTATTCTTGCCTACATTCCTCCCTCAAAATTTTCGTACTCGACACCACCACATACTAGGATGCCACCCACATCATACCCTCCTCATTTACCCCTTATAATGGAGGGGTTTCCTAGTCATCACAACCTACTAATTATCTTATCAAAATGATGATGGAAAAGATGCAGACATTAGAAGCATTTGTCTCTGGCTCATGTAACTCTCTGACATATAACGAGATTTGCAATGATCCCATTCACCCATCCATTCCAATTCATCCATACCCTACGCATTGGGAAATGCCTAAATTTAACCAATTTAACAAAAAGAGGGCTCGCAACAACACTTGTGATCTTTTAAACATGGTTTTTGTTTGATCACTCATGATGATGCTTTGCTCTTGCGAACATTCCCAATGTCCTTGACAAGACTTTCTTTGGATTGGTATAGTGCTCTACCTAGGCACTCCATTTTCTCATTCAACCAAGTAGCTCAAGCCTTCCTAGACCACTTTTCTATCAATATTGTCAAGAAGGTCACCATGACTGACTTGTATGTGACACGCCAATATGAAGATGAATCTATCACAGAGACTTTTTCTCTCGTTGGCGGAGCTCCGATCAACCGATCACATTCCAACTACCTCAAACCTAGTTAATAGAATTGTTCACTGGGCTTATGCTAGACACATCTCACCAACTCTCTAAGTTCAAACCTTCCACATGTTCGATGAGGTGTTCATCATGGCCTAGAAACTTGAAATTCATGCCATTGAAGAAAAGAAGATACAATTGCATAACAAGAATGAGGTGTTTAAGTCAAACAATACCTCTTCTTCTTCCAAACGGTAAAATATACTCCCATAGGATTTTTAGTTCAAGCGGGAGCAATGAAAATATACTCCCATAGGAGAACCCTAATCCTAGGTTTTAGAAAAAGTTCTAAAATCTGGAGTATTCAATGTTCCACCACAAACCACATACTAGTTTTGACCCCTCTCGTCATATGCCTACATGGTATAAAGAAAATGATTACTATAACTATCATCGCATTAAAGGTCATAGCGACGGTAATTGTATAAATTTCAAAAATATCGTCCAAGAAATGTTAGATAATGGAGACCTCATCTTGGATAATCCTAATGTAACAACTAATTGGAACCTTCACATCTTTAAGAATTTGTTCCCAAATCACACCCCTTGTCTAACCAAACTGGAAAACCTTAACCAATGATAATAACGTTTGTGAGGTGCATGATGTTTTTGACATCATACCAAATCTTCCTCAATTTCCTCCTACTCCATCTATCAAGGAGATTCTTACATGAGATCCTTCATCCATGGAGGTACTTTTTTCATCTAATCCTTTACCCATAGAGGAGTCTCCCTTATCACCTCCTTCACCCATGGAGGAGTCCTCAAAATCTACCGATGTAGTTTCCCCATTCACCTCTCAACTTGACAAATAACCCGTAATACTTACTCTTCTACCCACGGGAGAGTCATGCTTACCTTTTTATTCACCAAAAGATGAACCTAACTCATCCAACTTGTAATTTCAACTACCCATATGGGATCCATTAGCAACATCCCTTTCTATTGGTGATAATTTTCCATTAGATTTCAAGGATCCTATTTAGTTTCTCTTGGATATTTTACCCACATAGTATGAAGCTAACCAATTCCTTGTCTCACAGACATTATTTACAGGGATTACTACCAAATGAACATCATCCCCCTACAATGGTATCATTTTCATGTTTGTCCTACCGCTTGGATTATGTTGACAATTCCATGCTTTGGGGACGCCTTCAATTTCTGTCTTAACTCAAATGAAAATGTTGTTTCTTTGATACTTCCACAATCTATCCAAAGTTATTTCGATAACCAAACCCATGATTCCCATGCCGATTGTGTAGCGACCTCTTCTTCATCACCCTCACCCACACCTAAACCTTTACCATCAAATGAACTTTTTCCTATGCCTAAAACCTTACTTGCACCTATATCTTCCTCGTGTCTAGACCCATTGCCACATTGGGAGTCATGATGACATCAAGCCTAGTCCGGTCTCTCCCGTCAAACTGAATTTATCCACATCCTCACAAGCTATCACAAAAATTATTCTCCCACTTAAGAGGAAGACACAACCTCTTAGGTCATATACACCTGCTTCGGCCACTACCCCTCTATCATCTTCACCAATCCAATCTATCCTAGGTCCCCACCCATGAACCCCTGGCCAACAACCTCTTACCTAGAGTAAGCCAAAATCACAACACCGTACCTCATCACAATCCTCTGTTGCACCCAAATTACCTACACATATTACGCATTCATCATCACCTACATCCTTTTTACCTCTTATACCTACATCACTTCCAATACCCTCATCATTACTCATGCCATTCCCTTCTCTTCAACTAGTACCTTCCACATTTCCTCTTACCACAACCTTCACCACACCTCCATTATTGCATTGGTTAACCCACCCCTCTCACTATCTACCTTCCCTTCTACATCACTCACTTCTTCTTCACCTTTACCCAAGATAGTGCAGCCAAAGGCCAAGAACCCACTACCCTCCAAAGAGGTAGTTAAACATACACCACCTTTAACAACTAGTTCACTTACTACATCTTTACCAAAGAAGGTGCAATCCAAACCTAAAACTCGTATTATCTACTAAAAAGGTGGTAAAACTTACTCACCCTCCAATTCCACTCTAGTTGTGCCTCTCCCACCAAATTTACCCACACTTCCATATAGACCCAAAATTACTTCACATTGTGATCCATTGGCGAGGTCTTACACCAACATCCTAGCTAACCTTTCAAATCTCTGTCATCACATTTCCACCACTTAGACCTTACGACCCACTCAAACCTAAATCGAAGGGTTTGACGATACAAAAAGTTACGCTTACCATTGTGTGCTAGGGCACGATGTGGAAACTGTAAGGCTATTAAGACTATTCTTCTCCAACTATGTCTTATCGAAAAAAATTGACGATGATGATCTTTTAGATGAGGACCCTTTTCAACCTGCACCTATCACCACACATCCTTGTCTTGTACCTATTCAATAACCTTCATCTCCCCCTCCACAACCCTTTTCTACTCCTCCAACATTTGAGATCAATATGGTCTACATAAGAGAGCTAGCCAAACCTCCACCAAAATTCCAATGTGTTGCATTATTTTCACAAAACTAGTATATGCTTTCATCATATTTGTTGCCATCTTGTCGCTACACCTATCACAAATTACTTATTCCTTTAATATAGATTAATATGGTTCAAATAACCACTTGAGCCTAGAAGGAAAAATGAAATGAGAAAACAACCAACTCATTTGCCACTCTTTTACCCAATATTCCATCTACACCTGCACCAAAATCACCATCTATGGACCCACATACCCTATTTCTGACGGGGTTTCCCATCGTACAATGCTTAAACAATTACACCAGTCTCCTCTCAAAATGTCTTTGTATAACCTTATCCAAACCTCTCGAGTCTCATTGACAGGCCCTCATTAAGGTTCTGCAATATATTGAGGTTCTACCTAATGACCCTACTCATGTTGCATCTATTATCACTCCTCACCATATGGCCTCTCTCACCATTACGCCCCTTCCTCTTCTCCCACTACCACTCATCAAGTATCCTCTCTCGGTTTCTCTAACGACAAGATTATACCTCTCCAATCAAATGATCCTGATCCCCCTATTTATTTCCATTTACATTGATAATATACGTGTTCAACGCATTATGATTGATGGTGGTGCTAGTATTAACATAATTTCCTCCCATACGTACAACCAAATATGCATCCCTACCAATTTCATGCATAATAACCTAGTTATGTTGCATTTATTTAATGATGCCATGACTTCCACCCTTGGCACCATCATTCTCCACATTTTTGTGGGCCCCCACACTATTTAATGATGCCATGACTTCCACCTTGGCACCAATTATTTTATGTCTTATAGGGGAATTCTAGTACAACATGCTGCTTGCCCTACCAACCCCGGATTTGCTCCATGGTTTATGTTGCTTCAACATTACACCGTTGTTTAAAATTTGAACATGAAGGGCACAACTATACCATTCCATCTGACCCTTCACCATTCAATACTTGTAACATGTTGTATTGACCCAATGATGTCCTTATACTAGTTAAGGCATCTACCACCGCTACCACTTCTTATTCAACCACTGCCTCATCCACCAATGCTACCGCTACATCTTCCATAACTAACTCCTCTATTCCCACTGTCTACCAAAACTTTTGTAGCTGCTCCATCGACAACCTATCTACTTCTCAAATAACTCATTCTTTTGCTTCCTAACTGACCAGTGATTCATCCATTCCTGCTACCCACATACCCACTACTGATCCCTTAGAAGGTGTTTTTCAATGCCTCACTCTAGGGGAGTACCGCCTTTATAACATTGACACATTCCTTACTCCTAAAAAGTATGGTAACCTTCACCAACATCCCCCTATGATAACCTCCTAGGTGAAGTTTTCCCTATGGTCCTCCCCACCTTCGTACCAACTTAACATATGGGGGACTTGATGCTTCTACCTACTCACCGATCCTCCTTTTGAAACTCAACCATTTTCCTTTGACATTCAATCTCTCACCAACTACTACTTTTCCCAAACCTTCCTCCATCTATGTGCGTGGAAGGGATTTGGCTTTGGTTTCTATGAATAAGGGCACCATATTGTCATTCCTTGCACCACTCATAAGCATAAAGACCGCAGTGGTATTGGATTTTCCGAACCACCTACTAGAAATGCCCAAGTTGAACCCATCGAGGATGATAAAAATTCTCCACCCCGCTCACCAACTTCACCACCTTCACCTATAGAGTCTATGGACCTTGAATCCATTCCTCCTAATTTTTTTGTATACACCATTTCCCCTGGGACCTCGACTTATCAACGATATGGTCATACTCCTCATCTCTTCCCTTCTTATATTCTAACATGATCAATGATGATACACCTTCTATTAACGTTGTTCAATGTCGGGATGATGAGTCTATTCTCACCGCTTGGGGTGGAATATTCTTATATTCAATGGTCATTGCCTTATGAGACACAAACCATGTTGAATGAATCGACCATCAAAATCAATATTCACACTCAAGACAACATGCACATTCTAAAAATAGGACAATATTTAGATGTAAATGAACATTAAGCTTTCACTTCTTTCCTCCGGGATCATAGCAACATTTTTTCTTGGTCCTATGCTGATATGCCTAATATTGACCCAAACATTATGGTCTACAATATCGTAACCATTCCTGATGCCAAACCCATGAAATAGAAGTTGCGAAAAATACATCCTCACATTTCCCTTCTTGTCAAAGAAGAACTCTAGCACCTTCTTTTGGTTTCCTTCATCCTACCCATTGATTATCCCCAATGAATCTCTAACATTGTTCCTATCATAAAAGTGACAGGGGGACTCCAGTATTTGCATGGATTTTTGTGACCTTAACTTAGCTTTCCCCAAAGATGACTTTCCTCTACCTAGTATTGACCAACTAGTTGATCTCACCCGGCCATGAGATGCTATCACTCATGGATGGTTTCTTGGGTTATAACCAAATATTACTCGCCCTAGAATATCAACACAAAACCACCTTCATCACTCCTTGGGGACCTTCTATTATCGTGTCATGCCCTTTGAACTTAAAAATTCCGGTGCTACATATCAGTGGGATATGAATTATATTTTCATGACATCATGCATAGCATATTAGAAGATTACGTTGACGATATTCTTTCCAAATCTAAACATCGGGCCGAGCACCTTGTTGTCCTTAAAGTTGTCTTTGACTATCTCATCAAATATTGTGTTTTCCTTCAACCTAAGAAGTGTGTCTTTTCTGTTCTCTCTGGAAAGATCCTTGGTTTTATTGTTTCTTTACGTGGCATTAAAGTTGATCCCACTAAAATTAAGGCTATTCTTGAAATTCCTCCACCTACTAACCTTTGTCAAGTTCATATATTTCAAGGCAAGTTGCAATCTATTCGTCACTTTATTTCTCAGATTTATGACTATTTCCATCTATTTCATCATCTTCTCAAAAATGATGTCTCCTTAAAATGGGATGATGAATGCCACAAAGCATTTGACACCTTAAAACAATACCTCCTCTAACCACCTGTGCTCATTCCCCTAAGGATGACCAACCATTTTACCTTTACATTTATGCTACTGATCATTCCTAGGTGTCATGCTCACTCATCGTGACGAACAACATAGGGATCAAGCGATTAATTATATAAGTCTTATGCTTTTAGATTACGAAACAATATATAATCAAGCTAAAAAAACTCTGCTTATCCGTAGTTTTTTGTCACCACTAAACTTCACCATTACCTACTCAACCAAAAACCTTTGTTATCACCAATACTAACCCCTTACATTACATGTATGCTAAGCCCTACCAACATCAATGTGTTGCACGTTGGCTCATGCTTCTTGCAGACCTAGATCTTGAATTCATCCATCAAAAATCTATCAAAGGAAAAACAATTGCTGAAAAACTCAAAGACACACCTCTCTCCAGAAACTAATCCTCTAACTTCAATTTCCTGATGAATCCATTGCTACCCTCTCCTTGGATGATACCATTTACGGATGAACTTATTCTTTGAGGTTTCAAATGTTAACGTGGGGGTGGTGCCAAGTTAGCCTCATTCCTCTTGATGATGAGCTTATGCCATTATCTTTCAAACTCAATTTGGATTGTACTAACAATATCACCAAATATGAAGCACTCATGTTAGGTCTTCAAACCAACATAGCATTAGACGTTAAATCAATTAATATCTTTAGCAAATCTCAACTGGTTATGAACCAAGTTAATGGTATATACTAGTGCCATAATGAGATAATTCAAAAGTATAAGCATCATGTTGACATACTTTTGACTACCTTTGACCGTTATGAACTTTAAACCACCCCGCATTCCACTAATAAATTTATAGATACCATGGCATGTCTTGCTTCTCAAATCCCCGCTTCGTCCTCCAAATCGAAAATATTTGTCACAGTAAAAAGGTTGGAATCACCTTCTTATCTAATTCAAGATGTCAACCTTGTAGGAAAGATTGAAACTGACCCACGTGACCTTTCATATAAGTAGTTTTTGACTATCTTTCCCTTTCAATTCTACCTCTCGAGCTTACTCGTAATGGACAATGAGCCTTTCTTAAAAGTGTCTCTCATTATTTCATCATGGGTGGTCTTTTGTATAAAAACAAATTTGACACTATCCTCTTATAATGCCTTACAAGTTTTGAAATTCCATACACCATCAAGGAAGTTCACTATGGGATTTGTAGGGGTCACTTCAGTGGCTTAACTATCACTAAGCACATCCTTCACCTAGGATATTACTTGGCCAACCCTAAACTGGGATTTTTGTGACTATGTCAAGTGTTGTGTGAAGTGTCGAAACATGCTAATATTCATCACACCCCTATTCACGCCTTACAGTCACATAAGACCTTTGGCCATTCTCTCAATGGGGTTTGGATCTTGTTAAAGAGATCAACCCTCATTCTTCCCAATGTCATCAATGGATTATTACCACTACCGAATATTACACTAAATGGGTGGAAGTTGTACCTCTTATTTCTACAAAAGCTAAGAAAATATGTGAATTCATCAATCATCACATCATTTGTCACTTTGGTGTTCCTCACCGCCTCATCATTGATAATGGAAAACAATTCAAAATAAAAAACCTACGGAAAATTTATGATGCCTTCAAAATTCAACTCAGTTTTTCTTCACCTTATTATCCTCAAACATATGGCCAAGCTGAATTGACTAACAAAACTCTCAATAAAATTCTTATGAAAGTGGTTGATGATACTAGAAAGGATTGGCATACGCACATTCCTTTCACCTTATGGGCTTACCGCACTAGTATTCAAACCTCAACCGCTATCAAACCTTTCTCTTTTGGTTTACGATATAGAAGTTTTCTTTCCACTCAAGTCCAAATTCCATCTCTTCGTATATCACTCAAATATATGCTCAATGTGATCATTTTTTCCAGGATCAAGCTTTTGACAAATCGAGTTATTAGATGAAGGACATCTAAATGCTCTTGATCACCTCCAAATGTACCAAAAACATATCAAATGTGCCTATGATAAACGTTTCCAAGAATGAACCTTCTAAGTTAGTGACCTCATCCTAAAGGAAAATCAACATGTAACAAAATCAGAGAAAAGTAAATAGGGAAAGTTTGCTCCTAATTAGCTTAGACCCTATATCATTACTCAGTCTATTGATCGAGTGCTTGTCATTTGTCTTCACTCAAAGGTAAACCTGAACTTGAGCCACTCAATGCCTTGCATCTTCGACCATTCTACTATTGAATCAATTCATGGATCATCTTTTGTCTATTAAACACTTGTCCCTTGAGTACCACTCACCTTCCACTTACCTATTTTAAGGATCAATGACTAAACAAGAATCATGTGATTACTCGTCACCTTTCAAATTATTTATCTTCAATATGATTACCATGGCTCTATTCATGGTATGATTCTCATGGATAATTTTTGTCCTTTTCAAGATGGAATCCCATGGCCATTCATCACTTAAAACCTCTCTTTCATATCTACCACTATGTGCTATGGTTTTGTCTTCATCAAAGAAGCCTATACTTTTCTATAGTCTTGTCCATGACCTAAAATTCCACAAACAATTCAAAAGTAATATATGGGGTTTTTAAATTCGAACTCCTTGATTCAAATTTATAGAAACATCTAATATTTCTATCTTGCTTTGTTATAAATAGACTTCTTCCTCGAAGGAAAACTATACAAAGCTAGCCATACTATACATAGTCTATCACAAAAAGAAGACTATTCCTATAAAAATAAAATAAAAATATTTTGAATCTTCCCACATTGATCAGCTTCACGAAGACCTCAAGGAGATTGTAGACACCAAAATTGGGTCACACTCCCCTTAGCCCCCCCTGTCGAATAACCAACTCAAACATATTCACCTAACCATGGCCCCTTCCACCCCACATTAATATTAATTTAATTAACTTAATTAAATTAATACCCATCCTCACAACATTCATTACTTAATTATTTTAATTAAGCTAAATTTCCACCTCACCCCTCCACCTCACCTAGACACCTCACCTAGCCACCTCACCCTAGACCTATTCTTGGCATGTTTCCATAACTAACTAAGACCTGATCTCACTTGCCTTAATGAGCTAAGATTTGGTCTAACCCTAAAAGCACATGCCTAAGATTTATCTAACCACATTCCCACTCATTAGAAGGGAAGCTTTCATTCTAATCCATGAAAATAAACCAACTTGGCCCAAGAAATTAGGGAGATCTTCCATTTTTAGTAAACCCAGGGAATCCTACCTTAACCGATGTTGGTCACCCCTAAACCGACGTTGGTCAACTAGCACCATCTTCGGTTACCATTTATTCACCTTAACAACCTTATTTTTGGGTTGGCACATTTTGAGAAAAAAAGATGAGATGAGAGTTGCATGCAAGCAGAAACCAAAGTATTTTCATGCACCTAGACATCTATAGCTAGCACCAAGATAGATCTAAAGATATTGCATTCACGGAAGCATTCCAGGAAGTACTACTGTGGCACCAAACACCATTCTTCTGATCAACTGCCATCGCCATCAAGCTTCTGTATCATAGTAAGTATACCTCTTACCAGCATAGTCCATTTCAATATAATAACCTTGTTACTTATGTTATTAGCTTATACTTTGCATGTTCTTTTCCCATCTTCTACCTACTTGTAGACTCATCCATTCCTCTACCCACACCACCAAATCACCCATTCTCACCTTCTACACCCCTCTGAGTATACCTGAGACCCTTACAGACCTCCCCATCCACCCTTCCATCTTTTTTTAGCCCCAGTTCAATCCCCACAATCAGATCTTATTAAATTCCTTTCACCTTGACCTTACCATTGCCGATTATCCATGACCGTCGTCACCCTTATAAACCATCGTCGGTTATACCCACCGACGCCGGTATCTATTTTTACATATTTCGCAACAACAAGAGCCACCTTTCCCTTTTAGCAAGTGACCTAAACAACCCAAAATATGACCCTAACTAGTTCCAACACTTGAAACCTATGTACCCTTCAGATATGACTATAGCCTAGCTTGTTATGTTATATTTTCTTATTGTGCTTGAATGAGATACCTAAATCATATCGACTACAATAGGACTTCTCTTATTTCTCACATTAAGTTGTTTTAAATAATGGATTGATAGCCATCTAGGCAAAAAGATCACACTTCCTAGATCTAGCACACACTAGGTAGTCCACTGTCATATATCATTTAACTCTTCTTTTGTGGTCTTTTTTTTATCTCGGGTAGTTCTTCCTAGCCAAAAGGAAGCTATCACGATCAACTTTGGATCGAGAAGTCGAATGCGTGCAACAACCAACAACCGCCCAACAATAATAGGTATTCCTCCTCAAAATTACCTTTATCTCTTTTCGCCTCAATAACGTTCGTCTGAAGCACAAACAAAGATATTCTACTCATCCCACCTAGAATTCCCACATCGATTAGTCTATAAAACAAAAACAAAAGAAAAAATAAAATACCACTTTTTTCATGGACCTACCTATTTTGGTTTTGGGTTTCTTGTAGAAGAGGCATGCTTTATCTCACACCAAGTTACGCTGAAACAACCTCTTTTACCTCTATGTATTTCCTCTCTAATCTTCTACCTACTCAAGGGACATGCTAAAAATGTGACATTTCATGATCATGTGACCTTATTCACCCTTAGAACAATCAATCATGCAATGCCTTTAGGTTTTTATGTTCATAAGACAATATTTGGTATGATAGAATCATAATGGATCTTATCCATTAGGCAACTCTTTTGTCTCCTCTTACCGTTCATCTATTTTTTTACTTATTGATCCTCCTACACAGACCTGACCTTTGACACCTACATTCTGGGAATTCCTCTTCCACCAAAATCACCCATATCTATTCACCATAGCCAACAACCATGCCTATTCGACCTAAATTCAACCATGCCTAAATGACCTAATTTCAACCATGCCTATATGACCTAAACTCAACCATGCCTAAATGACCTAGAATCAATCATGCCTAAAACCTACCGACCCATTCATCTATCCTCATCCTATTCTTCCCTAGCTTATGGGAGAACTACATTGACCTAAGGCCCCTTTTTGTCGAGGCTATGTAGGAAGCACTCCAAGGGCATGGGTCCCTTAGAGGTCAGCTCGGCTACTTTTTGCCCTAAACAATTTCCGCTCTTTTATATTCACATTTTACCTTAGTTTCCATTTTACACAAAACTTGGAAATTAAACAATCATAAAAACATACATACCTACCATTTTATAACATCAACCATATCATACATCAATCATTTAACATTTCTATGATATCAAATGTTTGGAATTTTAAACCACAACATACATACACATCATTATTTATTTTCCATACTACCAATAACTTGGAAATTAAATCAAACGTAAAAACATGAGCAAACCATGCCTATACCTAGACTCCACCATGCCTAAATCACCTAAAATCCACCATGCATATACCTAACTAAACAATGCATATACCTAACTCCATCATTCCTATACCTGACTCCATCATTCCTACATGACCTCGACTCAATCATGCCTAATTCAACTAGTTTCCATAATACACAATAACAATGGAAATTAAAAAAGTACATCATCCATCTAGTAAATATCATCAACTATATAAGGGGAGTGTCTATGTATCAATACATATATACACATATATAAATAAGTATCAGTATCTCAAAACTCTCATGTACAATCTTGCATCTTCAGCACGTAGGCTGGTATATATATCAAAAATCAAAATAATGGTATAATATCACATATGGATATCAATCATCTCCCCACCTGATACCCTCCTCTCTGGTCTCACGTATCCCCTCCTCCCTACCATTCATGTGCCCCGCCAACATCTTACCACCCTCTGCTACTCCCTACCTAACCTCCATCTCCTCCTCCCGGCCCTCTGTTAGGCCCGGTCATTGAGAACTAGTAACCTCACCTTGACCCTATCTCTCGGGTGAAGACCCCTGTCTTAAGGCTGTGAGTCCTAGATCTAGTCCACTCACTAGCTTCCTGTTGGGCTTGGTACTTGACATATGAAGGCACATAAATCCCTATAGATGGTCCTAATAATAGCGATCCTTATTCAGAATCCGTGAATCTCACCATGGATATGGTCTGGGTGGTGCCATCAGCCTAACTACCCCCTGAACTCTTCCCGACCAAGAGTGTACCTTGTCTTGGTATAAGTGCCTATACTATGGGACCCTATCCCTGTGCCTATGTTGGTACCTGTGTAGTTACCTCGGTCTTTAGGGCCACAACCTATGCCTATGCGGTGGCCAATGAGCCATGTAAAATGACCATCTGTGCCTATAAGGTGTGTACTTACCCTTCATCCCCATCTCCACCATGTGTGGGAGCATGTGCCTATGCTACTCCGGGCTCAGTAGGGATGTCACATGTGCCTATGACCCTGTCAGTTGTCCCTATAACCCTGTAATATGTGCCTGTAGGGAAGCCACCTAACCCTATAATGTATCCCTACACTACTATGGTGCCGCTAAATCAGGCTGCCCCTGGCCTCAAGGTGCCACCCACCATAGTCATGCGACCCACCACTACTTATATCCATTGCGACGCCTACATCAAAAATTTGTTTATCTACCACCTACTCCTCCTGCCCTGTGTGAACACTCAAACATGGTGGAGACATGGGTCTCTCCACATCATCTCTATGGTACTGTGGGAAAGGTGGGGAAATGTCCTAGCATAATCTAAACTGTCGTCTAACCCTATCTATGGGTATCATCTTGTGGTCCCCAACACACCACCCCGTATCCATTTCGGTGACAAAAGCTCCTTTAACTCCTCATTCATGCCTCTATATGAAAGAAAATCAACATATGTCCACCACACGATATCTACCACTGATAGGCCTTCCAACAATTTACATCTCGGTATATAACATCATATGTGGCCCTGACCACTCTCGGTTATGCCCCAACTGGTACCCATCTCCTAAAACCCACTCTGTACAAACCACCCCTGAACTAGTCTATCATGGTAACCCAACTGGATGCACACACAATGTGCTCATACACCCAACAATGTAACAAGAATGTGCAACACATACCAAACCTCCTCAACCTACCATAGGCCCATAGCTCCCTATACAATTGGACTAGAAAAGTTGGTGCCCAAGCAAAGCAGACTGATCCTTGATCATGTCCTGTAACACCCCCATTAGTGCTCATGGAAATATCCCACCCTCGGAATGGGAGAGAAAATATCCTACTGCCACCATCATCGTAACATACATATTGGTCTAATATGGATATGCCACATATATATCCCCATAACTCAAACTCATATTGTGATAACTCAGCATGCCCATCGCCTCACCAAATACTGCCACTATCGGCTCCACCGACACCTCACTCAAAATCAAATACACTGGCTCCCAAACAATAGGAATTTGTAGGATCCTATACACATCCTCTAATGTGAAAGTCATCTCTCCAATCGGTAAATGGAAGGTATTGGTCACAGAGTCCCATTTGTTGGTGAGAGCAACCATAAAACTAGGATCTCGGCCTACACACCTATAAAGCTGGATCAAACTAAGTCCCACATATGATATCTACTCCCACTCCTTAGCTTTCATGTTAGGTCACATCTATACCAATAGAGGTGGTACTTTGTATCTCATAGTTAGCTGATCTCTACCCGCATCATCCAAAACAACATTGTCAAGTCATGACCCTCTCAAATTACCTATTCCTTAAAACCTCAACTGACCTCATACTTATCCATTTTTTTACCAAATCATACCTAAAACCATCCATCATACCTACCCTTCACCTAGTTCACCTAAAAACCCTATTGTCTCCATTTTGATACTTACCCAATATCCTAGATCATTTTGTTTCACCCGAACACAAGACCATTAGGTATCTCATTTAAAACACAATAAGAAAGATCTAATCTAACAAGCTAGGTTAAAATAAGATCCAAGGTCAAGTAACTAGTTCTGGGTCTCTGCAGGTCTGACAGAGGTCTTAGGTAGGTCACAGGTGATTAAGGGTGATGTGAGAATAGGTGGGTAGGTCATGTTCTGAGGTTGTATTGGTAAATACAGAGACCGATGCTGGTTAAGGGTGACCGACGCTGGTTGGGGAGAACCGTGCCGGTTATTGTGGAATACTGGGAATGTCATAGAATGAGCTTTGATCTCCCTTATGATTGCACAAAGGACTAGGCTGGTTGAAATGAGGTATTAAGTCATTTGGATGGGATTTGGTGAGGTTTTAATGGGGATATGGAGGGGTGAGTATTAAAGGAGGTCAATGGGTGGCTAGGAGAACAAAGGATGAAGATACAATGATTAAATGAATGAACCAGAGGAGTAAAATGTTCTACTTACTTGGAATCTAGTTTTGACGTCTGTGAGTGAGGAATGAAGGTGTTGATAAGAGGTTGAATGCTGCAGAGGATCACCAAACATTGGGGAGCTCTTGCATGGGCTGCATGTGCTCTCCTTCTTTCCTGATTGGATCAAATCTATGTGGGTGGTTGCTTTGGATGAATGTTGGATGTCTGTGTAAGAGAAAATGCTTGATCTCCTTCCTTGCATGCATGTTCTCACTGAAACTTGTTCTCAAAAGATGTGATATCTCTCAGAATCTGCCAACCTTTTTCCAACCTCAAAAATAAGGTTGTTTTGGGGATTAAAAGGTGACCGATGGTGGTTCCGGCTTAACCGGTGGTGGTTAAGGGTAACCGGCGTTGGTTAGGGTGGGATTTCCTAGGTTTACTAAACTAGGCAGATCCCCTTGATTTTCTAGGATCTCATGTCATTAACTCATGGATTAGATGGAAGCTTCTTTTAAGCATGCAGGGAATGTGGTTAGAGGGAATGTAGGCATTGATTTTTAGGGTTTGGGTAAGTCTTAGTTAGTTATGGCAACTTACTAAGAATAGGTCTTAGGGTGAGGTGGCTTGATGAGGTGTCTAGGTGAGGTGGATATGTGGGCATTATCTAAATTAGGAGATTTAAATAATAAATATGGTGAGGATAATGAATTAATTTAATTTAAATAATTAAATTAATATTATAGTGAGGTGAAGGGGGCCATGGCTAGGTGGATGTGTTCAAGGTGTTTATTTGTCGAGGGACCAAAGGGGAGTGTGACCTAATTTTGGTGTCTACATTTTTCCCCTTTTTGTTGCATAGCTTGTATTGGTAAGTGATGCTTGACAAAAATAAGATGTGGTTGCCCCATGTGTGGATGGAGGTGATCCCCTCAAACCAGGAACTGATGAGGCAGAAGGTAAGAATCGGTGAGTGGTTTGATAAAAGGTAAATGTGATGAAAAGGAAGGTGGGTAATAGGGGAAAAAGGAGTAAGGTCTACTCGGTAATCTAGGTAATGGGTCAGGGTCAAAGGTAGTAATAGTCAAACACACACACGTATAAACTACAAAGACACTACCAAGGTTGAAGAGCAGGAAAACTCTACATTGTCTAAGGTCGATAGGTTTATCCAAACAAGGTTGAAGTGATTCCGGTATCCAAGGTATAGGATATGGTCAGAAACACAACGCAGGTTAGGTGTAGGAACGTTTAGGTGTGTTCGGTACACCAAAGGTAGGGTCAGGATAAATGGTCATGACAAGAGGCAAGGTAAGGTCATTAGGTCAATCAACACAGGTAACAATGTCACAAGGTATAGCAAACACATGGGGTCAAAGGTCACTAGCGATGTTCCAAGTCCAAGTATCTAGGTCACGACACGGGTAGGGCCGAGGTATGGGTAAAATAATGAGTCCCCAAAGGAGGATGAGATTAGGTAGTAAATGATGAGGTCAGGAGGGTGAGGTAAATGGTTTTGGGTAAAGGTGGGGTGGGGTAAATGATCAGGGTAAAGGGTAGGTGTGGAAAAAAGGAGTGATGGGTAGGGTAATAGGGTAAAATTTAGGGCAATGTGCAAGAGAGGGTGACCGATGCCGGTCAAGGGTAACCGACGCCAGATAGAGTGTAATCAACCACGGTAAGGTAGGGCACAAACGATGATGCCAAGAAGTAAAACTAGCGTCGGTTAGGTTAGGTTTATTATAAAAAAAACAAAAAATCCATGTTTTTTTGTTATTCATTTGTCATTTAGTGAATTGAGAAAATGACACAAGAGAGAGAGAAAAAGGAAAAGTGTCTAGATGGAATGGAGAGTTGAGTCAGTGAGCCAAATGGTGGGTGGTGGTTGGTGAGAGGCAGGTCCATGGGATCGGTGTGTGTGATTTGATTGGTTGGAGTCACGTGGGTAGTGATTTGGTGATGGCAGAGGCCGAGAGGGATCGGTGGGGCCACCGTGTGCAATGGCGCAATGTGCCACCATGACAACGGTAAAGAAACATGATGAGGTAAGCATCCAACTCTTGTTGTGTTTTTTTAGATAGATTAGGTGATTTGGCAAATTGGGTTTTTTTTTTTTTTTTTGGGTGGGGGAAAATAAAATTTGGAAATGGGAGGGTAAATTGGGTAAAATAGGAGTGGGGAGAGAGATAAGTGGAGAAGAGGGGAGGGATGAGGTGGAGGGGGAGGTGTAGGTGATTTTAGGTGGGTAGAAGTGTCAGGGTAGTAAATTTTTTTAGAAGGGAGGGTTTGGGGGTCATGGGTTTTCACCACGACAGTGACCGGCGTTGGTCAATCGGGTTTAGCCGGCGTCGGTAGGGTTAAACCGTATCGGTCACGAAAATAGGTGACCGATGCCGGTTTAGGGGTGACCGGGTCGGTTAGAGAGAACCGAACACCAGGTCGGGTTTGGAGAGCAAGGGGCCAAAAGTGCCACAGGTTGGGTGGTTGAGATGGGTAGGGGTAAAATAGGGTGGGAAAATGATAGTGGGTGAGTATGGGTGTGATAAATGTAGATTAATGTGTTTGTTTGTATTGGATGCAGGGGAGAGATCAGCTACACATGCGGGATAGGGTTCCACCCCTTGCTCATGATAGTTCATGGCAACACCCCGAGGAGCTGCGGCATGTGGAGGAGGTGGGCCTGAGTGGGGTCCGACGCTACTACCGGCATGTAGTCCGAAGCCGAGCCTAGTCTGATGGTCACTCTCATCGATCGATAGATGGGATTCCATGACCAACACATTCCACCTACCGACGGGTGAGATGATAAATCACCCCGAGGACATGTGTTCAGATTCATGGCTACCCATATTGGGTACACAGGTCTATTCGATCTCCTCCGAGGCCTCGAGAGAGAGTGATGCTGATGGTGTTTGGAGAGGGGATGGCCGAGCTGACATTCCATAGTGCCAACATTCGCTATGGAGAGATGTACCTAGCCCATCCAGAGGAGACGAGGCTAGTAGTTCTATTGATGGAGGTAGTGTGCTGCTTTGCACTACCAGATGCAGAGGGTGGGTGGTTTCCCCGATCATTGATGGGGGTATTACATGACATGATGATGGACCAGACCCACTTTTCCTAGGTGCCAACATTCCTGGTGCAACTATACATAGAGAGTTGTGGGCATATGGGTGGTTGCACAGTTCATCCTATGTTGTACCTTTTACTTCACTACTTGGGCATATGAGCACATTGTTTGTGTGTGTCCAGTGGGCATGCCCCGGCCGATGATGCCTTTCCACCAGGCTATGTATGAGTGGGGTATAGGTGATGGGTGCCTATTATTGGAGAGTGAGATCAGACAGGCCCACACATGATGTGGCCTATTTCCAGTGACTATTGGAGGGGTTTTCTAGGGTGGACATCATGAGGCCATATGTGGGCTTCCCATCATATAGGCATATGCGTGATGAGCTAGCTGAGCTGTAGCTACTGAGATGGATATAGGGTCACCATGTCGGGGAGCACGAGATGATCCCAGTTGATAGAGTGAGGTGGCAGTTTGGGCTACTACAGACATACCTCCACCCTTCCCGCAATATAGAGAGATGACATGGAGAGGCCCTTACCTCTACCACAGCCGACAATGCCCACAGGGTAGGAGGAGCAGGTAGTGGACCAGACGGATTGATGATGTCGGGTCACGAGAAGATATATAGATAGGGTGGGTGGCTCATTTATGAGCAAGTACCACCTGTGCCGGGGCAGCAGCATCTGATCTCTAGCCACCATCACGGTGCAGAGGGACACCCTACAGGGGTAGGTGGTGACTTGATTACCCAGTTGGGTATGGTGTAGACACAACTTGCCAGCTCGAGGTGGAGGTAGAGTAGTTAGTTACATGTACAGTGGCCAGTCTTTAGGCCCAGATGGCCCAGGGTGGGGATGGAGATGGAGATGGGGATGATGGTCGGGTGGCTTCCCTACAGGCACATAGTGATAGGGTTACAGGGCCAGCTGGCCACAACACAAGCACAGATTGGGGCTTTACAGGCCCAGATACATGCACAAGGGGGGGCCGATGGCACCACCACAAGCACCAGGACAGGGTCCCAGTTCACAGTAGGGGGGGATAGGTCCCACAGATAGGTATAGGGGCCGAGGCCTATGGGGCCACCACAGACATGCCTATATCTAGGTTACGGATGCCCTAGGTGAGGCCAGATACTACCAGACCAGTTGATGGTGGCCGGATAGAATTTCTATCCTATGGAGAGTACAGGGCACAACAGGCCTCGAGTGAGAGGATGAGATCCCACACTCACAGTGTAGAGAGCACAGGGGGCCATCGAGCTCCTAGACAGATCAGGGAGAGGCCACCAGCTCACGGAGACCAGCTCTAGGTGATGCGCCAAGTAGGGACCCAACCACCACCTATGATGGGTGGGGAGATGTTAGCAGGTCACCAGACAGGGGCCGAGGAGGCAGAGGGTATAGGTGATACATATATGGAGGATGTCCACCGAGATGCCTGATATATGGCTCCTGATTTTTTTTGATGTATATATACAGTAGTCATTTTTTATATATATCATACATACCTGTGCAAAGAGAGTGAGGATGTATGAGAGAGTTTTTGTATATTTTGAGCATATACCGCCTGCGTGCCAAGAGATTTTGTATTGTTTTATTATTTTATTGTATATGAGACCGACCTACGTGTGCGATGACATTTTGTATTGAGTATCATCCTGCGTGCCAATGATTTTTTGAGATAGACATGATGGGATATCCATGTATATTGTATTGAGACACATATTTATTTATATGATGAGATACATGAGATGCTTGATTTGGTGGTGTTTTATGAGAATTTTAATTTTTTTTTGTGTGATATGGATGAAAACTAGGTGAGTTAGGCATGATGGAGTCAGGTTGGTTTAGGCATGGATCGAGTCAAGTTTGGTTTAGGCATGGATCGAGTTTGGTTTAGGCATGGATGGATCAGTCGGTTTAGGCATGGATCAGTATGGGTTGGTTTAGTCAGTCATTTAGGCATGGATCGAGTCAGTTTGGTTTAGGCATGGATCGAGTCAGTTTGTTTAGGCATGGATTGAGTCGGTCAGTTTAGGCATGGTTGAGTCATTGGTTTAGGCATGATTGATTTTTTAAATTGGTTGAAGTTGGATTCATTAATTTGATTCATTATTTGAATGAATGATATATGGGTCATATTTAAGATGTTTTTTATAATATATGCATGATGATGATAGAGAAATGGAAGTCATAATAAATGTATGTTGTGATGATGATAAAAATGTTAAGCAACTTGTTATTTGTTTGGTTTAATTTCCAAGTTTTAGATATAAAAAGGAAACTAAGTAGGGTAGAATGTGATTTGAGGAAAATGAAAGATGAATTGGTTAGGGTAGAGAGTGGCCGAGCTAACCTCCAAGGGCCCCATGCCCTCGGAGTGCTGCCTACATAGTCCCGGTGAAAAGGGACCTCAGGCGATGTAGTTCTCCCATAAGCTAGGGAAGAATATGAGGAGGTATGAAAATGAGTTGGTAGGTTTTAGGCATGATGGGTTTAGGTCTATTAGGTGTGAGTGGGTTATAGGAAAAATGGTATAGGTGATGTCGATTGTGGTAAAAAGAAGAAGATTACCCCAAAGGTAAGCATCGAGGACCAAGTCCTATATAAGGTAATCAAAACATAAATAAAGACAGTTAAAAGATAAGAGGGGGCAATAAAGCCACCTGATTGGTTAGGATCATACCGAGTAGGTCATACCTTGAGGAGGTGATGAACGTAAGACCCTAAAGACATTGCATGATTGATTGTTCTAAGGGTGAAAAGTAGTCACATGATCACCAAATGTCTTGGTTCCAAGAGGTCCCTTGAGGTAGTAGGAAAATGGGGGTGCAAATGGTGAGAGGGGTGAAAGGTGGGTAATTTTATATGATATGAGGTAGCATGCTCTTTGGGCAAGAGATCCGAGGTCACAATGGGCAAGTCCATGACTAAAAATTCTTCTATTTTGACTTGTATTTGAGATAGACTGATCGATGTGGGAAGTCTATATGGGATGAGGAAATTAACTCCTTGAGGTCTTCATGAAGTTGATCGATGTGGGAAGCTTCAGTCTCTCTCATTTTTTTTTTTTTTTGAAGAGCTTTACATAGTTGTCCTTCGAGGGAGCAGTCTATTTATAGCAGAATTGATTACAGAGAGGAAGATGTCCTTTTGAGGGAGTCATCTTTTTATTAGAAGTTTGACTCAAGGAGTTGGGTCCCATGTGAGGGCTTTGAAGTCATGGACAAGACCAAGGTGAAGAATAGGATTCTTGTTCAGAAAGTAGGGTGAAATGACCATGGGATCTCATCTAAAGGTAGATGAAAAGTATCCATGAGAATCATGCTATGTGCAGCACCATGGTACACATATTCAAGAGAAGATAACAAGTGATGGGTACTCACATGATTCTTGTTTAATCATTGGTGAGGTGTAAGAAGTGGAGAGCGCTCAAGGGATGAGCATGGAAGGAGAGAAAAAAGTGATGTAGGACTAAAATTCAATAATAGAATGGTCAAGATGCAAGGCATTAAGGGGCTCAGGTTCAGGTTTACCATCGAGTGAAGATAAATGATAAGCACCTGATCCATAAGTATGGGTCACGATGTATGGTCCAAGCCAATTAGGAGAAAATTTTCCCCGTTTACTTTTTTTTGCTTTGGTTACATGTTGATTTTCTTTCAGACAAGGTCACCGACTTGGAAGGTTCATTCATGGACACATTTTTCATAGGCACATTTGATACATTTTTGGTAAACTTGAAGGTGGTCAAGAGCGTTAAGATGAAGTTCATCTAATAACTCAAGTTGTGCTAAATGGTCTGACAAAATTCATCATCATTGAGCATGTCATGGAGAGAAATGCGAGTGAGGGATCTGGACTTCGAGAGGTAGAACAACCTCATACCATAGACCACGAGAAAATGGTGTGGGAGCAAAGTGGAAGTATGGATACTAGTGTGGTATGCCCATAGGGAAAAAGGAATGTGTATGCCAATCCTTCCCAATATCGTTAACCACTTTCATGAGAATTTTGTTTAAGGTTTTGTTAGTGGATTCGGCTTGGCCATTGGTTTGTGGGTAATAAGGTGATGAGAAACTTAGCTGAATGCCAAGGCATCACAAAGTTTTTGTAATGTTTTGTTTTTGAATGTTTTCCATTATCAGTGATGAGGTGATGAGGAACACCAAAGTGACAAATGATGTGGTGATTGATGAACTCACATATTTTCTCGGCTTTCATGGAGATGAGTGGTATGGCCTCTACCCATTTTGTGTAGTATTCGGTAGTGGTGATGATCCATTGATGTCATTGGGAAGAATGGGGTTGATCTCTCCGACAAGATCCAAACCCCATTGAGAGAAGGGCCAAAGGTCACGGAAACCTATAAGGCATGACTAGGTGTATGATGAAGGTTGGCATGTTGTTGTTGATTTTACACAATGTTTGACATAGTCACAACAATCATGGTTAAGGGTCGGCCAATAATAGCCTAGGTGAAGAATACACTTAGCAACAAGCAAGGCCACTAAGTGACCTCCACATATGCCATCATGAACTTCCTTAATGGTATAAGGAATTTCAGAACTCATGAGGCATCGTAAGAGAATACCATCAAAGCCACACTTATAGAGGAGGCCCCCATGATGACGTAATGAGAGACCTTTTTAAGGAAGGCACGTTGTCCATTACGGGTGAGATCAGGAGGTAAGATGGAGAGAGAAAGGTAGTTGGAGTATTGTTTATACCAAAGGTCACTCGGGTCGGGGGTAGTGGTTCTGATGGAGTAAACTTCATGAGGTAAATAAGAAGGTGATTGGAGTCATTGTATGGTGACAAAGATTTTAGAATCGGCAGGGTGAAGTGGGTATTTGAGAAGCCAAGCAAGCCATGGTATCTATCAAATTTTTGGTTGAACGGGGATGGTTTGAAGGTCATAATGGTCAAAGTGGTCAAAAGTATGTCTACATGATGTTTATACTTTTGAAGTATCTCATTATGACATTGGTATATACCATTGACTTGGTTTATAACCAATTGAGAATCACCAAAGATGTTGATTGATTTGACATCTAGGGCATAGGTGGCTTGAGACCTAATACGAGTGCTTCATATTCGGAAATATTGTTTGTACAATCAAAATCTAGTTTGAAAGACAAAGGCATGGGTTCACCATCAAGAGGAATGAGGATAACACCAGCCCCACCCCATGCTGACACTTGGAACCATCAAAGAAGAGTGTCATTTGGTAAGGGGATTCATCCAAGGAAAGGGTAGCAATGGACTCATCTGGAAAGTCAAAATTAGAGGGTTGATCCCCAAAAATAGGTGCATCGGCCAATTGGTCGGTGATAGCTTGGCCCTTGATGGAATTTTGATGAATGAATTCAAGGTCGAGGTCAGCTAAAAGCATAAGCCATCATCGTGCATGCACACTGATTTTGATAAGGTTTGGCATACATGAAGTGTAGGGGGTCAGTGTTGGTTACAACATAGGTTTTGTGGTTGAGTAGGTAATGGTGGAGTTTTGTGGCAATGAAAACTAAGGCTAAGAAAAAAAAATTTTTTCGGGATGGGTGTATCGGGTTTCATAGTCCAAAAGAGTATGGCTTATGTAATAAACCACCTACTCCCTGTGTTGTTCATCATGATGAGCGAGCATGGCTCCCAAGGAATGATCGGTAGCTGAGATGTATAGGTAGAAAGGTTGATCATCTTTAGGTGGAATGAGTATGGGTGGTTGGAGAAGGTATTGTTTTAAGGCCTCAAAAGCTTTGTGGTAGTCATCATCCCATTTAAAGGAGACATCCTTCTTGAGAAGATGATGAAATGGTTGACACCGATCAGATAATTGTGAAATGAAATGGTGAATAGATCTAACTTACCTTGCAGGCTACGAAAGTTGTCTAAGGTTAGTGGGTGGAGGCATTTCCAGAATGGCCTTGACTTTAGTAGGGTCAACTTCTATACCACGTAAGGAAATGATAAATCCCAGGAGCTTTCCTGAGAGAACCACAAGACACACTTCTTGGGTGAAGGTGAACAATATTTAATGAGGTGGTCAAAAATGGTTTTGAGGATGGCAAGGTGCTCGAGAGCATTTTTAGATTTGGCGAGAGGTCATCCACATAATCTTCCAATATACGATGCATGATATCATGGAAGATATAAGTCATAGCCCACTGATATGTGGCACCAACATTTTTAAGGCCAAAAGGCATGACTCGATAGTAGAAGGTCCCCCAAGGGGTGATGAACGGTTTTGTGTTGATCCTCTAGGGGCAAGCAAGATTTGGTTATAACCCGAGAAGCCATCCATGAGTGATAGCATCTCGTGACCAGCGGTAAGGTCAACCAGTTGGTCAATGCCGGGTAGAGGGAAGTCATCTTTTGGGTAGGCAGGTTGAGGTCACGGAAGTCCATGCAAATGTGAGTCCCCCTATCACCTTAGTGATAGGGACAATGTTAGAAATCCAACGAGGATAATCAATGGGTAATATGAAGGAAATGGAAAGAAGGCATGTGAAGTTCTTCTTTGATGAGAAGGGCAATGCGAGGGTGCATTTTCCTTAGCTTTTTTTTGATGGGTTTGGCATCGGGAATGGTTACGATATTGTGGACCACTATGGTGGGGTCAATACCAGGCATGTCTACGTAAGACCAAGTGAAAGCATGGTTATGATCTTTGAGAAAAGAAGTGATGGCTTCTTGTTCAACAACATCTAAAGATTGACCGATCTTTAGATGTGTGGGTCATCCTGAGTATGAATGTTGATCTCGATAGTCAATTCATTCAACATGGTTTGTGTCTCTCTAGTAAACGACCGATGAAATATATGAGTCTTCTACACCAAGGTAGGTGAGTATAGATTCATCATCCTGACATTGAATGACGTTAATGGAAGGTGTATCATCATCGATCATTTCAGGGTATAGGAAGGGAAGAGAGGAAGGGGCCTCGCCCTCATGTTGATAAGTCAAAGGCCCCAAGGAAATGGTGTTTATGAAAAAAAAAAAAAAGTTAGGAGGGATAGATTCAGATCCATCGACTCCATCGTCGGTGAAGGTGGTGATGAAGGTGAGTGGGTGAAGAAGGGTGGAGAAGGGTTGATGTCCTCGATGAGTTCAATGCGGGCTTGTTTGGTAGGTGGTTCAGGAAAGCCGATACCACTACGGTCATTATGTTTGTGGGTGGTACATGGAATGACAGTATGGCGGCCTTGCTTCATAAAATCCAAAACCAAAACCCTTCCACACACATCGGTGCAGGAAGGTGTGGGTGAAATGGTGATTGGTGAGAGACTGGAAGTCAACGGAAAAAAATGGGTGGGTTTGTGATGGTGGTTCGGGTGTGTAAGTGGTAGTATCAAGTCCCCCATAGGTGAGACTAGTACGGAGATGAGGAGGACCATAAAGGAGGTGTTCTCCTATGTGGTGATCATAGTGAGGGTGTTGGTGAAGACTTCCATACTCTTGTGGAGTAAGGAATGTGTTGACACTATATAAGTGATATTCTCCCAGAGTGAGGCATTGAAAAATGCCTTCCAAGGGATCGGTGGTTGGTATGTGGGTAGCTGGAATAGATGATGTGTCGGTGGTCGATGCGGAGGTGGAGCTAATGGATTGGGAGGCCGATGGGTCAGCCGTGGAGGTTGTGGCAGCGGTAGGAATGGAGGAGGTATGTGTGGTTGAGGTAGTGACTGTACTGGTAAGTGGGGGTAGGTGAAGTGGTAGTGGGTCATGGAGGTAGATGCCTTAATGGGTATGAGCACATCATTGGGTCGGTAGAGCATGTTGCATGTTTTAAAAGGTGATGGATCAGCTGGAATAGTATAGGTGTGTCCTTCATGTTCAAACTTTACACAACGATGCAAAGTGGAAGGAACACAACCCATGACACAAATCCAGGGTCTGCCAAGCAACAAGTTATATTGAAATTCCCCCCAAGATGTAAAATAACTCTGAATAGTGTGGGGGCCCACGCGAATGTGGAGGATGATGGTGCCTAGTGTAGAGGTGATAGCATCATTGAATGAACGCAACATGACATGAGGATGTTTATGCATGCAATTGTCAGGTATGCACATTTGAGTGAATGCATGGGATGAAATGATATTAATGCTAGCACCCCCATCAATCATTACACATCATACACGTATATCATCGATGTGGATAGAGATGAAGAGGGTGGGTCTGGGTCATCCATTTGGTGTGGTGCGATCTCTTCCTCTGAGAAGCTAAGGGAGGCTATTTGGTGAGTAGGGTGAGGTGTGGATAAAGGTGGCAATTTGGTGAGAGAGGCTACATGATGGGGTGTGATAATGGAGGCTACGGGTGTAGGGTCATTGGGTAAAACCTCAATAGATTGAAGAACCTCCATGAGAGCTTGACGATGGGATTCCGAGGTTTGGATGAGGTCATATAGGGACATTTTGAGGGGATTGGTGTAATTGTTTGAGCATGGTGTGATGTGTGACCCCATTAGAAATAGGGTATGTGGGGCCATGGATAGTGATTTTAGGTGTGGGTGCAGATGGTATGTTGGGTATAGGATTGGTTGGTGGGTTAGTTGCCTTTTCCTTTCCTTTGTCCTTCTGAGCATGGGTAGTGACGTGGATCATGTTGATTTGAGGGGAGTTGGAAAATGGAGAAGGTGTAGGGTGAGTGGTATAATGACATGACAGGAAAAAACCTACCTGGGAGAGAAAACTTGTGAGGTGAGCTGGGCACAATGACATTTAGGTAATGGTGTGGCAAGTTCTCTGATGTGAACCATGTTAATTTCAAATCTTGGGGTGGCTCTAAGAGTCTATGGGGGTGGAGGTCATGGTTGTTGAGTAGGTAGTGAGGGAAGGACTATGGGAATGGGTGTTGGTGAAGCAGGGTCCTCATCAAGAAGGTCATCATCATCAAAGTTGGCTTCAGGAGGACACAACTAGATAAGGATGGTTTTCAAAGCCTTGCAGTTCTCCACATCATGCCCTGGCACACGATGGTAGGCACAAATTTTAGTGTCATCAAACCCTTTTGGCTTGGGTTTGAGGGGGTCATAAGGTCTGAGTGGTGGTAATGTGATGACAAAAGTCTCAAGGAGGTTGGTTAAAATTTTGGCATAGGACCCTGCTAGTGGATCGCAATGGGAAGTGAAAGTGGGTTTGGGTGTAGGTGCATCTGATTGTTGAGGAATGGTCCTTTGTAGGAGGGGGAGTGGGTCGAGCCATGGTTTTGGGTGCTGGAGTGGTCTTGGGTGTTGGTCATGTTTGTTTGGGTAGGGGTATGGTAGATGAATGGGCAGGAGGGTGTATGGTTGTTTTGACTACCTTATTGGAGGGTAGCGGATTTTTTTGTTTTTTTGGGTTGCACCTTCTTGGGTAAAGGTGATATGGGTGTATGAGATCTAGAGGAAAAGTGGATGGGGGAAGAGGGTGAGTTACCCATGGGGATAATGGAGGTGTTGTGAAGGTAGATGATGTGGGTCATGTGGGGGGGGTGTGAGGGACAAGAGACTGAAGTGTAGTGGGTAGTGAAGAAGTTGTTGAGGGTATTGGAGGTATGGGTGGTAAAGATGTTGTAGGTGTGGGTGTAAGTCATGTCGTGGCACTTGGGTATGTTAGAGGTTTGTGAGGAAGGAATGGGTTGTTGTGTTTTTGGTTTATTGATGGGTGGAGGTTTCTTGACCATGTGTTGGGAGGTTGAGGTCCTAAAATGATGGAAAGGGTGAAGGTGATGCAGGTATGATTGCATGCAATTGGGGTATGAGTTCTATGGGTTTGGTTCTTCTATTTGGGTGCCAGAGTAGGTTGGTGTTGACTTTGGAGGATGTAGCTAAATCTAGTTTGATAGGTGGATGAGTAAGGCTGGTGGTTGGGGTGACCCCTAAGGTAGTAATAGGTTTAGTCGAGGAAGATGATGTAGGTGTGGGTTTGGATTTAGATGTATGTTGGGTTATGGGTAAGGGTGTGTGTTGAGTTATGATGGGTGTCATGGAAGAAGTTTGTGGTAAAGGTGGTTGTGTTTGGTTTGATTGGTCAAATATTTTTGGGTAGATAGTGGAAGTATCAACAAGTGACATCTACATCTGTGTTGAGACGAAGAAGCAAAAAGACCCCCCACAATAAGGCTCTATCCACATAATCTAAGTGATCAGCCAAACATGAGAATGACACATCTGTAGGTGAAGTTGATGAGGACCTAATGGAATTCCCATAAAATGTGTCTTAGAGATGGGGAATTTGTTAGCTTCAGCTTCCATGGGTAAGAGAGCCGAAAGTAGGTCTGCGGGATCTTGGGTAGCTGATGGAGAATGTTCACCTAGAGGCAAAGGTATCTCTACTGATCCATGATAGGTGGAGGAGAAAATGGGTGTTCCTCTATAGGTGGAGGAGATGATGGGTGCTCCTCTGTGGGTGGAGGAGATGATGGGTGCTCCTCTATGGGTGGAGGAGATAAACAAGTATCCTCCATGGACTGAAGAAGTACTGGGTGACGGTTCCTAGGTGGAGAAGCCAAAGGTGAAATGGTCTCGATATTAGCGAAGGCTCCTCCACAGTGAGGAAGGAGGTGAAAGGTGTTCCTCTATGGGTGGAGGAATAGGTGAGGTAGGTTCCAATGCAGAAGGAGGATTTTGAGCTAGAATTTCCTCTATGGAAGGAATATGAGGTAATTGGGAAGCAACAGTGCATCACTAAAAAAATAGCGTGGACCTCACGGGTATGGCTATCATGAGTTGAGGTCTCACCGGTTTGATCAGATGAAGGGGCATGATTGGGAAAGGGTTTCTTGAAGATATGTAGGTTTTGATTGGCAGGTGCATTAGGATTATCCATGGTTAACTCACCTTTCTCGAGCATTTCTTGGACAATGTTTTTGAAAGTGATGCAATTTCCATCACTATGACCCTTTACTCGATGATAGTTACAGAAGTCATGTTCTTTATACCATGCGGGTGGGGGAGAGCAGGGTCAAAACCAGTGTGTGGTTTTATAGGTGGAAGGGTGATGGCCCCAACTTTGATGAGCTTTTCTAAGACAGAAGAGTAAGGCTCCCCAATTGGGGTGTATTTCCATTGTTCTCTGTCTAAATTGAAAAGTCTGATGGGTGAGAGATTAGATGAGGGGCTAGCTTGATTTGATGGATGAGCTGGGCCAGGCCTTGAGTACCACTGCATTAGTGGTGCCCTTAGCCTTTGAATAATTGTTTTGTGGTTTGGAAGAAGAAGAGGTATCATTCGACTTGAATGCCAAATTCTTATTGCGTAATTGGATTTTCTTCTCTTCGATGGCCCGAATCTCTAACTTTCATGCCATGGTGAATGCTTCATCAATGTTCGAAAAGTTTGGACCTGCAAAGGTCAGTGAGATATGTCTAGCACAAGCCCATGTGAAGAGCTCAATGAGTTCTATTTGGTAGTTGGAAGGTGAGTTGATTGATCAGGCTACGCCAGCGAACAAAAAATCTGTGATAGATTCATCATCATACTGACGCGTGGAGTATAGGTCAGTCATGGTAACCTTCTTAACAATATTGATGGAGAAGTGATCCAAGAAGGCTTGGGCTACCTGATTAAATGAAAATATAGAGTGTCTAGGTAACCCACTATACCAATCTAACGCAGTCCAGTCAGAGACATGGGAAAGGTCCTCAAGAGCAAAGCATCATCATGGGTGATTAGGTAGCACCCATGTTTGAATGACCACAAATGTTGTTGTGGGTCTTCCTTGCTATTGAAATGGTTGAATTTAGGCATTTCCCAATGCATGGGGTATGGATGGATAGGAATGGATGGGTGGATAGGCTCATTACAAATCTCATCATAGGTGAGAGTGTTTTGGGAGCCAAAACCGATGCCTCCAATGTCTGCATCTTGTCCATCATTAATTTGATTAGGTCATTGGTAGGTTGTGATGGTTGGGTGCCTCCTGTAGCATAAGAGGGTTGATGTTGGGCATATGAACAAGGGTGGCATTCCAGTATATGGTGGTGCCATGTAGGTAGATTGAGAAGAAGGTAGTGAAATAGGGGTACGTACCCAGAATGAATAATAGATGAAACAGAGAGAGGCTGCTGATAATACGTATATGGAGGTGGAAGGGTCATGGTGACCCTAGTGGCAATGGGGGCTAATGATTGTGGAATAGAAAGGACCACATTTTGAAAGGGGGTAGGGGTCACCGACACGGGAGGTGGTTGTGTAGCTACAGGTATATGCGAGACAATAGGGGTGGATGAGGTTGTGTTTTGGTGGTTGGTTTTCAAAGGTATGGTGGATGTGGCGGGTGCAACGGATGTGCAGAAGAGTAGATGCATGATCATAGAGTAGGTATAGGACCCTAGCTACTAAAAATGACTGGGGTAAGGTAGATGTGGGCAACACGGAGCTTATGGGGCTGACGTAGAGTGGGAGTGAGAGTCGGGGGGATAGATATGGGCATGTCGTATATCAACTGACCCGAGGGCATCTCGAGTGGATGAGTGGGAAAGGTAAAACTAAGGCGGCAGGGGTTTTGGTCAAGGAGTCATGTGAACTCCTCATCTCTGGTAGCGATAGTGATAGGTTGGATAGGATCCATGGTGGGTGATAAAATGGAAGGTGGTGAAGGGCTAGGTGGGAGTGGTTGACAACTGGCATGGAATACGAGGGCACTAGCTTGTCGATGCGTCAGTACCATGTGAATAGTGTACTAGTACGGGTTGGACTACTTTTCTCGTAAATGACAAATGAAATACAATAAACAGAATAGAGAAGAAGAAGGGTAATAAGTGGATTAGGTACCAAATGTTAGCTGGAAAGTGGCACAGGATAACCGATGCCGGTTAGGGTAAAACCGACGCTGCACATAGGGGTAACCACCACTGCCGGTCACTATGGGAAATGGACAGTGGTCAAAAACAAGGTATAAGGCCAAATTTGATAGGTATGCCAAATACTGATGAGATTTACAAGGTCAATGGGAATGATAGTAGTGATAGGGACTCTAATAGTTGAAGAAGGTGAATAAATGTCCTTTTGGGTAGGTTAACCAAAAGGACCTAGAACCGACGCCGGTTGGGTATAACCGATGATGGTCAGAGGGTAACCGATGACGATGGTCACTGACCGACACCGGTCACTTGTGAAATTGAAATAGTGATGAAAGAAAAGTGGTTGTGAATTAAAATATGATGTGGAATCAAACCCAGAATTCTAAGAATGATGAGAATATGGTCCAGCACACTCAGATGAAGCCGGAATACACCAACTATGATGAGGAGCATGCAAGGAGAAACAAGAAAAATGAAGAACGTGACCTCTCACCTCAAAATGCAAAACCAAGCAGAAACACTAAGAAAAATGTGATCCTAAGAGTGCCTTTTCTATTATGTTTGTTTAGCTTATGCTATTTAAGGACTGACTCATGAACTATAGAATAGAGTTTTTTGGTGAGGATGGCTTCCTACAAAGAAGGAGATCTAAAAGGTGAGGTTTCAGGTATGTTATGGTGGGGCGGGCTTCACTCTGAAGTATGACTCGACAGAGCAACGAGTTGGGGAGTACCTACCAATCCTCATATCAGTGTGATCATTGACAGCATTCCCAGAAAGATGTTGTTTAAGAATATGTATTTGTTTTGAATTTGTGTAATTTGGTAAGACTCGAGAGAGAGAGAGAGAGAGAGTGTTTTTCTATGATTCATTTGTCAACCATCAGCTGGGAATGACTTCCAGCGTATAGGTTTCCCTCAATTAATGTGAGCTAATGTGATAAATCAGAATGAAATGCAATGATTTTTAAGCCCAAATCAAAATATGAAGTTCGATGACACAAATAGATGAAGAGGAAGAGGGATGCTCTTTCACTAAAATGTAGAAAACAAGAAGAAATGGTTCTTTTTAAGTACACCAAAAGAAAGGTTTCTTTTAGAGAAAATAGAAAGAAAAAGAAGGTTACCAAGGAAGAAAATTAATGTGTATGCTTTTCAGAAGGGAAACAAACACACAAATTTTCCTAGAATGAATAAAATGCAAGGAACCCCGATGGGTCCCACCGGCATGCCAAAATGTTTCACCTGATTCTTAGACGTTTCTTTGAAAATGACGAAACAGATAGGGTAATGGGCATAGGAGGAATACCTATTGAAATGTTGGTTGATAGGTTGTTGCATGCACGTGTATGACTTCTGAATCCACAGCTGATCATGAGAGCTTCCTTTTGGCTAGGAGGAACTACCTTGAAATGGAACACAAGACCACCAAATAAAAGTTAAACAATATATGCAGTGAACTACCTAGCGTGTGCTAGATCCGGGAAGTGTGATACTTCCTAGATGGTTATCAATCCACTGTTTAAAACAATTTAATGTTGGTAATGAAAGTAAATCCTATTGTAGTTAAAATGATTTAGGTATCTCATTTAAAACACAATAAGAAAGATCTAATCTAACAGGCTAGGTTAAAATAAGATCCGAAGGTCAAGTAACTAGTTCTGGGTCTCTATAGGTCTGACAGAGGTCTTAGGTAGGTCACAGTGATTAAGGGTGATGTGGGAATAGGTGGGTAGGTTATTGTTCTGGGTTGTATTGGTAAATACAGAGACCGATGCCGGTTAAGGGTGACCGACGCCGGTTGGGGAGAACCGGTGCCGGTTACTATGGAATACTTGGGAATGTCACAGAATGAGCTTTGATCTCCCTTATGATTGCACAAAGGACTAGGCTGGTTGAAATGAGGTATTAAGTCATTTGGATGGGATTTGGTGAGGTTTTAATGGGGATATGGAGGGGTGAGTATTAAAGGAGGTCAATGGGTGGCTAGGAGAACAAAGGATGAAGATACAATGATTAAATGAATGAACCAGAGGAGTAAAATGTTCTACTTACTTGGAATCTGGTTCTGACGTCTGTGAGTGAGGAATGAAGGTGTTGATAAGAGGTTGAATGTGCAGAGGATCACCAAATGTTGGGGAGCTCTTGCATGGGCTGCATGTGCTCTCCTTCTTCCTGATTGGATCAAATCTGTGTTGGGTGGTTGTTGGATGAATGTTGGATGTCTGTGCAAGAGAAAATGCTTGATCTCCTTCCTTGCATGTGTGTTCTCATGAAACTTGTTCTCAAAAGATGTGATATCTCTCTGGAAAATCTGCCAACCTTTTTCCAACCTCAAAAATAAGGTTGTTTTGGGGATTAAAAGGTGACCGACGGTGGTTCCGGCTTAACCGGCGGTGGTTAAGGGTAACCGGCGTCGGTTAGGGTGGGATTTCCTAGGTTTACTAAACTAGGTAGATCCCCTTGATTTTCTGGGATCTCATGTCATTAACTCATGGATTAGACTGGAAGCTTCTTTTAAGCATGTGGAATGTGGTTAGAGGGAATGTAGGCATTGATTTTTAGGGTTTGGGTAAGTCTTAGTTAGTTATGGCAACTTACTAAGAATAGGTCTTAGGGTGAGGTGGCTTGATGAGGTGTCTAGGTGAGGTGGATATGTGGGCATTATCCCAATTAGGAGATTTAAATAATAAATATGGTGAGGATAATGAATTAATTTAATTTAAATAATTCCACCCCACCCAAATTTACCCTACATTCATTCCTAACCCTACTTAACCTACATTTTCCCCTTTCCCACCCCTGTTTCACCCCTTTTTACCCATAATTTCAAAATACAATTCCCACCCCCATTTTACCTAAATTAATCAAATCTTTTAAAATGTAACAAGAGGTGTCAGAATGCCTCCTACCTCTACTCGGTGTTGTCTCCATGGTGGAACCTCTGGTCTCTATGTCGGTGGTCCTCTCACTCCCTCTCCTACCTCCGCCATGTAAAAATACACTCCTCACCTCATAACCAATCAAATCGCTCCAATCAATCTCGTGGACCCGCCTACGAATGTCAATCACCCGCTAGTTACTCACCAACTCAGCTAGAGACCTTGTACTATTACTTTTCCACTTTCCACTTCTTCTCTGTCATTTTCCACAAATGGAAAAGTAACAAATGAATCCATAAAATGCAGATTTTACCTTTTTTAGCCCCAAATCGATATGAATGACATTGGTCAGGTCATTCCCTAGAAAAATGGCGTCGGTTAATCTATAACCGACATTGGTCACCCGACATAACCATTTGATCCACATTATGCCCACTTTGCCTCCAACCCATGTTGCTCAAACAAATTTTACCCTTACCAACACCTATTAAGACTCACCCAAAAGCCTACATTACCTGTACATTTCCTTACTTGTGCTTAGGGACATGTTATTTACCTATACCTCAGCCTTACATATGCCTTGACCTAAATAACATTTTGTGATGTTCGAATTTGTGTAATGGATATAAATTGTGATGATGTTACTCATGTGGTTTACCCTAATTACCTTACCTTGCCTAATGTCGTGATGTTTATCCTGACCAAACCTTTGGTGCCCTAGAACAAAACCTATTACCCATTCCTACACCTTGCCTAGTTATGATTCAGGACCATATCCTATACCTTGGATACCTAAACCACTTCAACCTTTTTAGATTAACCTATTGACCTTTGACGAAGTAGAGTTTGTAAGCTCTTCAACCTAGTACCTTATCATAATCTATATGTGTGCGTGCATTTGATTTCCATTACCTATTACCCAACCCGACCATTACCCTTACCTACAACCCATCCACCCTTGTTTTTATTAACAACCTATTTATCAAACCATTCACTGACTTCATTTCCTACCTCATCAGTTCCTGGTTTGAGGGGGATCACTTTCATCCATACTTGGGAAACCTAATCTTTTCTCATACCTAGGACACCAAATTCCTATTTTTGTCAGCATCACTTACCAATACAAGCTACATGACAAAAAGGGGCAAATGTAGACACCAAATTTGGGTCACACTCCCCTTGGTCCCATTTAATCAATTAACATAACATGTTCACCTAACCATGACCCTTTACCCCACATTCATATTAATTTAATTACTTACAATTGAATTAATGTTCATCCTCACATTATTAATTAATTTAATTACTTTAATTAAGTTAATTTACACATCACCTAGACACCTCAATGGAAACATGTCTTTTACATGCTTCATGTCAATTGTCTTCCAAAACCTAAAACCCGATTACATTCTAGTGTATCGGGTTTTCAAACTCAAGAGCATCGAAACATACCTTTCAAAAAACATGCTTCATGTTGCTTGTTTCCCAAACCCAAAACCCAAACCTTTCCTTTGTATCGGGTTTTGAACTTGATAACATCCAAACATGTCTTTTGCATGCTTCATGTCAGTTGGTTCCCGAAACCCGATTTGATAAGAAAACCTTTGTATCGGGTTTTCAGATGTGCTAAGCATGATGACATGGCATTAATGTCGAGTTGTCTGTTAGTTGGCACACATGTCGGAGGAGGTGTAATAAATGCTAGGGCTTTATAAATAGTTCAATTTTACACGTCATTTTTACCTGGCATATTTTTGCTGCGTGGATTTTTCGTACATGCTCCTTCGACCTCCAAACCCGACTGAACCTCTTGATCGATTTTGTGATCCATCTTCACCATTTTTTGAATTTATTGAAGGTATTTTTCTCTTCTTATCATTTTGTGGTCTTTGGGGTTGTTTTTGAAGTGTTCATTTGGCATTTTTTCCTCTTTTCTTTTTCTTCCCTCTGGGTTTAGGGTTTTAGGTTGTTTTCTTCATTTTTGTTGTATTCCCATGAAACCTCTTGTTTAAAATTCATCCTAGGTGTTTTCTTATTTTTCCCATGGATATACTCTTTAGATTGTTGAGAAGAATCTAAAAAACCTAACTTACAAGCTTGGTGGAAATTTTACGTGTTCTGACATCCCAGAAACCCGACACCTTTGTTTTGGGTTTTACAGGGTGTCCGACATCTTCCAACTTCTTTGTCGTTTCTCCATGAGTAGTCAACATCTTTTCCACTTGTATCGTCAGTTTCTCAAGTGCTCACCCCTCCAACTTCCACTTGTGTCGGGTTTCACAGAGTTTCAACATCCTCCACTTCCACTTGTGTCGGGTTTCATGAGTGTTCAACATCACCTGAGTTCCACCTTTGTGTCGGGTTTCACGAAGTGTCCGACATGACCTAGTTTCTGATATACACTGTAGTGTGTCGGGTTTCACGAAGTGCTTGATAGGTCTCAAAGTCCGGTTAGTGTGGCGGGTCTGTAGGGTTGCTCAACAAGCTTTCAAGCCCGATTGTTCAACCAGAAGTCATCTAAGCATTCTTCCTTTAGGACTTCTCATGTCGGATCTGGAGATCATCTAAGGATAAGTTAGATAGATCAGAAAGATGAAGTACAAGTACTAGCGAAAGATGGAGTCCCCTTCCTACATAGATTGCAATTATGATATCCGAGACACGGAGCTTGGTAACATAGACATGGAAGACTTTTGGAACAGAACCAAGGATTCTTCTCAGAGTCCCTGGATGAAGTCAATAACCAGCAGTGGCCTCCCTCTTGCAGCAGGATTCCCAATGTCTACTCAATGCCCCGAGTTCATTCTGGCCTGTGCTTCCAATTATGACTCAAATTCCCACTCAGTGAAAAATCAAGCAGGAGAAATCATAGTGAAGTTGGATGGGGGTTACTTTGATGACCTCTTAAGATTGCCCAACTTTGAGGAATATGTTGATGTAGATCTTAAGTCAACACAGAAAGCCTTGGGACAAAGATCAAGAAGACTGCATCAAGCATGTGAATAAAAATTTCTTGATCAAGGCCAAGCCAACCATCTCTAGGTTTCCCAAGTTTGTCCCCAGGAGTGATTTCATCCTTGAAATCAGTGATATTATCACCCTACTTGAGTCAGTATTTGGACTCCCCAAGTCAAGAGACTTCCAAGGGTGGATGTATCAATTCATGGTCATTATAAAGAAGAATGAACAAGGGATCGATTGGAGCAGTCTTATAAGTGATGAGATTGATTCCCAGATGAAGACAGTCTTGTCTACTGGCAAAGTTTTATATGTCATCATATGTCACCTATGCAGCAGCTGGCATGAGAAATTATCCAGGGTTGGATGCAAAGGGAAATAGGGCAACAAAACACATATATATCGTATTTCCTCATTGACAAATGAAGGGTTCTGAGGATCAATTCAAAAGAGTGAATGATGCCTTCTTTTATGAAAATATCTATGCATGATGAACCTTGATCTAAGGAAAAGAAGAGTCTCTGATGAAGCATGGGCCAAAGTATCGAAATGGGGTTGTATCTTCTTGCAATTCAAGAAGTTCACATACCTTCGGGTGGTCATGTACCTAGGTGATCCTTTCCATTTCCCAGGTTCCCAGGTGATAAGCTGATCCTGATGGAGTTGGTTAGACAATTGTTGGATTTTCACAAATTCCAATAGAGTAAGCACAAGGCCACCATCTCCTTCCCTATTTCCATCGGAAGGTACACATGCTCAATAGTGGTTAAAGCCAAGAATGTGGTGCATGAGCTGCAGGACAAGTTGAAAAAGCACATGAAGCACAGAGATGGGTTTGATTTCCGAGGAGTCCTTAAGTCATATGGGACCTTATATCTACATGTGCCCAATGTAGAAGACATTTGGGTTGATCTTCGGGATGAAGTTTCCATCCAAAGAAAGGACAATAACAGGTTAACACTTGAAGAGATTCAGATGTTAGATCTATCTAACATCCCAAGAAGGCACCATGGACAATGAGAGTGTCCTTGATGCCTCGTATGATGGGTTGAATGAAGACCAATATGTATTCCCAGCCATTGATTGGTCCATTGCTGAGAAAGCTTCTATCACAGGAAGAGCTGCTCAAATTCTTGCCCGTACTAAGGCATGGCTCATTTCTTGGGAATGAGTTATAAAGAAGGGATTTTTCAAAGCTAGCTACTTTGGAAGTGGGACCCTCCAAGGGAAAAAAGGAAAAGGATAAAACCCTTCCAAGAGGCCAATAAAGGTTAAGTTTGTCAGAAAGGGAGAAGAGCAAGGAACACATCAGTGGCCACTCTCCCACAAAAATGGTTGAGGTTCTTGATTCACCTCCACCACTAGAACTAGGAAATATTCCTTCAGGAGAAGAGGTTGGTCAACCTTTCATTCCCCTTTTGGTTGATAGTTCATCAGAGGTAAGTCTTCCTCTTATCTCTCAAGCTCTAATTTCAGAATCATTACCTCCCCCCATTCAACCTCCTTTGCTTCAGGTTTCTTCACCAAGTTCCTCAGCCATGGCCAACATCTTCTCTGGCCTCTCACCTCTCCCCACTGACCCAAGTTAACCATGGATATGCCTCCTCCTTTCTGTGCCTTCATTCCCTGAGTCCATTTCCATGGACACTACACTCACAGTGACCACCACTCCACAAGAAAACCTTCCTCCACCTAAGATGTGACCGTAACACCTACATGGGAGAAACTTCTTCCAATATGCCTCAATGGTTAATAGATCAGACTCCAAGGAAGAGGAAGGTGGTAGTTCCCCTACCAGCCTTTGATTTCAGTTCCCTCAAGGTCACTCCTACCAAGTCTACCAAGAAACCCAAAATAGTTTCAAGGATTTCAATGGATGCCTCAGGGCATAAGTTTGTGAAATTTCCACTCCCACGGCTGAAAAAACCAAGGATGATATAATGGTCACCGATTATCAGATCACAAGGGTTGATCTAGGAAAAGTGACAATGGAGGGAGCACAACAGATGCACAAGATGCCATGAATGTGTTGTGCCAGAAGTTGAAGGAAACAAGGCAAATAGAGATGAGCTAAAAGAGAAAGTAGAGCAGCTGACAAAAGTACTACTCAAGCTCTCAAAGCCTCTTGAGTCAACACCATCATCCTCTACTCCTATCAGGTTTGATTTCTCATCGGTACCCATGATTGAGAAGATTAATGAGAAGGGGAGAATGGTCGATGAATGGATCCAGAGGCTACTCCTACAAGGAAAAGAGGTCATTGATGACTCCATGGAAGTCTACAAATCCTTGGAGGATATAAAGAAGGATGGTGAGAAAATGGATGATGAATTTTCAGCAGAAGTCGGAACCTAGAGTTAACTTTTGAAGCTCTCAATACGCTGAAATAGGTTCCATCCCACATCTTGATCAAGAAGGCATCATTCCACATGGGGACAAGCATTTTCAACTGACCAAAGCCATTAGATTCAGAATAAATATTCTCAATGAAGCTTGCAGAAAATTGAGGGAATCAAGAGATCAATTGGTTGATGGCACAAATGACATAGAAGAAGAGCTAATCAAGATCTGTGCTAAAGTGTTGAATGAAAGCTCGAGTATTCTACCCATTGATGATCTTTACAAGTAGATCCAAGAATCAATTCAGCATGAACCAACTTATGGCTTTAGCCTGAAATCATTGATAGGTTCGTGAAGATTGAACATTCTTTGGAAACAAAGGAAACTCAACAAGAGACTAAAGAAACTTCCTGGTAACACGAGCGATACTCAGGAAACATGTGAAGTCCTGAGTGATCATTCCACCACACCTGATGAAGATGAGATGCAGGGCATAATCTGAAAGTTCCAAGAATTTTGGGACAAGCAGGCTTTGTTGGAGGAAGACAAAAATGATGAAACAAAATAGGCATAATGTTTCATGTCATTTCAATCCTGAAATCGACATGTCTTTTTCATTTTCATTTCATCATGTAGGAAGCAAATTTTGACTTGGTCTCCTGTGTGAGAGTCAAGAAAAATAGGACTCTCATTAAAAGGACTATTTTCTAGGATTTATCCTATTTTCTCTCAACTCCTTTTATTATAAATAAGGGATGCTTGTGCATTTTAAAGGGTTGAGATTTTTGGAATATTGAGAACTATTGTGAAGAAGAAAAACTTTGTGTTTTCTTTTAATCATTTGAGGAATAGAAACCGATGCTATTTTTGCAAACTTTGTGTTGTGAGATGTATCTTTCTTAAGATATTGTTCTTATGTTCATAATCTTAAGCTATTCTTTGTTTAGCATCTTGATTATTTTAATTGTTTCAAACATTACATTACATTTGTTATCTAAAACTCGTATGATTATTTTGTGATGATCTGTGTTTTCTCGAAAGAAAATACGTTCCTCTCATTTCCTTTCCATTGTGTTTCTTCCATAATAATAATTTCCTTTCTAATCCATTCCATTTCAAAAAAACAACAACATCTTCACCTAGTGTGGATATGGATTTTGGGATTCTATCCCAACCCCAATGGTTAGATTAGTGTGAATATTGTATATATTATTTTTGTTGTGTTTTAGATTAGTAATAAATAGGAAGCCTCACCTATCTTTGAGGAGGATTTAATCCCATGTACTATGGTTGAACCTCATATTTTGGCTTGAAAAATATCCAACCAACAAGTTTTTGGTGACTCCACTTGGGGAATACGGATTGATAAGACTAAGCTTATCCTATTGGTGTCTGCGACTCCATATTTTCCTTATTTTCAACAAGATCTATTTTCCAGTTCAAGCTTGGCTAGAAAGATCTTCACTCGGTCAAGCCAGCCCAGGGTGAAACTGATCCATTCTTTGATTTTCTTCAACAACATAATTTTAGGATTTCACCCAATAGTGTTGCATCTAGCTGAGCAAGAAGTTCTTCACCCATCCGAAGAACTCGGATTCCTCAAGAACAAGAAGTTTTTACAACTTTTCATGCATTATTCTTGTCAGATATTTAGATTCCTATATGCACTTCATTTAGAAGAATGGCAGCACAACCTTGTGCCTTGGGGTGTGGCTATTGGTCCTCTTTCCCTTACTCCACCATTGCATGACCTACCTCATGGATCACATAAGAATATTCCTAAGTTCAATGGTGATGGAAAAAACACCCTGATGAACACATCACTTCATTCTTTGTCGCATGTGGCATTCTTGGAGTTGCTCATGAAGATGTCTCTATTTGACTCTTCATTGAGACATTGCATGGTGTAGTAGTAGAATGGTTCTACCATCTTCCGAAATGCATGCATTACCAACTGGACTACCATGCGATCTATATTTGAAGCAAGGTTCAAACCAGCTGAAGATTCTCATGCCTTGTTAGCACAACTTACACACATGAAGAAGGAGTCTTATGAACCCATGTGGGATTTCATAGCTAAATTCAACAAGCTGATTCATAAGATTCTAGAGTTAGCTGTTCCCACTCTTGAAAATCAAAAGTGTTTCTTCATCAACGCTCAACCCCCTGATGTAAGCTTCTTGTTGAGAAGATCTGTTATCCCCGATTTGGCCACCGCTCAAGCTACAACCACTAAAATAGAAGATGATCTTATTCTAGCTGGAAAGATCAGAAGAGAATCATCTAAGCCTAAAAATCAGAGTTCTTCTCAGAGTACTACTGATCCTATGATTCAGAAGATGGCCAATGACTTGATTGCTTTAAAGAAGAAAATGTCTCAACAAGTAACCAACATTCCTTATCGGGATATTCCTAGATGGAATTTCAACAATGCTAATAGCACTCCCAAGAGATAGGAATCGGTTGATTGCTTCTCCCACCAGCTAGCTATTGAAGCTCCTCCTATCAACATAGTAGTTGAAGTAGTTGAGGAAGATGAAGAACCAAAAAATCAAGATTCTCATGAAGCTTTTGAAGCTTCAGGATATGTTGATGAGTCTTTTGATGATTCAGCTGGTGACTCCAACATTGGGTACTTGGAGTACGAGGAAGATGAAGATGAGCATGATGGAAAATCATTTGTAGTCTTCACTCGATCCCAATCTCAGAACCCCAGAAAAGCTGGTTGAAAGCTCCAAGGATAAAAGTAAGGAAGCTCCCATAGTTATGGCTAAAAGAGGATCTCCCATCTCAGCACAAACTGAAAAGGAGATAACTAAAAAGGTAACTTCACCTTCCAACTCTTTTTCTCCTACTTTCAAGGCTAGTACCTCAGCTCAAACCAATGTAACTAGAACTAAGCCCTCCATCATTCCTTCATATACCACTTTTGACATCATTGATCATGCAAAGAAAACCAAAATCCAAATGTCGGAAGCCGAATACCTTCAGTCCAACCCTGAGCAATTTGAGAAACTTGCCAAATTCATTAGAAGCAAGGTTGTTATTCCTCCATCTTTGAAAGGCATTTTTCCTAGCCCCACTCAGCCTTTACCTTAGAGTAATATGACCTCTTTCTTCTTCGGGAAAGATTGAACCATTTTATTTGTCTTTACTTATAAATGGTTTTAAACTCAACAATTGCATAATTGACTCAGGAGCCTCTGATAACGTAATGCCCAAAAAATAGCTCATGCCCTTGGACTCACACTAACTAAATCTTATGGGTGGTGTTACTCCATGGAAACTAAACAAGTCCCCTTGATTGGCCAAATCAAGGATGCACAGTTTGCATTTGTTGCATTTCTAGAAAAGAGAGTAAAAATGACTATCCTAGTTGCTGATATCCCAGCTGCTTATGGGATTCTTTTGGGAAGAGGTTTTTGCAAAGATGTTGGAGGAGAAATCAACATGGATTGGACCAAAGCTAAAATTCCAGTAAATGGAGTTCCTCGTGTCCTTCACCCCGAAGCACAAGCTAAGTACCTGTTACTAAATCAGATGATCCTAAGGCTCAAATTCTCTTTGAAGATGCAGGCTTGGGTAATTATTTCCTGACATCTGAGGTGCCCTCTGTAGAAGTCAAAGAAGAAGATCCTAATGCTGTTTGGACCCTTGAGTTTGATGGGAGCTGTTCAACTACTGGTTCAGGTGCTGGCGTGGTTCTTATATCTCCATATTTTGAGATCTTTCCCTTTGCTTTCAAGTTGCAGTTTGATAATACTAACAACACAACCAAATATGAAGCTTTGTTATTAGGATTAGAAATGGCAAGACAAAAAGGAATCCAAAATCTCAAAGTATAGGGAGATGCTGAGTTGATTGTGAATCAAGTAAGGGGGATTTATCAGGTAAAAAATGATCACCTAAGACATTACAAAACAAGGTTTGGGACAACATAGAATGCTTTGATGCTTTTTCCATTAAGGTAGTCTTAAGAGATTACAATGATAAAGCTGATTCCTTAGTTGTTTCTACATCTCTTCTTCTCCCCCACCCACAGTTCAAATAGACACGTATACCATTGAGATTGTGTATCATCCAAGCATTCCAGATAACTCAACACATTGGCAAGTGTTTAATGATGATCAACAAGTATTGTCTTTTCTTGAGAAAGCTGATAATTTTAGTGAGCTTTATTTTGAAGGATCAGAATCAGCTTTTCATGAGTCCATCTCTAATTCATATCAAGAAATTGATGGTGAATTCATCCAGCTCAAAGGCAATAAGATTCCAAGGGATTAGTTTCTCTGAAGGTCTGTTTGACAAGCATGACCATTTCATTCAGGATAAAAGGCAAGCTGAAGGTGCTTCCTCATCAGAGGTAGATCAAGTTAACCTGGGCTCTGCTGATCAACCACGGATGGTAAACATCGGTAAATGTTGTTCTCTGGAGGAAAAAGAAAGATTCTCTTCACTCTTGAAGAGATATATGGACATCCTAGCATGGTCATATGTGGATCTAAAGTCTTTCAAGCCCAAGGATGTGCAACATAGCATTCCTTTGAAGCCTGAGGTTAAACCCTACAGGCAGAAGTAGAGGCATTACAACCCAAAGATCTCAGGGACTATTCTTGCAGAAATTCAGAAATGTTAGATGCAAGGATTATCTTTCCAATCCATCATTCCACCTGGGTTGCGAACATTTTCCCTGTCGAAAGAAGAAGAATGGTGAAATCTGATTTGTGTTGACTTCCGGAACCTCAACCAGTCTTCATTGAAAGACAATTATCCATTTCCCATCATGGACCAGGTATTACAGACTATCACTAGATCAGAAATGTTATCCATGCTTGATGGATTTTTGGGATATAATCAGGTTGAGGTAGCTATTGAAGATCAACATAAAACAACATTCACCACTCCATGGGGAACCTTTTCTTATAGGAGAATGCCTTTTGGTTTGATTAACGCCGAGCCATGTTTCAAAGGGCTATGGACTTAGCTTTCAAGATATTTAATGGGCAAGGTCATAGTTGTGTATTTGGATGACTTGATGGTCTTCTCTAAAAAGTGAAGTGATCATTATGATCACCTGGAGTAGGTACTCTTAAGGTGCAGGCATCATGGGATTTCATTAAATCCTAAAAATCCATGTTCGGAGTGACAGAAGGAAATTTTTTGGGTCATATTGTGACTAAAGAAGGAACCAAGATCGATCTAGAGAGGGTGAAGGCCATCCAAAGCCTTACCCTACCCACAAGCAAAACTAGGGTGCACTCCTTTTTTGGAAAGTCAATTTCCTAAGAAGATTTGTACCTGAAATTTGCTGATAAAACCAAGGATATCCTTGGGATGATGAAAGGTAAGACTCCATTTTGATGGAGCACTAAAGGAAACTTGCTTTTGAAGAAGTCAAATGGGAAATTTCTCACCCCTATTCTAGTATGCCCGATTTCAAGAAAGATTTCATCATGTATAGCTACGCTTCCACACATATAGTATCGACCATCCTGATGTAGGAAAATGAAGAAGGAATTGAAGCTCCCATTGCTTTCATGAGCTTCCCACTAAAGGAACATGAATTGAAGATGTCACAGATTGAAAAGCATGCTTATGTAGTGGTGAGAGTGGTGAAACATTTCAGGTATTATGTCTTGAGTTCCCACACTCTCGTTCTAGTTCCTGATACCACGCAGTTAAATCCATTCTGACCCAACAAGAGTTGGGTAGTCAATGGGGTAACTGGATAGCCAAAGTCTAGGAGTATGACTTGGACATCAGACCTACCAAGTTGGTGTGAGGAAGAGGCATGTGCCAATTGATCACAGAAAAACAATGCTGAGACAGAATGTGAAGAAACTAAAGGTACTTCTTCAGAATTTCCCAAAGTGCTTTTCATAAGCACGACTGATGAATGGTACATAGATATTGCTTTCTTTTTAACCTATGGTGAGTGTCCCCCACATTTAAGCCAAAAAGAAAAGGATAGTTAAACTCAGGTCTACAAGATACATTCTATGGGACAATGGTATATACAAGAAAGGTATCGATGGTGTATTCTTGTGCTTGTGTTGATAAGTCTCAGAGAGGTAAGGTTGCTAGAGTCCTTCCACAATCTAGCATGTGGAGGAAATTTCTCTTCTTCCATAATGGCTTACAAGATCTTACGGGCTAGGTACTATTGGCCTACTCTCTTTCGAGATTCAGCTGAATGGGTGGCCAAGTGTGAAGCTTGTCAACATTTCGTTGGTCATCCTAAGCTGAGCAGCTCTTCCCTTGAAGCCTGGTGATTGAAGAACCTTTTCACCAATGGGGAATTGATTTCATTGGAGTGTTGAACCCTACCTCTAGTGCCGGTCATAATTATGTGCTCACCACCACAGACTATTTCACCAAGTGGGTGGAAGCTTGCTCCAATCAAACAAGCAACCTCCGAAGTTGTGTGTAACTTTCTCAAGGAGAATATAATTGTTAGATTCGTGTGCCTCACAAGATCATTGCTGAAAACACTTCCAATTTCTCATCTCATGAGTTGATAGAATTTTTTTATGGCTTTGGGATCACATTGGCTCATTCATCCGATTATTACCCACAAGGCAATGGTCAGGCTAAATCAAGCAACAAAAACCTGGTGACCATAATCAGAAAATTGGTCGATGAGAATCAGAGGACATGGCACAAAGCATTGTATGATGCATTGTGGGTAGATCGATTACTCCTAAATGAGCTATTGGAATGTCCCCATTCTAGGTGTTGTATGGAATTGATGTTGAGATACCTATCTCTATAGAATTTCCAGCCTTACGATTGGCCAAAGCAATTGAGGATGAAACCTTTCAAAGTTCCATTGAGAAAAGGATAATGTACCTAGCCAGGTTAGAAGAAGAATGAAGCAAGGTGGTGGATCACATTGTAGATCATCAGAGAAAATTCAAAAGGATATTTGACAAGAAATCAAAGCAACGTGATTTCTAGGTGAGATCTAGTACTTCTCTGGGACAAGAGAAGAGAGCAGAAAGGGATGCATGGCAAGTTTGACTCCTTATGGAAAGGTCCTTTCAAAATCCATCAGCTGAATGGTGAAAATAGCTTCTATCTATCATACCTTGATGGAGAGTTTCTCCCTCTACCTTTCAGTGGCCAACATTTGAAGATGTTCCACCAGTAATGCAAGATGCTCTCTTACACTTGTATCATAATTTATTTTCTATTGTGTGTCTGCTTTCTTTTCTTTCTTTCTTTCTTTTGTTTTTTTCAGTTTTTCTTCTTCAGACTCCATAGCCCAATGGATAAAGCTTTTTGATATATGAGTTCTCTTCCTTTGATGTTTCAAAGAAAGTCCCCAACTGGAGCCAATTGTTATCTCATTTTTAGTGATTTCAGCTAAAATTGAGATAACCATAGAATTTTTTTGACAAAATCTCCTAAAAATGCCCTTTGAAGGAGATCTTTGGGTTTTGGGTTTCCATCACATGGAAACATGTCTTTTACATGCTTCATGTCAATTGTCTTCCGAAACCCAAAACCCGATTACATTCCAGTGTATCGGGTTTTGAAACTCAGGAGCATCGAACATACCTTTCAAAAAGCATGCTTCATGTTGCTTGTTTCCCAAAACCCAAAACCCAAACCTTTCCTTTGTATCGGGTTTTGGAACTTGATAACATCCAAACATGTCTTTTGCATGCTTCATGTCAGTTGGTTCCCAAAACCTGATTTGATAAGAAAACCTTTGTATCGTTTTCGGACGTGCTAAGCATGATGACATGGCATTAATGTCGAGTTGTCTGTTAGTTGGCACACATGTGTTGGAGGAGGTGTAATAAATGCTAGGGATTTATAAATAGTTCAATTTTACACGTCATTTTTACTGGCATATTTTCACTTGCGTGGATTTTTCGTACATGCTCCTTCGACCTCCAAACCCGACTGAACCTCTTGATCGATTTCATGATCCATCTTTGACCATTTTTGAATTTATTGAAGGTATTTTTCTCTTCTTATCATTTTGTGGTCTTTGGGATTGTTTTTGAAGTGTTCATTTGGCATTTTTTTCCTCTTTTCTTTTTCTTCCCTCTAGGTTTAGGGTTTAGGGTTGTTTTCTTCATTTTTGATGTATTCCCATGAAACCTCTTGTTTAAATTTCATCCTTGGGTGTTTTCTTATTTTTTCCATGGATATACTCTTTAGATTGTTGAGAAGAATCTAAAAATCCTAACTTACAAGCTTGGTGGAAATTTTACATGTTCTGACATCCCAAAACCCGACGCCTTTGTTTCGGTTTTACAGGGTGTCCGACATCTTCCAACTTCCTTTGTCAGTTTCTAGTGTCATAAGTTCATTTTCTCCAAGTGTTCAACATTTCCAAGTCCAACATCATTCCACTGTTTCATAGATTTTCAGTGTTTCCACATCCTCCAACTTCCACTTGTGTCGGGTTTCAAGTGTTCAACATCACCTAATTTCCACCTTTGTGTCGGGTTTCACGAAGTGTCCGACATGACCTAGTTTCTGATATACACTACAGTGTGTCGGGTTTCACGAAGTGCTTGGCAGGTCTCAAAGTCCGTTAGTGTGGCGGGTCTGTAGGGTTTCTCAACAAGCTTTCAAGCCCGATTGTTCAACCAGAAGTTATCTAGGCATTCTTTCTTCAGACTTCTCATGTCGGATCTTAGATCATCTAAGGATAAGTCAGACAGGTCAGGAAAGATGAAGTACAAGTACCAGAAGATGGAGTCCCCTTCCTACATAGATTGCAATTATGATATCCGAGACATGGAGCTTGGTAACATAGACATGGAAGACTTTTGGAACAAAACCAAGGATTCTTCTCAGAGTCCCTGGATGAAGTCAATAACCAGCAGTAGTGGCCTCCCTCTTGCATAGGATTCCCAATGTCTTCTCAATGCCCCAAGTTCATTCTAGCCTACACTGCTTCCAATTATGACTCAGATTCCCGCTCAGTGAGGAATCAAGCAGGAGAAATCATAGTGAAGTTGGATGGGGGTTACTTTGATGACCTCTTAAGATTTCCCAACTTTGAGGAATATGTTAATGTAGATCTTAAGTCAAACATAAAATCTTGGGACAAAGATCAAGAAGACTGCATCAAGCATGTGAATAAAAAGTTCTTGATCAAGGCCAAGCCAATCTCTAGGTTTCCCAAGTTTGTCCCCATGAGTGATTTCATCCTTGAAATCAGTGATATTATCACCCTGCTGAGTCAGTATTTGGACTCCCCAAGTCAAGAGACTTCCAAGGGTGGATGTATCAATTCATGGTCATTATAAAGAAGAATGAACAAGGGATCGATTGGAGCAGTCTTATAAGTGATGAGATTGATTCCCAGATGAAGACAAGTCTTGTCTACTGGAAAGTTTTATATGTCATCATATGTCACCTATGTAGCAGCCTTGGCATGAATGAGAAATTATCCAGGGTTGGATGCAAAGGAAATAGGGCAACAGAACACATATATCATCATACTTCCCTCAGCTGACAATGAAGGGGTTCGAGGATCAATTCAGAAGAGTGAATGATGCCTTCTTTTATGAAAATATCTGCAGGATGAACCCTGATCTAAGGAAAAGAAGAGTCTCTGATGAAGCATGGGCCAAAGTATCAAAATGGGGTTGTATCTTCTTACAATTCAAGAAGTTCACATACCTTCGGGTGGTCATGTACCCGGGTGATCCTTTCCATTTTCCCAGTTCCCAGGATAAGCTGATCCTGATGGAGTTGGTTAGACAATTGTTGGATTTTCACAAATTCCAATAGAGTAAGCACAAGGCCGCCATCTCCTTCCCTATTTCCATCGGAAGGTACACATGCTCAATAGTGGTTAAAGCCAAGAATGTGGTGCATGAGCTATAGGACAAGTTGAAAAAGCACATGAAGCACAGAGATGGGTTTGATTTCCGAGGAGTCCTTAAGTCATATGGGACCTTATATCTACATGTGCCCAATGTAGAAGACATTTGGGTTGATCTTCGGGATGAAGTTTCCATCCGAAGAAAGGACAATAATAGGTTAACACTTGAAGAGATTCAGATGTTAGATCTATCTGACATCCCAGAAGGCACCATGGATAATGAAAGTGTCCTTGATGCCTCGTATGATGGGTTGAATGAAGACCAATATGTATTCCCAGCCATTGATTGGTCCATTGCTGAGAAAGCTTCTATCACAGGAAGAGCCACTCAAATTCTTTCCCATACTAAGGCGTGGCTCATTTCTTGGGGAATGAGTTATAAAGAAGGGATTTTTCAAAGCTAGCTACTTTGGAAGTGGGACCCTCCAAAAAAAAAAAAAAGGATAAGAACCCTTCCAAGAGGCCAATAAAGGTTAAGTTTGTCAGAAAGGGAGAAGAGCAAGGGAACACATCAGTGGCCACTCTCCCACAAATGGTTGAGGTTCTTGATTCACCTCCACCACCAGAACTAGGAAATATTCCTTCAGGAGAAGAGGTTGGTCAACCTTTCATTCCCCTTTTGGTTGATAGTTCATCAGAGGTAAGTCTTCCTCTTATCTCTCAAGCTCTAATTTCATAATCATTACCTCCCCCATTCAACCTCCTTTGCTTCAGGTTTCTTCACCAAGTTCCTCAGCCATGGCCAACATCTTCTCTAGCCTCTCACCTCTCCCCACTAGACCCAAGTTAACCATGGATATGCCTCCTCCTTCTGCCTTCATTCCCTGAGTCCATTTCCATGGACACTACTACACTCAAGTGTGACCACCACTCCACAAGAAAACCTTCCTCCACCTGAAGATGTGACCGTAACACCTACAATGGGAGAAACTTCTTCCAATATGCCTCAATGGTTAATAGATCAAACTCCAAGGAAGAGGAAGGTGGTAGTTCCCCTACCAGCCTTTGATTTCAGTTCCCTCAAGGTCACTCCTACCAAGTCTGCCAAGAAACCCAAAATAGTTTCAAGGATTTCAGTGGATGCCTCAGGGCATAAGTTTGTGGAAATTTCCACTCCCATGGCTGAAAAAAAACCAAGGATGATATAATGGTCACCGATTATCAGATCACAAGGGTTGATCTAGGAAAAGTGACAATGGAGGGAGCACAACAGATGCACAAGATGCCATGAATGTGTTGTGCTAGAAGCTTTGAAGGAAACAAAGGCAAAATAGAGATGAGCTAAAAGAGAAAGTAGAGCAGCTGATAGAAGTACTACTCAAGCTCTCAAAGCCTCCTGAGTCAACACCATCATCCTCTACTCCTATCAGGTTTGATTTCTCATCGGTACCCATGATTGAGAAGATTAATGAGAAGGGGAGAATGGTCGATGAATGGATCCAGAGGCTACTCCTACAGGAAAAGAGAGGTCATTGATGACACCGTGGAAGTCTACAAATCCTTGGAGGATATAAAGAAGGATGGAGAGAAAATGGATGATGAATTTTCAGCAGAAGTTGGGAACCTAGAGTTAACTTTTGAAGCTCTCAATACACTGAAATAGGTTCCATCCCACGTCTTGATCAAAGAAGGCATCATTCCACATGGGGACAAGCATTTTCAACTGACCAAAGCCATTAGATTCAGAATAAATATTCTCAATGAAGCTTGCAGAAATTGAGGGAATCAAGAGATCAATTGGTTGATGGCACAAATGACATAGAAGAAGAGCTAATCAAGATCTATGCTAAAGTGTTGAATGAAAGCTCAGTATTCTACCCATTGATGATCTTTACAAGTAGATCCAAGAATCAAATTCAGCATGAACCAACTTATGGCTTTAGCCTAGAAATCATTGATAGGTTCATGAAGATTGAACATTCTTTGGAAACACTAAGGAAACTCAACAAGAGACTGAAGAAACTTCCTAGTAATGCGAGTGATACTCAGGAAATGTGTGAAGTCCTGAGTGATCATTCCACCATGCACTGATGAAGATGAGATGCAGGCATAATCTAAAAGTTCCAAGAATTTTGGGACAAGCAGGCTTTGTTGGAGGAAGACAAAAATGATGAAACAGAATAGGCATAATGTTTCATGTCATTTCAATCCTAAAATCGACATGTCTTTTTCATTTTTGTTTCATCATGTAGGAAGAAAATTTTGACTTGGTCTCTTGCATGAGAGTCAAGAAAAAAATAGGACTCTCATTAAAAGGACTATTTTCTAGGATTTATCCTATTTTCTCTCAACTCCTTTTATTATAAATAAGGGATGCTTGTGCATTTTAAAGGGTTGAGATTTTTGGAATATTGAGAACTATGTGAAGAAGAAAAAAACTTTGTGTTTTCTTTTAATCATTTGAGGAATAGAAACCGATGCTATTTTTGCAAACTTTGTGTTGTGAGATGTATCTTCTTAAGATATTGTTCTTATGTTCATAATCTTAAGCTATTCTTTGTTTAGCATCTTGATTATTTTAATCATTTTTCAAACATTACATTTGTTTGTTATCTAAAACTCGTATGATTATTTCATGATCTATGTTTTCTCGAAAAAAAATACATTCCTCTCATTTCCTTTCCATTGTGTTTCTTCCATAATAATAATTTCCTTTCTAATCCTTTCCATTTATAAAAACAACAACATCTTCAATCAAAACCTTGCCTGTTAGATTAGATTTTGTTATTGTATTTGCATGAGATAACTAAATCATATAACTATAGTATGATTTCCTTACTTCATGATATTTTCCATAAGTTGTATTTAAAATTGGATTGACAAATTTCTAGGAAGCACCTCACTCCTTGGATCTAGCACTCACTAGGTAGTCTACTACCCTATATTATTAATTCTATTTGGTGGTCTTGTTGTGTTTCTTATACGGTTCATTCCTCCTAAAGAAAAGGGAATTTCTTCACAATCAACTTGGATCAAAAATTCAAGAACACACGCATTCAACCTTCAACCCGCATCTCATAGGTATTCCTTCTAACATATTTCCTATTCTGTTTTAACCAAATCAAAAATTAAGTGTGACAACGGAGCCAAGAGGATCATTCTTTCTTGTTATACCATTAGCCATTAATATCATGATCATCTCTCTGAGTATTGAGGCATTTCCTATGGTCAAGGCTAAATTCCCACTAGGCGTGGGGTGCGAGCGTAAGGTGGTGTGGTGAGATATGGCGGATCCTACTATGGAAGGAGAGAGAACAAAGGAAGATCAATCATACTTTGAAGTGCGAGAAAGGGAGTTGCGAGACAACGTGAAGTTGCTGGAGTGGTGGATTATTAGAGGGAGATGTTGTGGGAAGCATTTGAGGTTCCCGCAAAGGACATGTGACCTAAGCAGTCTATGCTACCCCATCTTGGAAAGTGCAGGAGAGAAACCCCCTTTGCTTATGTTGAGAGCTCATCATATGAAGAAAGGAGGAGAGTAGTAGGCGTGCATCTTATCCCAACTGGTGACCAAACCCTGACACTTAGTTTTCTAGTATTTGAGACAAGTATTTATAGTCTAATTGGTGTTGGTGATAAAGCAAAGATCGTGTAGATATCATTTTACATTACACCCATCTATGGTCGCATAGACATTTCTAGTGTTTAGAGGTATTTTTTTCTGGCACATCGTTTGTATAAGGTGTGGGTTCAAAAAGTTTAGGTATCACGTTTAGAAGTGGTTCTACATCACATGACTGTCGGTGTGGAGTTTAGTACGATGGTGGGTACACAGATTACATTTACACTAAGCCCCTTACCTATGATAGGAGGAGGATCGAAGGAATAGTGGCTATTGGATCTAGTGGATATGCCACGGAGCATGTACACAAATATGAATTTATATGATGCGCTAAGGGGGTCACTACCTCGAGTGAAAATAAAGTACATTTACAACTACGTTATAAGGGCACATACATAATCGGTACTGAAGTATGACCCCAACAAATGGTGGTGGATTATATTGCACTACGTGATGAATTCTTGGTGGAATTCCACATTCCTAAGTTTGAGAAAAATATCATCAGTGCGTTGAAGGATATTCAACAAGGGATGATAGAGAGTGTGTAGGAGTATGATGCACATTTTATAACTTCTATCAAAGTTGTCTTATGATATCCATCTCTCACAACATGCTCAATGGTTCATCGGGTGATTGATCACACCTTTCAGATGAGCGCTTTCCCACAAGACTTTCATGGATCCACATGAGGCCTTGGAGGATGCATTATGCGTTGAGGCCATCGGAAGCATTGACACTAGGTAAGCCCATTTTTAGAAGCACGATCACTTCCATGACAAAGCAGCTTGAGAAATTATCTATGAAATCAGCTCATGAGACTCATAGTGGACTATGGTGCACAGATTGTGAGGTATAAGGACACAAAAATATAGTTACCCATGAAAGATAGTGTGCGCCATGTCATTAGATTGTGAGATCTGTCATGGAGATCATGATCCAAGTAGATGTCCATTGTTGCAGCGCATACTCCGTAAGAATGTGTCTTCTTATTGTAATATTTTCTCATCTATGACGCACGATACAAAGGACTGCCGATTGATAGACCAAATCCATGATGCCATTGATATTGGTGTGTGCTAGACCAGCATTGGGAACAATTCTAAGAATGAAGGTTGTTAGTTTGAAGGGTGCGTAGATGGAGGTGGTCGAGGAAGAGTTTTGTGGAGGATTCATGAGGTCGTGGTAGTCAAGGAGGTAGGAGTGAATTTCCCCATGGAACTTGTTACAATTGTGGATCTACTGAACACTACAAGTGCAAGTGTCTAGATTTGTTACAATGCTCATGGTGTAGGAAGAAGCATAAGTATGAGGAGTGCCCAAGTTATATGAGCACATGAGCCAGAACTAGAAGAAGGACAGGGGTGTGGGAATGGTTAGTGTGAAGCAAGCTGATCCATTATGGATGCCTAGGGTAGCACATGACTCGAGTTGGAACTTGTCTTAGTAACTATGCAGGTGGAAGATGCACGTGCTAGGGAGGAACCAAAGCAAAGGCCTCTCATTACAAGAGAAGATGTATTACATGGGAAGTATCTTGATCCAACTCATCAGAAAGAGGTTTACCAAGAGACCATGGAGGTGATTAGGAGCCTACAAGGGGAGATTCAGTGTCTAAAAGAGCAATCACAGAAGTTGGAGTAGAAGAAGAGTATTGAGGTCCCTCAGAAGGACATGGATGAGGTTAGAGAAGTGTGTAAGATGTTGCACCAGGAGAATATTATCCCTTTGTTAGGAGAGTGGCTAAGATAAAAAGTAATGCGCATTGGAGGTGAACACAAGAGGTATGTCTTACATGCTAATCTTCCCCTCACAATATTGATTATGACAAGGAAATCACATTGAATGCAGTTGTGGATGGATGGATCTTGAGCAACATTCTGATTGACATGGGTACTGAGGTCAATGTTCTCACTTTAGATGCATGGAATCAGATGGGAAGACCCCATTACAACCATCTTCAAATGTGTTATATATGGCAAATAGGACGAAGGCTATTCCCATCGGAGTATTGAAGGATGCATCCATAACCATCCAAGGGGAAAATTTTATTGGAGACTTTGAATTCTTAGCACTTACGAGGAAGATAACTTTCTAGCCCTACTTGGATGCCCCTAGTGCTATAAGAATAATGTTGATTTACACTTTAACAACAAAGGGTACATAAGTTTTTAGAACAAAGAGGAGCACGTCATTATTCCACTAACGGATGGGAAGTTTGTGCCCTATGTGGAACCCTTGGGAGAAGAGGACCTAGATAAAATCTATGTGTGCACCATTAGAGACCCCGAGGTTATTCATCCATTAAGAGAAGGATTCATTCAATGGGAAGTCTTAGTCTATGAATGATACAACTAGCATTAAATGTGAGGATTGGGCACATCAGACCTATGAGTTGATTGGGAGACAATTTAAGGGCACTGTGACTTGCATCGCTAGGGCGTACTCGGTTAGGTGTCCTGGGAGGAAATAAATTACCCATTTACACTAGAGAGGGTAACCCTAATGTATTTCTATGCGCGATGGAGGTACAATGGACCTATCGAATGAAAGGAGGAATAGGCTAACCTTACAAGGAACGATAAATCATTGTTAGGTGACCCATCGGGATAACCTTCTAGAGTGGCATGAAGTGATAATCACACTCTCTATTAGGTTTTGAGGAGAAATGCACCCTCTGCAATACATGACTATCATGGGAAGGAGTCCACCTCATTCCACGTCTAAGAGTGTGAGAGAACCTAGATGATGGGCATAGAAGCCTTGCCTCCTTCACTATGGGTGCATAAGTTCTATTCCACCTGCCGGGCTACGTGCGCATGTGATATGTTCATTCGTAGATGTGTCATTAGATGGGAAATTGGAAAGAACTCGACAATGGATATCATTCAAAGCTTTGAGTGTTAAAGTTTGAATCCATTGGTGAATGAGGTGTTGCAGGTAGTCAAGCACCTTACCTTAGGAGATAATGCCATGACTGAGGACCGAATCGTGAACTTGTTTGGAAAAATTGAGTTGGGGGTGCGCTTTGTAGAAGAAGAACTAGAATAAGTATAGATGGAGGAGTTACAACTTGAGTGTGCCTTTTTGGAAAAAGAAAAAGGAAAGTTGGTCTATTTGATAGACGATGAGGAGGTGGAAAACTTGGATGTTAACCATACAAAAGGGATATGTGAATTATTAGATAAAGTAGATGAGAAAGTGCACACATACCATGAAACCTTGAAAATAAATAAAGTTAAAATTGGTAAAAAGACAAAGCCAAGGAAATTTTCATTGAGATTACTTTGGTTGGACTAGGAGGTTTCAAAATAGTCGAGCTTCGCATGAATTCCAAGATTTGTTCCCACACGGGTACCATGAGCTTAAGGGAGTTCACCACTCACTAGGGAAATGAGGATTAATTTAAAAGAGGGTGTGTGCCCAATTTGGAAGAGACCTTATAGGATGAATCTGAATCGTGTGTCAAGGTTAAAGAGGAGATTGATAAGATGATAGAATCCAGTATCATTGAGGCAATTGAAGAATCTAAGTGGGTGAGCCTGATGGTAATTAGTATTAAAAATGATGGAAGGATAAGGATTTGTGTTGACTATAGGGACTTGAATGTTGTGTGTGTCATAGATCCTTTTCCAACCCCATTTACTGAGGATATCTTGGAAGGAGTAGTAGGGTGGGAGATCTATTCTTTTACAGATGGATTTTCAGGTTATCACCAGGTGAGAATTGCGAAGGAAGACCAGGAGAAGACTACTTTCACCACTGAATGGGGAAGTTTTTCTTATACGGTCATGCCTTTGGGTTGAAGAACATGCCTACTATGTTTTCACACATTGTAGTACAGGCCTTTCAAGACTTCATCCATAATTTTTGCAAGTTTACCTAGATGATTGGATGGTGTATGGGTTAGTAAGAGACCATTGTGAAAATTTGAGGTTGATGTTTGAGAGATGCAGAAATTAAGTATCTCCCTGAACATTAAGAAATGTGTCTTTTCTACCCCATTTGGCACTTTACTAGGTCACATCATATGTAAGGAAGGCTTATTGGTAGACCCTGTAAAAGTGGCTATTATCTTAGGTTTGGAGGAGCCTACCAGTCAAAGCGTAGTGCGCAAATTCTTAGGGCACACATGATATTACAGAAACTTATCAAACAATATGCCAAGAATGTCACGTCGTTGCAAGATTTTTGAAACATAAAGGTAAATTCCATTAGGGAGAGGTGTAGTAGATGGATTTTGATACACTAAAGGATAGACTTACCACTGTGCCCATCTTGCACTTTCCCTCTTGGGATAAACCTTTTCACATGCATGTAGATGCATCAAGTATGGTGATTGGAATAGTCTTAACACAACCTGGAGAGGGATTGTTGACCATCCCTTGTGTTTTTCTAGTAGGAAGTTAACTCCAGCAGAACAGAATTATACTACCATGGAGTGCAAGGCATTATCAATGATCTACGTGTTGCACAAATTTAGGCAATATTTGCTAGCAACACCTTTTATTTTCTACACGACCACATGGAATTAAAGTACTTAGTGAACAAGCCCATTTTGCAAGGGCGCATATTCCGGTGGGTCTTACTATTTTAGGAGTTTGAATTTGAGTTTGAGTAATTTGGGACCTAACCATCTATCATGGATTGACTTAGGAGAGGACATGCAAAGCATTGAGGACACAATGTTAGATGCACAATTGTTTAGATTGTATCACACACCCTCTGATTTGGAGGATATTTTTGTTTTCTTGTGAACGAGTGTGGTACCATAAGGAATGAAGGCCTTGGAGGAAAATCGGGTTACTAATGCACGCGTGCTCTATATGTTGATTGGTGGAGACTTGTACAAGCTAGGTCAAGATGAGTTTTTGTGTCGGTGTGTGTTAGAACATGATCATATTACAATTATGGAGGAGGCCCATGGCGGCATTGCAAGAGGTTATGTCATCACCAATCCGGCACTATGATAATTCTTCACCAGAACTCCTCGTGCTATGATTATTTACTAATCACAGCCTTTAGTTTGGTGGATGTAATCTGAAACAAAAAAACAACATAACACAAGAATACCATCGACTATGATAAGACGAGATGATGAAAAATCTGAAATATCAAAGTAAATGATAGTATTAACATGAAATTGTTACAATCTCACCCATGAGGTACTTCAAGTGTTATTGACTTCACTTGCCTTACACCAAGACTATAGGAGAAACTTTACAATTACACCTCTTAATGGCTTCTTCAACACACCTTTAAACCGATGGCTTCCTTCACACACTTCCTACGATATTTCTCGCTACTTCTTTCTATGCTAAATGAGGGGGTGGCCTCTCTATTTATAGAACTTCCAGGGCTTATCCATCTTATCTCTAAGATAGGATAAGAAATCCACTCTAACGAATCATATTCCATACCTTAACTCTTATCTATACATGTAAGCTTATCTCATTAAGATAAGATAAACCTTATCATTTTACATGGGTTCCACATTTTTAGACTTTTTACAAATAAAATACACAAAATATTTATGACCTCACTCCTTGTCTTTATTACCAATATAATATTTCTAATTCCTAATCATGTAGACCCTACTTATCTAATTACCCAAACTTTGACATTTTAACATTACTGCACCACTTACGACAAATATTTACTTTTTACAACATTCCTATTGTACTTTGACTCATCCGTACTCCACATTATTGGTGGCACCGTACTGACGGCGCCGTTATCTTCTATCAGATGCTACTACTAATTATACTTAACAACATCATATTCCTAATACATACATTAATGAAATAGAAATTACGGAGGAAAATTTTAGTGTCGACATCTTCCCCTTCCTACTAGCTTCTACTCCGTCCCTGAGTAGACTATTCTAGTGCTTGGAAAATCTTCAACTTGTCATGGTTGACCCATTTCGTAATGGGAGTGCCATCCAATTCCTCCAGTCGGTACGTACCATTTTCATGCACAGCTACTATTTTGTAGGGCCCCATCCATTTTGGAAGAAATTTTCTCTGTCTTATTTTTTTGTATCTGGAATCATATACTAGAACCAAGTCATTCACATGAAATGGAGACCACCGGATCTTTTGATCAAAGTATTCCTTCTACTTCATTTTCTTCTTATGGCTTGTATACTTTTGTTATTTCTCTCATTTCCTCCAAAGCAAATGAAGATGTACCAACCTTTCTTTACTTGAATCACTTTCATCCATCCTTTCATTTTTCATAACTCTCACAAAGGGAATATCAAACTCAATAGGAAGAATCGGATCAATGCCATAGGCCAACCGAAATGGGGAGTATCCTGTGCTGACTTTGATGTTGCCCTATATGCCCACAATGCCGCATGAATCCTTTTATCCCATTTATGTACTGCAAGGCTGCATCTATTGCTAGAATTTGACACAACACAAAATTTGTTCGTTCCACCTATCCATTTGTGCTTGGCTTGTATGTTGTTGCCTTCCTGTGCTTAATAGAAAACTTATTGACTAGGGCTTCTACCACCTCATTAATGAAGTGGCTTCCTTGATCTCACTACAATTTCTAATGGGCAACCAAATCCGTGACAATGCATTCATACATGAACCTTGCCACTTCATCCATGGAAGTTGTTTTCAATGGCCTAGCTTCAACCCACTTGGTTAAGTAATCTGTGGCAACTACAATATACTTATTTTGGCGTGATGTAGTTGGAAGTGGACCTACAATGTCTATTCCCACTTTTCAAAGGGACCAAGGGGAAGAATAGGACATAATGAAGCCGATGAAGTCTTACGGTTACTTATGTGTTTGACAAATATCACATGTCTTACAATAATTATAACAATCTTTAAAAAGAGTGGGCCAATGATAACTCCGCATCCAAGATCCTTCTTGCCGTAAGTTGTCCAGAGAAGTGCCCTCCACATGTACCATTGTGGAATTATTCTATCAGCTTCCTTCCCTTGATCACGTCCAATCGCCTCTCAGATCGTCCATCGTGTCCTATTCAAAATAATACTCCATGTAGAATAGAATATGGATGACTGGCTTGAGTAATCTTTCTCTTAGTCTTTGCATTGGCACCATCAGAAACTTAAATTCATTCGAGATAATTCCAAATATCTATGTATTCACTAGGGATTGTGTCAAGGAGAACAATGTTGCATCGGGAAATCATCATCATCACAAGATGATCCTAAACCATCATAGGCTCGAGAGAGTGCATCTGCATTGACATGCTTCTTTCTTGGCCTATCTATAATGTCAAATTTAAACTCTTGTAGCAAAATTATCCATCTTGTTATCCTCCCTGATGGGTTAGGCTTATTTACAATATATTTTAGAGCCTGATGATCTATTACAACTAGAAATTTTTACCCTAGCAAGTAATTTCTAAACTTCTTTACAACGAAAAATGATAGCCAGAGCCTCTTTTTCGCCATGTATAATTTACCTCAGCACTGCTCATTTGTCTGCTCCCAAAGTAAATTGGATGTTCATTCCCATTTTCATCCTTTTGGCTCAAAGTACTTCCTAGTGCTGCATCTGAGGCATCATTGTACACAATGAATGGCTTGCTCCAATCTGGATTCTTCAAAACAGTGAAGACACCAGGGCTTCCTTCAGTTGTCCAAAAGCTTCATGCACCTTATTTCCTGGTTCATAAGTAACATCCTTCTTCAAGAACTGGGTTTGTGGGTGCAATCTTTGAGAAATTCTTGATGAACCTTCTATAGTAACCCACATGGCCTAAAAATGATCTCAACTTACTTCTATTAAGAGGAAATGGTAAATCTTTGATTTTTGAAACTTTATCGTGATCGCACCAATACCATCTCTGGATACAACATGCCCTAACAAAACACCTTTAGAACATCAAAAGACACACTTTGTAGGGTTTAGTGAGGCTTGTGCTTCATCTAACCTTTGAAATGTTGTCGCCATTTGGTGCGCAGTGGTCCAACTTGCCCATAGATGTAAAATCATCCATAAATACTCGATGAAGGTCCCAATGTAGGGTTCGAACACCCTATTCATCAAACGCTGGAATGTTGCTTGAGCATTACACAACCCAAAAGGCATAACTCTATAAGCAAACGTTCCCCAAGGAGTGGTGAACGTGGTCTTCAGCTGATCTTTCTCTGCTATACGAACTTGGTTGTAGCCACTATATCCATCAAAGAAAACTATAGCACTCTGGCCGCCTACTTCATCCAAGATCTGATCCAAAATGGAAGAGGGTAATGATCCTTCTTTGTTGCCTTATTGAGATTCCTATAATCAACACAAATGCGTAGCTTCCCATTCTTTTTTATTGAGATCACAATGGGAGAAACCCATTCAGAATTCTCCATAGCAAATATGAATCCTGCATCAATCAACTTATCTATTTCTTATTTTACTGACCTTGGAAAATTAGGATTCATTCTATATGGCATTTGCTTTATGGGCTTAGCACCATCTACCACTCAATACAATGTTCTACCCAACTTACTTGACGGAGTTATTTGTAATCAAAAGTGAATAGGTGTATGTACCTTCGAAAGAGCCGGAGGTAGGATTCCTTCTCACTCTCCATCATAGCATCACCAATCTTTATTTGTTGGAGACGATCATCAAATTCTTCTTCGAGATAATTTTATGGCTGGGTCATGAGTTGGTGTGACTGGAAGGATATCCATGACCAAACATCCACCTCACTTTCTTCATCTTCAAGTCCACTTCACTGTACTAGAGTAATCGAGAGGATGTCCAATCATCGCCATCACTTGAATCCACATGTTCTCAGATTATGATGTCGAGGATCACGTTTATCTTCACCCTCTTTCTACCACGTCCAAGTGTCATGAAACCTTCATTCCAAGTAATTTCTTGCATGAACTCTCCTTAGCCATGGTCTTCCCAATAGCATTGGGTACGCAATGCATACCATTTTTCATCACCCGAAAGTCTACCACACATACAACACCCATAACAGATATTACCACATTTAAAACTACACCTTCTGGCTTAGTTTTTCCTTTATTTAATGACCTTAACATAAGTGTTGAAGGGCGATCAATTTTTAAACCCAACATATTCATTACAGACTCGGTCATTACATTAACTGCAGCACCTCCATCAACTAAGACATCATGAATTGAAATACCATTACATAATACCTCAGCTTGTGGAGCATAGGGATCCGCCTCTGCCTCCAAAATAGGGACCTCAACCTCCTTTCTTCGTCGAGCATTGAGTCCACTTCGCAGCTCCCGCCTCTTCTCCGAAGACATAGCCAAGAGTTGACCATATGTAATATTTGCAGGCCTTTTGGACAGATCTTCCAAGATGGAGTATGGTCCTTGCCCCTGTGAAATCAAAAAATCCTGCACACCCAACTTTCTTCTCCTATGTTTCTTACTAGTTTCTTCTTTCATCTTCTTAGGATCATTTCCATCTTGATTATCTTTTTCTTTCTTTCTTTTTGTTACAAACACATCTACTTCATTATTTCTGCTCTTATCTACTACATCAAAATAATTCACAGTGATTTTCCTTTATCATTATCTCCTTTACCGGATGTAGAAGCTCTATCTCGACAATTATACTTATAATTACCCTTTTATAACAACCATAACAAACAACTTCAGAAATATTTCTTTTTGACCTCTATCTCCTCCCCGAGAACTAAATTCCTTTCCTCAAGAAGATTAATAGTTAACTCGACCCATCTTTTTGAGCGAGATCTTCATACTCGGTAGATGTACTAGGAGAAATATTTTTTCTCACCGGAGTGGTTGTGGATTCAGACCAAAGGTGCTTGGTGTAGGCTCTACTTTAGCAACAATTTCTTTGGGCTCCTCTTCCATGCTTTCTTCTTGCCTTCTTGCAATCTCCTTTGCTTGTTCAATGGTAGTCTAGGCGGTCATACTTCACTCGTTGTCGATCTCTCGGCTTCATCCCAAGAATGAAGTGCTTACAGAGGAGATTATCCACGCCATTCATCAACCCATCCACTAAACCTTCCTTCCGGATCTGGGCATCAAGCTTCCTCCTTAGCTCTAGAACATGAGCATGATAATCCCTTATCTTCTCCTTCTCTCCTTAGGATAGCTTTGTGATCTCGATCATGAGATCTCGCATATTTCGTTGTTCACCAAATTCTTCAAGAAAACTTTCGCTAATAAATCCCATGAATTTTTCACATTATCACCTAGTGTTTCAAACCACCTAAGTGCTTTGAACCATCCAAAAAGGTAGGAAAAAATTCACTATCATTGTTCCTCTTATAAGGCCATTACAAATACAAGATCGCTTAAACTCTTGAATGAAAGAAGAAGCATCTTCATTGGATTGAGCTAAAAAAAAGAATCTTTCCCATTTTCAAAAGTAACCACCATGAAATACCAACCCACAAGTACAATCAACAAGACTTATGTGCACAATTAATTGGAATCACTATACTAGAAAGTGACTTTACACCTTTCTACAAAGAAATAGAAATGACCACGGTAAACTATAGTAAAACTTGACTTCTGCGGTAAAAACGACTTTCTTGTGGTAAACACTATTCACGGTAAAAGTGAAGTTCTCATGGTAAATACTATTCACAAGTAAAGTGAAGTTATCTTTATGGTAAATACTATTCACTTGTAAAAGTGACTTTACTGCGGTAAATACTATTCCAGCAAAAATGACTTTACCATGGTAACTACTATTCATGGCAAAAATGACTTTACCATGGTAACTACTATGCACAGTAAAAACAAGGTTACCCTCTAATTGATTTTTGACTAAGTGGGAATATCTCTCTAGAAAATCCACCAACGAGGAATGGTCCCGGCAACGGAACCAAAATGTCATCACCAATCCGGCACTATGATAATTCTTCACCGAACTCCTCGTGCTATGATTATTTACTAATGCACGTGTTTTAGTTTGGTGGATGTAATCTGAAACAAAACAACAACATAACACAAGAATACCATCGACTATGATAAGACAAGATGATGACAAATCTGAAATATCAAAGTAAATGATAGTATTAACATGAAATTGTTACAATCTCACGCATGAGGTACTTCAAGTGTTATTGACTTCACTTGCCTTACACCAAGAATATGGGAGAAACTTTACAATTACACCTCTTAATGGCTTCTTCAACACACCTTTAAACTGATGGCTTCCTTCACACACTTCCTACAATATTTCTCACTACTTCTTTCTATGCTAAATGAGGGGGGTGGCCTCTCTATTTATAGAACTTCCAGGATTATCCATCTTATCTCTAAGATAGGATAAGAAATCCACTCGATGAATCATATTTCATACCTTAACTCTTATCTCGTACATGTAAGCTTATCTCATTAAGATAAGATAAACCTTATCATTTTACATGGGTTCCACATTTTTAGACTTTTTACAAATAAAATACACAAAATATTTATGACCTCACTCCTTGTCTTTATTACCAATATAATATTTCTAATTCCTAATCATGTAGACCCTACTTCTCTAATTACCCAAACTTTGACATTTTAACATTACTGGACCACTTACGACAAATATTTACTTTTTACAACATTCCTATTGTACTTTGATCTGCTATACCGTACTCCACATTATTGGCAGCACCATCTTGACGGGACGGTGCCGTTATCTTCTATCGAAGCTACTACTAATTATACTTAACAACATCATATTCCTAATACATACATTAATGAAATAGAAATTACGGAGGAAAATTTTAGTGTCGATAAGCATTACTATGCAGAAATGCTACACGCACATAAGATCCTATTGGCAAGCCTTTGGTGGGAAACATTTTTTAAGGATTATATAGAGTATTACAAGGCATGTGACCATTGAAAACACCTTGGTAAGTGGGGTAGCAAGATGAAATACCATTAAGGCCTATTGCTAGTGCAGAGCCATTTGAAAAATGGGTAATTAACTTTATGGGCCCTATTTCCCTAGCCGCAAATAGGACATGTTTGTGCTACATTATCACTTGCACATATTATCTTACAAGGTGGGAAGAAGCGGTGCCTACAAAGGATTACACGGAGGCTACAAATAAATAGTTCTTATAGGAGAATATAATCAATAGGTATGTATGTCTGTTGAGCTTAATGAGTGATAGGGGCACACATTTCTTAAATGAGACTGTTTGAATCTTGTTGGAAAAATTTATGGTGGCCCATCACAAAACTACCCCTATCACCCTTACACTAATGAAACTATTGAGCCCTTTAACAATATATTAGGCCACATGTTAACAAATATTTATGATGTCAGAAGAAGATACTGGGATGATAAAGTCTTTACGGTCTTTATGGGCATATAGAAAAACTTATAAGCATTTGAACAAGGCCACACCCTTTTAATTGGTGTTTGGCGCGCAGAGGAATTTCTTCGTGGAATTCATGTTTCCATCTCTCAATATTGTGTGTGAAGGAATATTGGCTGATGAATAAGCATTAGAGGAGCACATTGATAAACTTATGGAGTTGGATGAGAGGTGTGTCATTGCCAGATGGAGTCAGAAGACATGAAAGCATGACAGAAGGCATGACATGATCGTCATATTAAAAATAAGAAGTTTGAGGTTGGGAAGATGGTTCTTCTATATGATTCTAAGTTTTGTACCACCTAGGGAAGCTCAAGGTGCATTAGTTGGGACCATATACTATCACTTACATACTTGATTTAGGAAATTTTCAGTTCTGACGTTGGATGGTAGATGGTTGCCCGAGTTATTTTAGTGGGAGTAGGTTGAAGCCCTATTATAAATAAGTCTTCTTGGTGTTTGTAAATAAGGAAATATTTCCAGTTAGCTTAGGATTTCCCTTAATCCATCTACCTTTTTATGTGTTCCCTTTCATTGTCACTTTGCTTTGTATTTTCGGTTGTTTGTTGTGGGCACGCTTGCATGCGGGTAACCAGGTTTGATCTAAAGGGTTTTTATGCACAGAGAACGCACATACTTTTAGTATGGGGTAGAGAGTGTAAAGAATAGTTTTAGTGAATAGTGCGGTAAGAAGCAAGTGTTGGGAGTGATATTGATTGAAGGCCCAGATGAGAAAGTCAAAAGCACATGGGTTCGAGATGAGCGGGCGTAGCGAGAGGTGATTATGGATGGAGATTGGTGTCAAAAGCTTTATAAAAACCATGTACATGGATAAAAGCGCAGAGAAAACTGAGGTAGGATGCAACAAGAACTTGGTTTAAGATGCAATGGAAGACATACTTTAGCGTTCAAGTGAGCGTAAGGAAGTCTATGGTCGATGAAGTTTTGTGCGCCACAAGGTTGAATAGGTTTCACATAAGTTTACACGTGAAGTAAAAGTGCTAGATGTAAACAAGCATGAGGATGGTGTTGGAAAAATCCAAATTTCATGTGGTAGGTGGCATGGGAGTTAATGTGGGAAAAATAAAAAATCTATAAATATAAGGTTGGGGTGAGTTATTCTTTTTACCTTGTGTTTGTTGTTGAAGAGCTCTTGCAAACTAGCGCATCCTCATGCGAAATAATTTTTGAAGATTTGCATGCAGAGTGGAGAAGTTGGCATATTTTTGAACCAGAGTGGAATGGAGTAGTACAGGTGCATGTGTAGAGGAAGTTGTTTGTTGGATTCTATGAAGTTTTACCCTATCTTGTGGAAAGATAGTTTTCCAAGTTAGGGTTTGCAGAGATAGGTCACGGGTTTTGAAGAAATTTCATGGAAGGAGTGGAGTCGAGGATAGAGTAGTGTTAAATAATGACACAAGGAAGAATTTACAAATAACTAACAAGAAAAATGGCATCAAGGAAGGGATTGAATGTTTCATTAAATAAGGGAAAGGGTAAGGGAAAAGGAAAACCTGTTGTATCGACAAGTTTTAACGAGTGGTATGTGGAGATGCAATACCCAAATGCCATTTTAGTGGGGATGGAATGGGTTTCTCATGTACATAAGATGGTTATCAGTGATTATAACCATAGAATAGATACCATAGAGAAGGAGATGGTGTTGGAGCTAGTTCACCCAACTGGAGAGAGAACATAGGATGACAAGCTGGTGTATGATGATTCTGTGAAGACCACATTGGAGAAGGTTGGACTTTTACAACTCTATGAGTTGCCATACTTCAGAAAACCTGAAAGGTTATACCATTGGTTGATGTCACACATGCATGAAGACTATTTTTACTTTGCAGGAAGGAGAATGCACTTAACTACTCAATTGATCTCCAGATACATTGGGCTTATCTGTATTGGAGAATCATTGGAGGATGACTTGGGTGATAAGGATGTCGTTAAGGAAACATCCACGAATATGAATACAAGAAGGGTTCACACTACTTTGATATCACCAAGATCACTAACCCAACAATGAAGATGGCCATGCACCTACTCACCAAGTTGAATGGACAAGAGTAGTGGACACAAGTGGACAAGAGGTGGTTGTACGTTTGCAAGAAAATTTTAGAAGGAACAATCTACAACCTCTCGGCCTTCATTGTGGAGGAGATCATAGATGCCATGCGTGACAAGGATAAGATCATGTATGGTAACATCCTTCTTACCATTGTGTTTTTGAAATTGGAGTGCTGATGGGATAAATAGATACGTATGGGAATACCCTGATGAAAACCCTTCCCCGCTAAGAGGTTTGAATCATACACTTGTGATACAATGACTGCTCCATATAAAGCACGCTTGGAGAAGTGGTATAATCAAATGTGTGATGTATTTAGGGTAGAATGGAGAATCCCTGAACAAATACCAACCTTGGTGGATGGTGAGGCTGAGTTTGCAGGTATACCAACACTTTTGCATAGCAGATTCACTTTGATAGATGGAATGAAAAGCCCATGGTGTAAGCCATTTTCCTTCATAGTGCAATAATAATTTCAAAGCACATTTATTGAGAAAATGAAATATAGCTCAAGGATTAAAGCGTAGAAGGTTTGGGTACATATGAACAGGGCTTGTGGGAAGGCACGAAATCATAGTAGAACATGAGCATGCCCAAAAATAGTCAAAATCAAGACTTAGCCATTTTTGGTATGAGGCTATTTTTGGACATGGAGTGCAGAGCACACAAATATATGAAGACTTGTAGTTCACACAAGGCTATTTTGGGATGTGCAGCAGTTTGAGTGCCATGCAGAGTTTTAGTTTAATAATAGGATTTCTACTTAGAGTTAACTATAGGAAATCTATTATTAGAGCACTTGCATGCTTTTGTATTCTCTTGTAAAGGCACATGGTTATTCTTAGCATGTAGTCTATTTTTGGAAGGTGCATGGGTAGTGAAGGAAATTCCCCACCCCTATATATATATGTATTGATTTGCACGGCTTAGAGAGACCAATTATTGTAGAGTTATGTTGTGGATTTGTTAGTGTGCATGACTATGGAAACTAGATCTTGATGTATGAAGCTTTTGTGTTTTACAATATTTAATATAATGGATCATATTGGCTAGATATTGGTGTTATATGTGATTGAATATGGTTCTTGCATGGTAAATCTTATTATAATCATTTTTTATTCAATCTTTCATATGGTTTAGATCTAGATCTGGTTTATGCATTGTGGATTGGTTACTATCTGTTATGGATCTGAATATATACATGCCCAATCATGCTAACATTCTAGACAAGCAACTCTAAAGAGGGACCTAGTACCCTTGCATGCTTTAGGTGAGCACTCATTTCAAGCTAAGTGATGTGCCAACACGTCTTGGGTTATTTGCAGTGAATTCTAGGCTACATAATTGATTCCATTGCCAGAACTCTTTCCCGGCTATTTTTCAGAATTATGCATGATGAAGACATACCGATTGACCCGGGCCAGTATTGAGGAGTGGTTAGTAGATCTGAAAGAGGAGTATGCTCATAGATTTAGCACTAGACCTGATTTTAATACACACATGTGAGTTGATCATAATCTTTATGATGCATTGTGGGTGTATGCACAAAGATGGGGAGCCAAAAAGCGGACACAAATCCATTTTTGGCCATTTTGGCCATAACATGCTTGTGTTATAACACAAAAAGGGAAAATATAGGTCATGTTATAAGGTGAAATTATCTTGATCTATTCGGTCTAGTGATATGGTGTTATTATCTTGATCTATCCTCTCTGTTATGACCTTTTGATGTAGTATGGATATTTTAAGCATTGATTTTCAATATACATAATTGGTTATTCTATATATCTGTGTTTATGGGTTCAAACCCTAGTGTTTATTTTTCTCATGGTTCGATTTGGTTCCTTCGTATTGTTATAATGTTTATGTTATTTTCATGGTGCATTTATGCTTAGATCTAGTATCTTTACTTCGCTTGTATTTCTATTTCTGTAAACATTCCTCCATTAATGGCGAACAATTCTTATGAAGCTCACATAAAGGAGGTACTTGATGCCTAAACGTACTTGGGTGAGTGCCCAACTAGTGGTTGATAGGCCGACACACTTGGGATTTTAAGGGAGAATTTAAATGAGGCTATAATGACTCTCTTACTTTTGGTCCCGTTTAGGCTAGGTGGACATTCTATAGTGTAGGTACTTGGGAAAGGAATCGACATATGTAATATAAACACATTCGAGTTCGAGGATGGACCGTATGCTTTCTTTTCCTCCGCCTTTGATCCACATACTTTTCGGTGTGTATCTATAAATATTGAGTGTGACACAACTATGCAAGAGGATTATAAGTCCTAGATCAAGAACAATACTTTATATTTGAAACATCTTCCTAAGGGAACAAATATGGTTTGATGAAAGTAAATATATTGAACCAATTATGTCACGGATGGGTCCATTGATAAGTTCAAAGCATGATTGGTATAAAAAAATCACAGTGCACGACATTGACTACACTAATAATTTTGTACCAATTACCAAAATGAACTCTATCTAACTTACTATTTCCATTATTACAGATCATCATTAGGATGTTCATCATATGGATGTGAAGACTTCCTTTCTTCACAATGACCTAGAGGAGGAGATCTACATGGAGCATCTGCAGGTTTTGTTTAGGATACTTATTTATTTTACAAACTTATAAAATATATTTATGGCCTCAAATAGGCCCCTCAAGCTTTGTGTTAGAAGATGGTTTCCTTTATTCTCACTATAGGGTTAATTTGATGCCATTCTCGATCCAAATGTATACACTTTATGGTGGGATGATTCACTTTTGATTCTAGTTCTTTATGTTGATGACCTTTTGATCACATGGATCTCTTCATCATCCATTGTAATGGTGAAATAAGCTCTACATGATATAATTTCCATGACTGAATTGGGTTTATTACATTACATCCTTAAGTTTTAGATTTCACATCTGAATCGGGGATATCCATTGCACAACCTAAGTATGCTCTTGATTTACTTGCTTAGTTTCACATGGTTGATTATAATTCAACTCTTACTACCTTTCTATTTGAAGTCAATTTTGATGCTAATTATACTACACCTTGGTTGAGGTTACCTTATATCAAATACATGTAGGTATATTTATATATTTGACTCACACTAGACCCAACATTTCATATGTAGTAGGCCTAGTCTCTAGGTTCATGCAGGAGCCTCATGAGTTACATTGAAAAGTAACTAAAAGGATTCTGCTATACTTAGTGTATACATAGATTTGGGATCTTTATGGAGCCAATATTGATGTTCAATTGGTTGGATAGACACATTAAAACTAGGTTGGAAATGTTAAAAATCAAACATCCATTTCAGATTATAGTTTCTCGTTAGGTTTTTTCCCGATTATTTAGTCAAGCAAGAAGTAGAATGTTATTACTTTATCATCTAATGAGGTTGAATACAAAGGAGTTGTAAATTCTTCCACATATACCAACCGGCTTCAAAGGATTCGATAGAGTTTGGTATTTGGTACATGTGACCCACAATCATCTCATGCAATAATAAAAACACCATTCAAATTTGTAGGAATCTGGTCCAACATCAAAGAACCAAGCACATCAAGATTCACATGAATTTCATCGGGGAGTTGATCCATGGATAGGTCATCGATCTTAGGTATCGCAAGACATCGAGTAGATTGTTGACATTTTCACCAAACCCTTCACTAAGAGTAAGCTTCTTGTCGTGCCCACATTTTACACATCCAAGTAGAATAGTGAAAATACCGATAATTTTTTTGTTTCAATCACATGATACAACCATACGACACCACTTAGGTTCACAAGAAAACACATGGGATTACTCCAAAAAAATCCAGATAAAAATGATGCTTATACAACACGGACCCACGCAGCAATAGGATATCACAAGATGCAAATCAATGTCACACTTTTATAAAGGAACTAGTCTATTGCATGACCCAACCAAAAATGAACATCATAGATAGGTACTTTCCACAACACCAAATTTTCATGAATACATTGTTTTTCATAGTCATATTAAATTATTTAATCTATATTATTTGAAAATAAATTAACATGGTAACAAACATTACCCTTTTATTTTCTAGACTATATTTTATTACTTTTGTTTAAAACTTAACTTATAAGGGTTCCATAAGATTTCGTTCATTTATCTTATTGCAAATAAATTATATAACTCGATTGTTAATTAGAATTATCTTAACATTTACACATCATAATTTTTATTCTTAAATGAGATACTATGTTTAGGAAATCATTTGTTCACTCATGGATCAATTCATATCAAATTTCACATCATAAGAAGGATTTATTAAGTTACGAGAAATCTCCACACTACTCAAAATTATTAGACCGACATCAAAAGATTACGCTCTTGATAATAAGGGCAAGTTGCAAATGTCCTTTGCCATTAAAAATTAATAATGAAATAATTCATAACCTAATTGTCCATGTGGTCCCAACCACTTTTCATTATATTCCCCTTCTAATGTTGTTTAATCTTTAGAACAACCATAATATTTCAAGCTAGACATGTCATCTTGTATGTCACAAAAGCGACATTATGCCTTACACCAAAGCATCTTACACACTTTCATACCTACATGAATGCTCTCAACTAGGTTCCTAGGGAGGAACATGCTAACACATACGATGCCTCTAAGTCTCTACGAACAAGTAAGATGTTTAGAGTGAACATAACTTAAGGCTTACCAAAGAGGATCATTCCATTCAGCAAGCTAAATATTTCAAACTATATGTTTGTTTGTCGCTTCCGCCCAAAATGAAAACACACAAACATAAGTTGTTATTTTTCTTTGAAGACTAAGTGATTTCCTAGGTCAATGCAACACTAGCAGATAGGTAAAAACACACCATTTTAAATTATTACCAACAATTTTCTGGCACAATCATATCCAAAATTACGATGGCACTAAAAATTTTAAATGACAAGGTTCCAATTTCATCCTCCTATATTGATTTAGACACTAAAAGAAAGGATTATTTTACATCAATTTCCAAAGCAACATGATACAATCAACTTCATTTACTTAACAAAATATACACAAATACGACTAAGTGTAAAATTCGTCAAACAAACAAAAGTACAACTATGTATGAAATAATACATTTTCCCAATATGCAACACTATCATATACATCATGGAAATAATGAAAATAATACATTCTATTCATAACAATATCACTGAAATATTCTATATAATTACATTGCTTTCTGATAGCATGCTAATAAGAAGACACAAGTAACATTGCACTTCTCCTTGTCCGGGTACCTATAACCACACATGGTCAACACTACTACTGGCATGGCATCTATCTACAAACAAGCATGATTCACGATTTCATAGATTTCCAATAATAATGAAAACAATAATTAACATACTTCTAAAGAGAGTAAGAAATGTAAATGTCATTTCAATTCTTTGTCAGAGAGAGATAGAGAGAGAGAGAGAAAATACTATTTTTCCACAATCACACTCTTCTAAAAACAAGCATCAAAATAAGTATCCTACACTCATAATTTAGTGTCTAAAATCTATTTTGATCGATATTTAGCTTGAGTAAGTTCATACAACTATTTTTCCCATCTGTTTACAAGTTCCCAAAAAGTGCTAAATTTAAACAAGTAGCTCAAAAACATAGTTAAAAAATAATCCCTAAGACTCAAAAACATAAGGAGTCAAATCCCTACTTACTCCCCTATATACAGGGAAACACTGAAGGCGATAGAACCCAAAAGCTGGAGAATTGGGTTTGATTGGTGTCTGTCCTTTTGGAGCCACCCATCGTAATTGCACTGATTGACCTCGTTTCCCAACAACTTGAGGCCTAAAACCCACCCAAAAACCATCTTGTAAGAAGATTTTCTCTAATATAATGGTTTTCAAAGTGATTTTCATGGACATAAACAAGAGGAATGTAGAGGCCGAATTTCATTTCTCCACCTGGGCCTAAACGGTGGGTCAAAACCAAATGACATTTTTAACTCGATAAAGCAGATTGTCCAAATCATGAAATGGTCCACTTTGGCCTCTTAATGAGTGTTGAGAAAGGGGTCAAATGAAACAATCGAGGGAAAAATATGGTTTCTAGTAATACTCCACATGACAAGGAACAAGTTCAAATTATGAGTTTTTCATTTCAAGGTTTATAGAGATGTTTTACGCCTCATTAAAAACAAGTTTTATTAATATTTCACAAAGTCACCAAGGAGTAGTTTTTACTAAGTTTCAAGTTTGATTCGCCACCCACGTGGCTTCGGTATCCAAAAGTGATAAAAGGGTTTCCCAACATCTCACGAGGTAGATTGAGAGAAGAGTTAATATTCCAGGTTACTTTTCTAGTCACGTACAAAAAAAGTGGTAAATGTGCTATAAGCTACTATGTCTCATTTAATTCACCATTAAGTTATTCCTCTTTAATATGATTTTCTATTACATTAAAATAAGAAAACTAGAATCGTTAAAATCGTGCAAGGAGAGAGAGTAAGATGACCATTCTGCATTGAGCTAGCGCGTGACCGAAGAAAAAAAAGTGTGCAATTGGAATTCATCCGTGCATTCTACCGCATGAGTTTACTGGCCTTGAGAATGCTTCCATTTTTATACATGCTGGAAAAGGTTGTTGAGTTGAGTTTTATACCAGTTGCTTGCATTATTTAAAAACCTCCAAGACCTTTCAAAAAAACTCTTTGTGCATATCCAACGATCAAATGTTCCATGAGACTACATTTTGGTTGATGCATTTTTTCAAACAAGATGCACACCTTGAGCAAGTTCCCACATTTTATAAATATATCTATTGGGAAAATTGTAACTACAAAAACTGATAAAAATTCTCTACTCGTGATGTTCTTATGGTTTTCCATACCCTTGTATGAAGCTCTGTGTTGGCACATGTTGGGAGGATGTTGGCAAAAATTTTGGAGTTCACTTTATAGTTGCCAAACGCATTACGTTATAAGTTTCCAAGTATTTTTAGAAAACCATCTTGTGTAAGGCCCTTCCTTTCTTCCTCCTTGTGCATCCACCAATTGCCACTATCCATAAACCCATGTTGCCTTTAGGAAAATTTTCAAATAATTTAAATTCCAAGAAAGGAAATCCCCTTTTTTCATAGACACAATGACCAAAGGCTCGAGAGGCCACATTTCCTTAGGGAAAATAGACAAAACATCTAAGTGTCCTACTCTACGCTCTTAATTTGACATTGGAATGTAAAAATGATGGCTGAGGTCATGACATTTGGATTTATACCTATTAATTCCATTATTCTCAAGCTTCCAATGCCTTTTAAAAAAATCCATTTGGTGTAGATTATATCCTCTTTGTTGACCGCAAGATGACATCTCCTCTAGGAAAATAAAATAACTAGGTTACCCCATGCGTAGGGGTCCTGGTGTATTTTTGTGTTGTCTAGATTTTCCCAACTCTACTTCAATTGAACATGATGTACAAATAATTATGAGACCAACATCTTTCTACATTCACAACTCAACATTGACATTGTTATTGTTAGGGAAAGAATGCCTTCCAAAGTCCACATTTAAGAAACTCTAATTTTTTTCACATGTTGGGCTCATATAAGGTAGGTGGTTGGGATAGGTGGAAACCAACATGTTACACTTAATTAACAAAAACTTTGTTTTTATAAAGTGCCAACACCTACTTCAAATCTCCCATTTTACACACACTAGGAGGATGTTAGCAAGGTGTTAGAGATAGGATTGGCACCCGATCAACTAATTCTACAAATCCTCTATAGCCTACAAGGTATGCTTCCAACAAAAAAACAAAAATCAAACTAGCTAACATAGACCATACCCATGAAACCATGGCATTCCACCATCTTGTTGATTCATGAAGATATTCCCAACCACCGTATGTATCCCAAAAATTGCAATTTACATTGTCTAGCTAGAATTTTAAAAAATATGATTTAATTTAATTTGAATTAAATCTGATTATAGAGTAACTATTGTAATAAATAATGTATGAATGCTAAAATACAATAATGACACAAGAAATAAAGCATGTAAAATGTAAAACCCTAAGTAAGGACGAGAGATAAGAAGACTTAGCTAATTTTGAACTAAACCGGAGGTGATCTAGGTATGTAAAAGTGCTAAACAGACTTTAAACAACATCATTAATGCTCACTGTAAATTCTAGAACTCAGGAATGGTGCAAGACCAAGCCGCCCATGGAAGAGAAGATGCGCCTAGGTGCTGACGACCACCAGATTTGGGTGCTAGTGGGTCAGATAAATGCTTAGGAACTGATTTCTTCTGTTTTGCAAGGGTTTCATTGTTGGTTCTTGTCTGATCACTTGATATTCAATATTTAATTTCCAAGGGTGCATATAACTGTAAAGAAAAATGAATACCTGCATATGTCCACTAAGCACATCAAGTCTAATAAAAAGATGAAGAATGTAGAGTCAAATTGACTACGTGATCACCCGAAGAGTGAACTTACTTTTGAGCATTGCACTACATCTCAAACCCAATGTAGTTCTTGTGTGTGTGTGTGTGTGTGTGTGTGTGTGTGTAGAAATGATTCCCTAAGGATTCTCTTTTGCAAGTTGCACAAAGTGATAGAGGGCTAGATTTAGAATGTGTAAATGTAGAGTATGTATCGATGGAATAGAATTGACTTCCCCTCCTATATAGTGTATACAAAAGTGATGAAACCCTTGTCCCTTTTATGGAGGCTATATGGATGTCTTTGAAGTGCTTTAGTCCCTTTAGAATGCAATATTAGTTGGAAATAGTAATATTTAGTGCTTGGTTCCTATTTTTGAGAAGTAACTAAGTATATATATATATATATATATATATATATATATATGAATCCCCTGTATGAATTTCATAATTGACAACTAGAAAGCTGACCCATAAGTGAAAAAAAGATGCTCGAAGATAAAAGATACCCAAAAAGAGTGAGTAAAGGTAAGAAATGTTTTTCTCCATCAATGAAAAAAGGGGAGAATGATAAGGTGAAGGAGTTGTTTTCCATCAATAAAAAAGGGGAGTTTGTTGAAAAATTTGTCATTGATGTCAAATAGGCTTGAACATGGGCTTGAGCAGGTATGTCACTCTTCATGAGTTCTTTTTGAAATATATCTTGTATTGTAGTTTCTCTTGTTTTTTTCAAGGTCTTGTCATTGGTTCAAGGTCCTAACATGGAGTCATCATGGTGGCATGAGTTCATCAATAACATAATGTGTGTCTCAAGGATTCAAGCATAGTCTTTGAGTTTTCCTTATGTCTTCATCGATGTCTATATCATGCTGCTAAATTTAGAAATTTTTGTTTCATTTCTCTTTAGGTGTCTCTAAGGGTTAACTAGTGGTTGGTCTAGGAGTATGTTGATGCATTGCTTAGGTGTTTCTCAATGTCCTAAGGTAGAATGAGCCTGTGAAACTTCTTGGTGTTTCGAGTGTATGAAAAACGTGTCCAATTTTTCTCTAAAGGTGTTCCAAAGGTGTGAGAGTTGTCACTTAGTGCTCATCATGACACATTTGGTTTTCAAAGTGGAAAACAAGCTACAATAAGCCTATTCACAACAAGTCATGGTGAGAAATGTTTTACAGGTGCTATAAGGCACTCCAATGCGGTGATATGTGTGGGAGTCTTGTCTGCATAATCCATTTTTAGGGTGTCAAAGGTCATCATACAGGTGTTTTGGAGCTTAAATGAGAGTTAGTACAAATGAGGGCTTGAGAACATGACTAGTACTCACAGAAAAATGAGATGAGATAGAAATTTGTAGGGTGCACAGTGAAAATCCAACCATGGGAGATGGTAATGAGTGAGTCCTATTAGTGTAAGCAAAAATTCAGGGTCAAAAAGTGAAAATCAAGATTGTAGAGCCAATTTCTTTAAGACCAAATTTTTGAGAAGGCTATGCTAAATTGACAAGGACTCTTCAGATAATTCATAAGAGACTTTTTTAAGGAAATTGGGATGAAAAAATAATGCAAAAGGTTTGAGTTCATAAGATGATGAAATTGAAAAGTTTTATCTATTTTTATAAGTTGGCTTCATGTCATCAATAACTCTCTTTGTAAGTGATAGAGTAAGTATGCAAATTATGGACACAAAATGTATTAGTAAAGTTCATTTTATGCTTTGGACATGCTAAGGACCCTCCAGGGTCATAAAAATCATGTGTGTATCTATAGGATTGATTGTACCTTACGAAAAGGACAGTTTTTAATGAAATTTGTAGGTATAGGAGTGTGTTGGATGTTTCATGATGAAAATATCAGTGTTCCAGATATCCCTTGATGTCTTCTAAATGATCACAAAGTGTTTTGATCAAAGTATTTGGATAAAATTTTAATTGAAGATGCATTCTTCTTCCCTACCACTTGAAGATTGTTAATGTCACAAACAATCTTGGTGTTTTAAGGAAGTGTTCATGTGTAAACATAATATTAAAGAATAGTATGGTTATGAGAACTTGATATAATCCAAGGATGACCTGATGAATTCAAATGTATACTTTTATGAAGTGATTTTAGGTCTCAATTATGTTGATTTCCAAACCGACACATTGGTATGTTCAAGAGGGTTGATAACTTGAGTTGAACTAGTACTTATTTCTTGATAAATCATGGATACAAGTAATTAGTAGTGGGGTACAAGCTCTTAGTGAAGTCATCACACACTCACAATGGCATGGAAGTGAAGGATAAAGTGATTTAAGCCTCTAATCATCTAGCTAAGGTTTGGTGTTTCAAAACCCTCACTCTACACGATTACGAGAAAACCATATCATTTGTGTTTGTTGGCTTGATATTAGTCAAGATAATGGATGTGAGAAGTTTTATAGAGCCTTGAGAGATGTCACTATAATAAAATGTGACTAATAATGCCCATGTTTTCTTCAAATTCTTCACTTTTGCGATGCAGTGTTGAGAAAAACAATGAAGGCACTTTAAAGCTTGAATACTTGAATATGTTTTTGATGAACTGATCTCTTGAGCATGGTGAATGGTAGTATGCACCTAAACCATCATTTTCAAGTGATGAAGGCAATTGAAGACTTGATCTCCATGATTTGTCAGCTCGTTCTTGGTGAAATGTCATGTGTCCTTCATGACTAAGAAAAATGAATCCATGAAAGGTAAGTAAGAATGACCAAGGGCTTCATACTTCTTGTGTCTATTTGATCTTCAAGTCTTGAATGTTGGTGAGAGAATGCTATAGTCCTCATATTCTGATCACAAGCTTAATTTGAGCTCATATGTATGTTCATTCTTGATGAAGAAAACTGTGGTGGTCTATGTTAGCTCATAACTCACTTATGTGACTCAAATGAAGAATATGGTATTAATGGTGAAGATTCAAGACTAAATGTCGGTTATAAAGGATGCATAACGTGTGAAGTAATGTATTTTCAAGTTTTAACTCCTTGTATAGGGTATGATAATGATATAAGAAAAATAATTACTCGCCACACTAGAAGACAAAATTAGTGTAAATGTCAATTCGACATCCGACATATTCGACTTAGATTCCTGAGTGTGTAACTAATTGCAAGGGTGTTAAAACATAATCCTTATATCCTATAGGTGCATAAGAGATCATGAATGAAGAGGAAACTACAAAAACTTGAAGTTGACAAGACAAGGACTATTATTACTCTCTATGGAAGTTAGTGTTATGTCTCTTGATCTCCTTAAATCAAGATGAGAAGTAGAAGGAAGTAATATGGATGAATAGGTGAATTCAAAGAGTTAAGAAACAAAGGTATGTGTGTGTATATATATTCTACATGGTGGATGAGTGCATGTTTACTGCATAGACAAGAATGTGTGTGTGCACATTTGTGAGATAGGTGAAAGGTGATGAAGAAGAGTTGAAACTGTGATCACAACATGTTGATGTAAGAAAATAAATATAAGGTGACCAAACTCTATTGATGAAATTCTATGTTGTAGCTCAATAGTATTGAGTGGGTGCTTTGAGTGTAAGTAGGTTTTTGCAATTTCAATCAAGTGTGTGCTTTATTGTGAATTGAAGTGGGTGCTTCAAAACTGAAGTGGGTGTTTCATTATCATTGTAATTGTTGTAGAACAATTGTTCTTGATATTGCTATTATCTTTGTGTGTTTTTTCCCTTATTGGGTTTCCCACCTAATTTTTGTGTCCTCATGTGTCTTCTCTTTATTATTTCATGTTAGTATGATTTGATTGGTTTATGATTAACAGAAATTTGATGAATGTAGTATTGATTGCTAAGTTAAAATTCACATATTTTAAAAGGCACTGATTCACCTCCTCCCCCTCTCAGTGCTTGAATGTTCAACAATTGGTATCGAGCAGGTACATTTAGGAGAAAGTATAACTTCAAGAATATACTTCTTACAAAACATGGATAACATTCAAGCACAAAGTGGTCTCTCCATGATGAGGTCACTTCTTTTCAGTGGAAAAAATTATACCTTTTAGAGTGTCAAGATTGTATGCCATCATTCTCTTGGGTATGATATATGTGCAGCAGCTTGAAAATGTCTACACTATTCTTGTACACCTATCACTTCAACAGTTGACAAGCAAGCTCATGAGAACAACTCAAGAGCTATGAATTCCATTATATTTGGGCTATTTGAGACAAATTTTGTAAATTTCATGCACTATAAAACTACTAAGGAAATGTGGAACAAACTAAATAATATATATGAGAGATATGAGAAAGTAAAACTTGAAAAATTTCAAACCTATAGAACACAATTTGAAGGCATAAAAATGAAAGAGGATGAGATCATTGCTTCATATTTGTAAAGATTGAATGAAATGACAAACATGATAAGAGGACTAGTGAAAAGAAAGAGGAATCTGTGATTGTCTAGAAAGTACTAAGATCCCTAAATCCCAAATATGATGGAAAAGTCTCAGGTTGTGGAGGAAGCCCAAGATATAACAAAGATAAAATTGGATGAGCTTCATGGTATCTTAAGTTCATATGAGTTGATAACATTGGGAGAAAAATTAGGTAAGAAATAAGTTGCTTTCAAAGATGACAAATAACCAAATTCAAAGAAGAGAAAAGAAAAAGAAGAATCTGATATGGAAATTGATGATGAGAAGATAAAGGCCTTGTTTGTGAGAAAAATCAAAAAGGATCAGGTAGATATAAAAGAAAATTTCCCTTTAAATGTTTCAATTATGGCTAAGTAGGTCACTTTTCATCAAAGTGCCCTCACAAGAACAAAGAGGAGAGGGATGAACATGAAGAAAAAGGTAAGAGACATATCAAGCACAAAAAGAACATAAAGAAATAAGGAAAGAGGAATATTTTCAAAATAAAAATAGACCTCTACTCTAAGGAGGATTCAATTTCAACTTAATCAAGTGATATCGAAGTTCTTAGAGTTATAAGGATGGAGCCTATAATGATACCTTGTTCATGTCCTTTGAAACATCACATGAATGCAACTCTAAAGGTAAAAATCATGTTGAAGTTGAAGACTCATATGAATAAGGTGTTTTGGTAGACCTTGAAGTTGAATTGGTGAGTTCTCTTAAAGAGCTGAAAATGTCTAGAAGAAAGTACCACAAACTGAGATCAAAATTGAAGTATTATGAGGAGAAAATTAGTATTTATGAAAAGAGACTTAGTATGAAGGAGAGAGAAGAGGAATATGAGTTCAAGGAACTAGAATCTAAACTAGAAATAATGTCACTATCATTCACATATAAAGAAGAAGAGTGTGTAAGACTTAAATCAAAAGTAGAACATTTGAAGATTGAGTTGGACCAGATGACAAGAAAGGTCAAGTTGTTTTATAAGTTTGACAAAAGAATACATGATCTAGCTAATCTTCTAAGTATCTAAATATATACAAGTGACAAATCAGGATTAGGATACAAAAAGAATACAAATATGTTGGAATAACTAATAAGATATATGGAAATATTACTCTAGAATCATAACACACTACAAACAAGAAGATAAACAATGAATCCAAGAGATGGAAAAATCACTTCAGACACTCCCATGCTATTAGGTACTCCCACTCAATTTATGGTTACTATTTCTCATGCAACATTTTTGTTCATAAAGCTAGAAAATTTAAGAAAAATATAAGGGTCATGATAGGAATTACAAATCACAAAAGGTGAGAAGATACAGGGTATAATTTGTTACAATTTCAAAATGATTGGAAACTTAGCAAAGGCTTGCAATCGAAATCTCAAAGGAAACATAAAAGGATATATGTGGTAAAATCAGACCCTACTAAGAAGTAAGAACAAACTATGATAGCCCAAATAACGTTTCATGTTAAATATGAGAGAGGGATATGTTATCTTGATAGTGGATAATCAATTCACATGATAGGTGATAAGATAAAGTTCATTTCTCTTACTATGAATGCTTCAAAGAGTAGCTTTCAGATTTGGAGACAACAACTCATCTTACATTGTTGGTAAGGGATCATTAAGCCTAGATAATAGAATATCAATAACTGAAATTATATTATATATAGAATATCTCAAGCAGTGTTAGCCAAATGTGTATGCAAGGGTACACATTATTCTTCCATGAAAAAGTTTGTGACATCAGAGAAATAAAATCAGAAAGAATATTGGAAAATAAAAGAGAACTAAGAATAACATGTATATGCTAAAGGAATTTCATAAAGAAACATTCTTTACAAATAAGGAAGATTACAGTTGGATTTAGTATAGAAGGATAGGGCACTTGAATTTTGATAATCTTGGCAAAAAAATCTCAAAATGATGTGTTAAAAACATGCGAAGAATAATCAAATCAACTGATATACTAAGAAAACCATGCATACATGGAAAAAACTAGGAGAAGTTTTAAGTCAAATGATTATTTTGCATCAAGGCTCTTAGAATTGATACACACTTATCTTGTTTGTCCCATAAGAACTGAAAACATACAAGGAGATAAATATTTTATGTTGTTAATTGATGACTATAGTAGGATGACTCGGGTTGCATGTCTAAAAATAAATCGAAGCATTAGAAAAATTGAAGAAATTCAAGGCCTTAGTTGAAAAATAAAATAATACAAAGATAAAATGTTTGAGATTAGACAAAGGTGGTGAGTTTTGGTCCAATGAGTTTGATGCCTTCTGTGAAGAAAATGAAATCATGAGATATTTTTCATCAGTTAGGACACCTCAACAAAATGGGGTGGTTGAGAGAAAGAATAGAACAGCCTTCAAATGGATAGGAAAATGTTAAATGAGTCTAAAATTTCATATGGTTATTGGAGAGAAGCACTATGTACAACTATATACATCCTGAATAGTGCATAAATAATTTTGAATAACAATAAGACACCATATGAGCTTTGTAAAGAAATTTCATCAAATGTAAAGAACATTAGGATTTTTGGGAGTAAATGCTACATTAAGAGAGATGATGATGATCTAGGAAAATTTGATTCTATATGTGATAAAGGCATCCGCATATTTCTACAATACTCCTCAAGGTATATAGATGTTATAATAAAAGTCTCCAAAAGATAGCTGAAAGCATTAATGTCAACCTTGATGAGTATTATCCTTAGAAGGCCAAAGCTCATCCCAAAAATGGTGAAGAATATGTATAAGATAAACCTCCTTGCATAGAATTCCAAGAAAGTGGTAGAGAGGAAGAAAGCACTCATGAAGAAGTTGATGAAGAACAAGAGAGACCTGATATAAAAACACCTTCAAGGAAGGTTAAAAAGGATCATCCAAATTGATCATATTATTAAAAAAAAAAATGCAGTTATACTTACAAAGAAGGTTGAAAAACTTGAAAAATCATGAGAATTCATCCCTCATATCCATGGTAGAGCCCAAGAATGTTGAAGAAGCTAGAAAAGATCAACATTGGGTGAAAGCAATGAATGAGGAACTTGATCAAATTGAGAAGTGTGAAACTTGGGAGCTAGTTCCTAGACCCAAGGATAAAACTATTATTAATACTAAATGGGTTTTTATAAATAAGATGAATGGAGATGTATTCATCACTAGAAACAAGGAAAGGCTAGTTTGTAAAGGCTACACTCAAGTGGAAGTAGTAGAATTTGAAGAGAGTTTTACACCTATGGTAAGGATGGATGCAATTAAAATGTTCTTATCGTATGTTAGTTTCACATGATTTAAAGTTTATCATATGGATGTGAAGCTAGTATCCCTAAATGGAACCTTAGAAGAGGAGGTTTACATAGAACAACTAAATGGTTTCATACTTACAGATGAACATAACTATGTATGCAAACTAAAGAAATCACTTTATGGTTTGAAGCAAGCCCCTAGAGCCTGGTATGAAAGGCTAGATAAGTACCTCATAGAGAAAGGATTTAATAAGAGAGATGTTAATAGCAATATATGTGTCAAGAGTGAAAATTGGAAAAAGATGATAGTGATAGTTTATGTGGATGAAATTATTTTTTTAGTAACAAAGAGAGCATGGAAAAAGGATTTGCAGAGGCTATGAAACATGATTTTGAGATGTCAATGTTTGGAGAGTTGACATACTTTCTTGGCTATAAGTGAACCAATTAGCAAATGGCATATTTATAACTCAAGAAAAGTACATCAAAGAAATTTTGAAAAAAATCATATGGAATATTGCAAAGAGGTAAGCACTCCCATGATCACAGGGATGCAAACTAATTAAATAGGATGATGCTCCAAAAGTGGATCAAATTTTTACAGGTATATGATAGGAAGCTTGCTCTATATCACAGCCTCTAGGAATGACATCATGTAGGAATTTGGACTAGCAGGAAGATATCATGTTGATCCAAGATAAATACATATGCATGTTGTCAAAATATTATTTGATACCTCAAAGGCACTCTTTCTTATGTTCTATGGTACCAAGGAGTAAATACTTTATCCTAAAAGCATACACAAATGTTGATTGGGTGGGTAATGTGGATGATAGAAAGAGAACTAGTGGTGGGGTTTTATTTCTAGGTGAGTGTCTTGTGTCCTAGATGTGTAAAAATTAGTCCTCAATAGCATTATCTACTTGTGAAGATGAATACATTTGTAGTCTATACATGTTGTAAATAAGTACTATGGATGAGGAAAAATTGAAAGACTACAAAGTGGAGTATGAAGGACCCAATCTTATCTATTGTGATAACACAAGTGCAATCAGTGTATCCAAGAACCCTATAATGCATTCCAATACCAACAATTTGATTCTAGGCACTAATGGGGGGGTGAATCATTGCTTATTAAAATTTGATGCAATTTTCAACAATTTAAAACAATCCACACTTAACTATGTTGACCATGAGAGACATAAGCATCAAACCATGAAATAGAAAGAGAAGAAAACACAAATGAACACACAAGTAGACAATATTTAATGTGGGAAACCCGTCAAGGGACAAAAACCCACTAGAACTAGAGAACAAACTTGGACAAATGTCCTATACATTTACAATGGTCTTACCATATGGTGATCACCCACTCAATTTAAAGCACCCACTCAATTTGAATCACCCACTAAAAAAATGAAGCACCCACTTTCTAGGAAACACCCACTCCCAAAATGTTGAGCAACAACTCAGACTTCATTCATACAATACATGGTTGATCACCTTCTTCACCTGGTTGCTTATATCAACCGATGTTCTCTATTTAATTTCACCTATATTATCCTATTTATCAACAGCATAATAATATTATTTTCAAAATCATTTTTCTCAAAAATGAGTTTACATGAATAAATATAACTCTTAGACATGACCTTTGACCTTTCACTTACCATGACTCTTCAAATCACTCATTATTTTGTCTTCTATATCTTCAAAATTTTCCACAAGTATTCCATATTTGTATTCACGTGGTACATGGTCCCACAAATTCAAATAATTCTCTTGTATTCTTAGAAACTCTCCACATTAGCCAATATATTCATTTAGGCTCATAGGTGTGCCTAAATCAACTTCTACAAAAACAACCCTGAAAAATTCATCTAACTAGACCACTTACACTCATCTTAATGACACAAGTAATATATAAAAAAATGTTACAATGTATAATTTCATTAAAATTTACCAACAAGATCCAACACAAGGCTTAACTTGTCAAGAAACACCACTTTGTAAAACTTGCCTAGCTGGTTTCAACGCTTCGAATTTGGTCTTCAAACATTGAGCTGATACATACCTCAAATATCTTCATCATGAGGCAAGTAACCTATAAATGGAAATATCATTAAGTATACTATCTCATCCACTTTTCATATTTCTCCAATTAATTGCATAAGGCTTCCAAAACTTGGATCTCTACAACTAGTTTGGCCACTTAAGAACACAAAAACTAGTCTTCCATACAATGTGGTCAAACACCTCCAAAGAAATTTTCAAATCTCCCTATCACCTATAACACTTAAATTTTGATGGATAAAACATGTTCAAGCACTCAGACCATAGGTAAAATGGATAAAGTCTCATTTTCATACCCATTCAAACATGTTTCTCAAATAGGCCTAAAATAGTAGTTTTGATCGAATCACCTTTAAGCAAGAAATAAATTATCCAAACTGAGTCATGAAATTCATAACATCATATTACACATGAAAATATTTATCAAGGAAATAAACATCAATTAAATGCAATTCAACATGGTTACCTTCATTCTTCTTCACTAGCTTCTCAAAAGAAGCTTATTTTACCAGAAGCCCAAATATGCAACCATTACTCCAATTTTCTCCAAAAGAGTAACCCAAATGACTTCATGTGTCTTAATTACACATTAACAAAATTATCCAGGGGTTCCTTCGTTAGTTTCTCTTATATACTTGAAATATTCACAAAATACATAGTTTTCATGGGGCCCACCTCGCATCATGAACTTAAAATAAAATTAAAATGTTCCCTGAGGAATCCTATTCATGTTAAAAAGGTTTCCAATAAAAATAGTTTATTTATGACAACTATCCAACTCATTTTTCCAAAACTGGTCCAAACTAGGGTTTGGAAGGTTACAAACATGCTCACAAAAATGGATAGAACTTCTAAAATACTCAACCAATCACTAAAATAATTTTTGCACCATAATTTTATCAAAATTTAATATCTTTTTGTATTTCATGAATTTTCCTAAGGATTCTCCACAATTTTTCTTGACTGCTAATAAGTTTGGTGCTCAATTTGCATACTTTGAAAACCCAATTTTGGAAATACTTTCATAACCTACAAAATATTCATCCTCAACTTCTGAAATTTTTCTCACACCTTAAGGAAACATCCCTCTAACACATAAAAAGTTATATTTTTCTCTGGTTCATCCTGCATATTTCCATCCCATCTCATTTAGGTGCCCTTTGGTCTCTAATTCCCAACTATTGAACTATGTTGACTGCGAAGTGCCTAAAACATCTCAAAAGATACATGAGAGGAAATTTACACACCATATATCATCATCCCATGCTCACACCATGTTTTTTTGCATCATCACACCTTGGGTCAACATTTCACTCCTTGTTTATGGATGGGCTTAAAAAGCTCCGTACTAACATGTTTCAATCTCCCGAACCTAATTTTTCTCTTGTATATATTTATACACCTCATTTTCCACCTCATATTGTGTAATAATTTCTTTTGTTGGTTTTGTTTGAGTTAATTCTCATGTTTTCTTGATTTACACCATGTATTTTCATTAGAGCAAGGCCTGAAAGACTTGACTTATCCCATACATTACATGACATAACCATTTAGACATCTTATAGACTTATTGACACGTATCACTCACCTCATGGACCTTTTTGACCTTCATACTACCTTTGAGAGACTCAAGCTACATAAATACACCTTTAGACACCCTTAGTTCACTTAGCCAACATACCTGAACACCTGACCACTCGACATCAATGACAACACAAGTTACACAAACTCCCAACATAAGAAGAAGCCCTTAATATCATTATCTACTTGTGAAGCATAATAAATTGTAGTTGATACATGTTGTACATAAGTACTATGGATGAGGCAAACATTGAAAGACTACAAAGTGGAGTATGAAGGGCCCACTCTTATCTATCAGGACAACACAAGTGCAATCATCAGTATCCAAGAACCCTATAATGCATTCCAAGACCAAACACATCCCAATCAAGTGCCACTTCTTGAGAGAGTAGGTTAGTGAGTGTAAAGTCAAACTTAATTATGTGCCTACCAAAGAGTAGATAACATATATTTTGCCAAAACCACTACCAAGAGCAAACGTATTTGTATCAATTGAGACAAAAATTAGGTGTTGTTCTAGCTCCTAAAAGTCATTGAATACAGTCCAAAAAGGGGAGCTAATCAAAATTTCTTTAGCTCCAAGGAATGAGAAGAAAATACATGGACATAGGGTGAGCATTTTCCTTGAGTAGATGCCTTTGTCATTCATGGAAAAATGGGGAGAATGACAAGGTGGAGTTGATTTCGATCAATGACAAAGGGAATTTGTTGAAAAAGTTGTCATTAATGTCAAACAAGCTTGAGCATGGGCTTGAGTAGGTATTTCACTCTTCATGAGTTCTTGTTGAAGTGTGTCTTGTATTGTAATGTCTCTTATTTTGTTTCAAGGTCTCATCATTAGTTCAAGGTCTTAACATGGAGTCATCATGGTGGCATGAGTTCATCAATGTAGCATAGTGTGTGTCTCAAGGAGTCAAGCATGGTCATTGAGTTGTCCTTGTGTCTTCATCAATGTCTATATCATGCTTCTAAAGTCAGAAATATGTGTCTCATTTCTCTTTAGGTGTCTCCAAGGGTTAAGTAGTGGTTGGTCTAGGAGTATGTTGATGCATTGCTTAGGTGTGTCTCAAAGTCCCAAGGTAGAGTGAGCTTGTAAAAATTATTGGTGTTTGGTGTGGAGGAAAAATGTGTCCAAAGTGTCTCTTAAGGTGTCTCAGAGGTGTGAGAGTGGTCACTTAGTGCTCATCAGGTCACATTTGGTGTTTAAAGTGGAAAACAAGCTAAACTAGGCCTAGTATAAAGGCATATTCCTAACAGGTCATGGTGAGAAATGTTTTTCAAGTGCTACAAGGTACTCCAAGGTGGTGATATGTGTGATAGGACTATAAAATCCATGTTTAAGGTGTCAAAAGTCAGCATACATGTGTTTTGGAGATTGAAGGAGAGTTAGTAAAAATGAGGGCTTGAAAACATGACTAGTACTCACAGAAAAATGGGATGAGATAGAAAGTTTTAGGGTGCACCATGAAAAAATAACTCAGAGAGATGGTAGAGGAGTGAGTCATAATGGTGTGAGAAAACATTCAAGATCATATAGTGAAAATCAATATTGTAGAGCCAATTTCTTCAAGATCAATTTTTAAGAAGGCCAATTTGAGTAGCTCAACTTCTTAGTAGTTTTACTTAATTAACATGGACTTTTTAGATAATCCATAAGAGACTTTTTTAAGGAAATTGGGATAAAAAGTAAATGAAAAATATTTGAGGTTATAATATGATGAAATTGAAAATTTCTATCTATTTCTCTAAGCTAGTTTCATGTCATCCGTAACTCTCTTTATAAGAAATAGAAGACATATGCAAATTATGAACACAATGTATTATGAAAGTTCATTTTATGCTTTGGACATGCTAAGGACTCTCCAGGGGTCATGAAAAACCACGTGTGTATCTACAGGACTGTCTGTACCATACATAAAAGGATATTTTTTAATGAAATTTACAAGTATAAGAGTGTGTTGAATGTTTCATGAAGAAAATATCAGTGTTCTAGATATCCCTTGATGTCCTCTAAATGTTCACAAAGTGTTTTGAGAAAATTGTGTGAAGAAATTTTGAATTGAAGATGCATTCTTCTTCCGTACCACTTGAAGGTTGTGAATGTCACAACCGGTCTTGGTGTTTTAAGGAAGTGTTCATGTGTAAACCTGGTATTGAAGGACAATATGGTTATGAACACCTAATACAATCCCAAGATGACCTGATGAAGTCAAGTGTATGCTTATATGAAGTAATTTGAGGTCTCAATCTTGTTGATTTCCAACTTGTCACATTGGTATGTTCAAGAGGGTTGATAACTTGAGTTGGAATGGTACTTCTTTCTTGATAAATCATGCATAAACTTCCTTATTAATGGGGTACAAGCTCTCAGTGAAGTCATCACACACTCACAGTAGCATGGAAGTGAAGGAAAAAGTGATTTAAGCCTCTAAACATCTAGCTAGGGTTTGGTGTGTCAAAACCCTCACTCTACACAGTTCTGAGAAAACCATCTCATTTGAGCTTGTTGGCTTGTTATTAGTCAAGATAATGGATTTGAGAATTTGTATAGAGCTTTGAGAGATGTCACTACAAACATAGGTGACTAATAATGCATATATTTTCTTTAAATTCTTCATTTTTGTAGTATGTGTTGAGAAAAGAGTGAAGGTATTGTCTTAAAGCTTGAATACTTGAATTTGTTTTATGATGAACGAATTAGATGGTGAATGGTATTATGCACCTAAACCATCATCTTCAAGAGATTAAGGAAGTTGTATACTTATTCTCCATGATTTGTAATCTCATTCTTGGTGAAATGTCAAGTTCCTCGCATTATTGAGACAAAGGAATCCATGAAAGGTAAGTAAGAATGACCAAGGGCTTCATACTTCCTGTGTTTATTTGATCTATAATACTTGAATGTTAGTGAAAGAATCCTACATTCCTCATATTCTGATCACAAGCTTAATTTGAGCTCATATGTATGTTCATTCTTCATGATTGAAATTGTGGTGGTTTATGTTAGCTCCTAGCTCGCTTATATGATTCAAATGAATAATATGAGATGAATGGTGAAACTTGAAGACTAAATGGAGGTTATAAAGGATGCATAAGGTGTGAAGTAATGTGTTTTCAAGTTTTAACTCCTTGTACGGTGTTCCGACAATGCTAGAAGATACAATGTTAATCACCACATTAGAAGACAAAAAAATGTAATCACAATTATAACATCCGACTCCTAAGTGTGTAACTAATTTCAAGGGTTATAAAGCATAAGTATTATCTCCTATATGTGCATAAGATATCATGAATGCAAAGGAAACAAAAAACTTGAATTTGACAAGACATGGACTATTTTTTTTTATTAAGGGAAAATAGTTTTGAAGGGACTATACCCTGTATACAAAAGGGCTCAAAAGCCAGATACCAGAAGCGGGAGAAACAGCCCAGAGAAGAGAAAAACAACCAACCTCAGAGGGCTCAACAGCCAGATAAAACAACATATTAATAGAAAGGATCTAGATGTACAATGATCCAAAACAGCTTAAGAGATCAAAAAACAACCAAGAGATATCTATCCTAGAATATCTCCAACAAAAAACAAGCACCAGATCCGCTACCATTAAGAACTTCATAGGCAAGAAATGAACAGCGGCAGATAGCTCCACTTTACTTGATAGCCCTGTCAATCTTGGTTTTGATCGTTTGTAGTGAGACAAAGAATGCAATGGCTGTGGCCTGAGAAGGGTCTTTCAGATCCACCTGAGCAATTGCCATATCTCTTTTCTCTTTGGGGCCCCAAATGTCTTCAGTAATCCCGCTGAGGCTGCATACACTATGAACATGTTGTTCGATGAAATTGTAAATACTTTTAAGTGTAGATAGGATGCAGTCATTACGGATTTTTACATTTCCCATTCTGCCATCCAAAGATTGTAGCTTCTTGAACACTTCAGCAATAACACCCTCCTCATCATCATTTTGAAGTTTTCCTTTTCCCTTAGCTTTTTCCATATTTTTGATAACACTTTTAAGCTCTTGAATTTCCTTTTCCATCCTGCCCACTCTGACCATCAAATCCTCCTCCTTAGGCTCCTCCACTAGTTGGCTGATGTGCAAGAGGTTCTCGGCAAGCTCAAGGTCTTTGTGGCTTCTAAGAACCCTCTGAGAAGCAGGGACCTTAGTTTTCATGCCCTTCCTTTTCTTGCTAGACGAAGCAGTTTCAATCTTCCTTTCGAGCAGGGGGGAATGGAGGTGGTGTGAGCAGGGGGAGGAATGGAGGGAGAGGGTGGAGCAGGATTCATGCGGGGATAGTTTGAGCAGTGGTGATGGATAAGAAGAATTAGCCCTTGATGCAGAGGAACTGCCCTAGAATGACTCTGCACTTCCCAAACAGATTTCTCCAGCGAGTTTAACAAGTAGTGAGGGAAGCTGATGATTATGTTTCTACAAAAGTGGTTAAGAAATATCAAATGTTTTTGAGGAATAGTAACAAATCTCCCCTCAAGAGTTACATACCTAACAACCATCCTGGCGAGCTCAGCAAAAGGCTCAGGAATCGAAGCCAACTTGATGTCGGCTGTCACAAACTCAAGATTTTCCCCTTCATCCAGGAATTTCTTTGTCTCCACCTCTCTATCCACCTTCTTGTTAAAGAATTTGGTGCCATCAAGACTGAGCCCCGTGATCTGGGTGATGAGCTCCTCCGTGATCTCAACCTCAATGTTGTTGTATTTAACAACCCGATTCTTCCACCCCTGAGCAAATTTAATAGAAATATCCTGATCAAAACCTTGATTCTTTCAATCAAATTCACAAGACCCCCAATTTGAAGATAGTTCCAGAGCCCTGCATCCTCTTTCCACGCTTGGATTATGGGTGGGCTCTATCTTGCAAGGCGGACCCCCCATTTTTCCAGTGACTCTGCCCGCAATGGTAAAAGTTTTAGCACTATGCGTATCGATTTAGCTTTGTTTTTGAATCTCTCCCATCCATGATAAAAGATGTAATTATTAGACCATACTTTGTAATTAGTGACCCGCTCCTTAGCATTCTCCCTATGACAAGAAATGATGGCTATCCAGTTCACACAAATCACATAAATCACACAAATCTTATATGATGTCATCATTCTGTACTTAAGAATCTGCTCTTTAGCATCAACATTACAGCCATTAGTGATGATTTTCCAAGCCATGTAAATCATTGATGATGTCTTTATTAACTTGAATGGGCAGAATGTCCCCCCTTAGCCAAGTTTGAAAAGTATTGTTAACTCCAAAGTTTTCCAAACCATCTGCGACCCTATTGCCTTCCCGATAGGTGTGAGTGATTTTAACATTTTCAAAACTCTTGCATATATCAGTAGCTTCAACAATAAAATCTCTAATTGACCAGCTGGGGTTGCTTTTTGTTTAAGAGATTGATAATGTTTAGAGAATCACCCTCAATTATAATATTCAGAATATTACAATCCCTAGCTAGCCTTATTCCCCATAGAGCAGCAAGAGCTTCAGAGTAATGATTAGTTTGCCTACCCATTTTCCTAGAAAAAGCAGCAACAAAACAGCCTCTTTGATCTCTGATGACTCCTCCACCTCCAGAATCTCCCGATTTCCTTTTGAGGCCCCATCAAAATTCAACTTATGCCAAGCATTGGGAGGCTTAATCCATCGGACAGTGGTTCTATCCATACCATTGTTATTCTTTTTGAAGACAGTGTCAATATTCCAATCAGCCAGAATGTATTCTTCTTCCTCAGGGTAAAGTCTATTTTTAGGAGGTTTAAATCTTGCAATATTGTCCTGCACAGCAATGATAATTTCTTTGTAGACTTTGTTACATACCTTTCTAGTATTTCTGAAAATGCCATCATTACGAGCCTTCCAAACTCGCCACATGGTGTGAGGTAAAACTAGTTGCCATAATCTCCTCACCACACAATGCTTGTAAGGAGAGTCCCATTGTTCCCAGGCCTGAAGACAAGTAAGGGGAAAGATCCATTTCTGATTAAATTTTTCAAAAACAAGATGCCAAATTTTGGAAGTGTACTCACAATGAAGAAATAAATGTTTGATGTCTTCTACTTCTTTCTGACACATGCAACATCTATTCGGCATGATGAATCCCTTCCTAATGAGGTTGTCATTAGTCAGAATCTTGCCTTTAATGATGAGCCACCAGAAAAGTTCACTCTAGGGGTTAGCTCTGGCATCCACAACTTATGCCACTTAATTTCACTTTCAATAGAGGCAAAGAAAGAATTGTATCCTGATTTAACTGAGTATTCCCCATCAAAAGAATCTTTCCAAATGAGTTCATCCTTAAGATTTTGATTACTAATATGGATTAGAGAAAGTTGATTCTGTAAAGATGAAACATCAGACTGTACATTATCCTTCTCCACTTTTAGCTGTTTCCATTTTCTTTTGTTTTCATCCACCTCAATATATCCCTGTATTTTGTGTCCATACTTTGTAATTAAGCTATCTTTAATGTGGCCATAAGAAGAAATCCAATTAAAATCAGTCCATTTATCAGTCCAGAAGTTAATGTCTTGACCATCCCCAAGCTTCCAGCTACATCCCTGAGAGAGAATATGTCTGCTGTGTAGAAGATTGTTCCAGAAAATAGAACCATTCGGAAGAGACTGATCAGAAATAAAGGAAATCTTGCTTTGGTTGGAAAGGTATTTGATCTTAACCAACTCTGTCCAAGGCTTGTGTTCTTTTATAAGTCTCCAACCTAACTTTGCAATAAGAGCAGCACTCATATGTTTGATATCTTTGATACCTAACCCCCCAAGCCTCTTTGGTTTACATACCTGCTCCCAAGCCACTAAATGATACCTGAACCTGTCCTCAGTACCATGCCATAAAAAGTGCTTTTGAATTTTTTCAATATTGTTCATCACTGTTGCTGGTATGCTGAACATTGACATGATGTAAATAGGCAGGTTTTGAAGCATGCTTTTTATCAATAAGCACTTGCCTGTGCTTGAAAGTAGAGCTCCTTTCCAACCAGCCAGTTTTTTTTTGAAATCTCTTAATAAGATCATTCCAGACCTCATTAGAAATCTTTCCAGTACTCAAAGGTAGACCTAAATAAGTAGCGGGTAGTGAATTAATAGTGCATCCTAGAATATTAGCAATCTTTCTTTGCCTTTCCATAGGAGTATTGAAGAAATATATAGAGCTTTTGTCAAAATTAAATTTTTGCCCCGAGGCTTCCTCATAAAATCTAAGGATAGTTTTGATAGCCTTTGCCTCAATTATTGAGGCCATCAGAAGAAGTAGAGTGTCATCAGCAAACTGTTGGTGGGAGGAGACCTGATTACCAGAAGTTGGAAGAAAGCCCTTTATCATGCCAATGCTAATAGCTTTTGAGATAGATCTGCTTAAACTGTCAGCCATTATAATGAACAATAGAGGGGAAATTGGGTCCCCTTTCCGGATTCCTCTATTGCTGGCAAAAAAAACCAACCGGTTCCCCATTAACAACCACTGAGAATCTAGAAGTAGAAATACAAGAGTGAATAATTTTCCTGAATTTATTTTGAAAACCAAACTTGGATAAGACCTCATCCATGAATCTCCAGGAGACTCTGTCAAAGGCCTTATGCATGTCTAACTTGATAGCCATCCTTGCTTTTTACTTTTATCCATAGAATGGATTGTTTCATGAACCATGATAATTCCATCCTGAATAATTCTTCCCTGAATGAATCCGCTCTGTTGTTGTGAAATAATCTCCATAAGAATAGGTTGCATCCTAGTGGTAAGAATCTTTGTGAAGATCTGATATATTACATTAACCAAACTGATTGGCCTGAAATCTTTGAAGTCCTTTGCATCCAACTTCTTAGGAGCAAGCACAATATGTGTATTATTTAATTCTTTGATAAGATTTCCAGTTCTATAAAACTCATTAACAACTTTCAATAGATCTTCAGAACATATTTCCCAACATCTTTGGAAGAAGTTTTCCAAAAACCATCGGGGCCCATGGAGCCTTATCCCCTTCTAAAGTGAAAACAACCTTTTTCAATTCCTCAATGGTGACAGTTTTGGAAAGACTCTTAAACCTCTCAGTAGGTATTGAATTATTAGGAATGGAGTCTAAGAGAAAGGAGGCCGCTTGTTCATTGTAGGAATTATTCTCAGTGAGCAGATTCTTGTAAAATTTGAGGGCTTCTTCTTTGATGTCTTCAGAATCCTTAGTAATGTTCCCATTTTCCTTAGAAACCTCAGTAATTTTGTTACAAGCTCTATGCTTGAGGGCTGTCAAATGAAAAAAATTGTATTCCTGTCTCCTGCTTTTAGCCAAAGAGCTCTAGACTTCATTCTCCAAAAGGATTCTTCATGGTTGTTTATATTATGTAGATCTGAGAGAAGATTTTTTCCTGTTGATGATCCTCTAGAGTCATACCTTTCAAGGAAACATTAAGTTCAAGCTCTTCCAACTGCTGCTTAAGTTCTTTCTTCTTTTCAAAAATATTTCCAAAAACCTCTTTATTCCAGATTCTAACCTTTTGCTTAACATTTTTCAACTTCTGAAGAAGCTTGAATTGGCATGTCCTATGCCTTCCCAATACCACCACTCTTTAATTATCTAGAATATCTTCATGCTCGAGCCACATTTTCTCAAATTTGAAATTGCAGTGAAAAGGTTTTGACCAATTGAAGAAATTTAGGACAATAGGATTATGATCAGAGCCCATTCTAGGGAGAGAAGAGAGATGAAAATTCTGATCTAAGATCCAATTAGCAGAAATGAGAGCTCTATCCAGTTTAACCTGGATCAAGTTCTCCCCAAATCTTCTGTTAGACCAGGTAAATTGATTACCATGAAGCTCTATGTCCATAAGATTAAGAGTCGAAATGAAGTCAGCAAATTCTTCCATACTGATAGAAAATTCAGAGTTTCCCCCAAATTTTTCTCCTAGATTTAAAGGAGTATTGAAGTCTCCCATAATCAACTAGTTCATGTCCTCAACATTATTTCGAAACAAGGTTAACTCCTTCCATAAATTTCTTTTACCAGCAACAGTATTGGGTGCATAAATATTGGAAAGAATCCAGCTAGAATTATTCTCAAGACTTTTAAAGATTATAGCTAAATGATTCTGGGAGGAAGAAAGCACATTACCATTAACAATTTTGGTATCCCAGAAGATCGCTAAGCCTCCAGAAGCTCCTTGAGAATCAACAACAGCAAAGGCAACGTTCTCCCAGAAATATCTTTTGCAATCTTCAACAGCTTTACTTTTCATTTTAGTTTCCTGAATAAGAAGGATGTTGGGCCTGTTTGATCTTTTAATTTCCTTAAGCATTATTTGCTTAGGCCCCCCATTGAGTCCTCTGACATTCCAAGAAATGACCTTCATTAAAAAAATTTTGGAGATGTAGTTGCCGGATGGTTCAAAATTCTTTGTGTACCATCTGCAATTTCTTTCTCAGTCTCTTTTTCTCTTACTTCTCTCTTGGATAGTCTACCTTTTCTATATGGGACTCCAATATTTGTAGTTCTTCTAGCAGTGGCCCTTGTGATTCTTGAGGTGGAAGCTTCCCAGCTTCCAATCTGCTTCTTTTTATCACTATAGAGTGATTCTAGAATTTCTTCCAGACTTTTTAGTCCTCGTTTCTTACTTCTCACTGTGATGAATCCATCTTTATCACAGTCTGATAGACTTTTCTTGCTAGTAGGGGTAATTTCCCCTTCCTCTTTTCCTGTGTCAACATCAGTCTGTTTAACCATTTTAGGAGCGAGCTCCTCCATATCAGTAAACTCTTTATCTTGGTTTAGATCTCTTGCTATGGATTCCAGAACCTCTTTGACTTTTCCTTGCCTCATTTTGAGTATCTCCAGAGAGCTATTCCTATTTAACAGCTCTTGATGAGTAGAAGGAGTAGTTTTTTCCATCTCTTCTTCCTTAGAAGTGATAAGATGAATGAAAACTTTTTCATTTTCTTCATCAACCTCCATGCTCAACTTTACCAGATTTGGTGTCATAGTGTTCATTGTTGGATCCACTGTCATATCCCTTTTGCTTTCTTCACCCTTTGTCGATTCAAGATCTATTTCCTTTTGGGTCGACTGGTGAATTTTAGGCCTCCATAGTTTCCTATAAACCGGTGGCCTCTTTGTCTTAAATCCTTTTTCGATCTTTTAGCCTGGGATTCATCTGCATGCGTCTATCTCCAACATTCTGGATCTGTTAGAGGATCTTTATCCTTATCCGTCTGTTTCTGTTCTTGAGCCTCAAAATGATCTGAGGGTATTTCCAACTTTTGCATTATTTTCTCGGACATTTCTTTGGCAAAATGCCCTAATTTATGACATTTGCTACATCTTAGTTGGAAAGCTTCATACTCTATTTGTTGTTTCCATGCTCCAAATTTGGACTGCAGAAAAATGTGATCAGGTAGCTCTTGATCCATTTCAGTAGAGACACAGAACCTTGCGAAGGCCAGCCTTGATCTATTTTTCATGGGTCCATCAAGCCCAACTGGTGAACCAATCGATTTGGCTATATGAAGAAGGATTTCATCATCCCACAGATGAAGGGGTAGCCCTGGGAGTCTACACCAGATGGGTATGGCATGAATGTTCTCAGTATATGGATTGAACCCAGGATACCATTTTTTTAAAAACAGCCCCATATTACCCAGACACCAGGGACCACCCAATAAGATAGAGTCAACATCAGCTTGGAGATTAAATTGGGCTAGAAAAAAACCCTTGGCCATGGTGGTGATAATCAAATCCCTTTTGGTTTCCATCTGCGAATGGCCCATTTTCTTATAATATCCACATTGGGTCTTGATCCCAAAAATTTTCCGACTAGGGCTAGATTGGTTTTCTCCAGTGCTCTATGCAGACATCCGTCAGGCACTTGTATGTGGGTCACCCCCTCAACATCTTTTGTACTTTTAAAATTTAGATCACATGCAGGATGAGGACCCACATTTTTGTCAGGAGGTACCTTAACAATATCCGCCCAGGCTCTAGATCCAAAACTACCACCTTTAGCCGATTCTCTCTCTCTTAACAGTGCCTTATCAGCTATTTCACAGCCTTTTGAGAGACATTCAGCCATCGAGCTGCTGAAACCGCACTCTCAAAACCCTCCCATAGTCCTCCATAATCTTCAATCTGTAGTCCTCCATTTCCTAAGAATTTTTAATGTGTGTATGAGACATGGACTATTATTACTCTCTAAGGCAATTTATGTTATGTCTCTTTATATCCTTATTTCAAGTTGAGAAGTATAAGGAATTCATATAGATGAATAGGTGAAGCGAAAGAGTGAGGAAACAAAGGTGTGTGTGTGTGTGTGTGTGTGTGTGTGTGTGTGTGTGTGTGTGTGTGTGTGTGTGTGTGTGTGTGTGTGTGTGTTATACATGGTGGATGAGTGCATGCTTCCTGTGGAGACAAGAATTTGTGTGTGCAAATTTGTGAGATAGGTGAAAGGTGATGAAGAAGAGCTGAAACTATGATCACAACATGTTGATGTAAGAAAATAAGGAGAAAGTGATAAAAATGTATTGATGAAAGTCCGAGTTGTAGCTCAAGAATCATGATTGGGTGTTTCAGATACAAGTAGGTTCTTGTAAGTTCAGTCAAGTGGGTGCTTGGTTGTGAATTGAAGTGGGTGCTTCAAAACAAAAGTGGGTGCTTCGTGATCATTGTAATTTTTGTAGAGTAATTGTTCTCGATATTTCTCCGATCTCTATGGGTTTTTTACCTTTTGGGTTTCCAACCTAAATTCTTGTGTCCTCATGTGTCTTCTCTTTCTTATTTCATGATAGTATGCTTTGATTGGTTTATGGTTAAAATGAAATTGGATGAATGTAGTCTTGATTGCTAAGTTAAAATTCATAGATTTTAAAAGGAACCGATTCACCCCTCCCCTCTTAGTGCTGAATTTTCAAAAACATAAATTTAGAATATGTGTACCTTATGATATTGTAGAGAGTGTGGCATATAGTGTGTCGAGTGGACAAGTGAAGCATGGAGTGATTGTAAAGTGAATTGAGGAGAATAGGAAAGGGAAGTAGACTGTAGGGGTGAAGCATGTGCATTGTAGCATGTTTTTATAGCTTATGTGAGCTTATTGTTGTAAGGATGGACCTGAAAAGAAGAGAAATAAATTACTAAAATGTTTGTATATGATAGATCAAAGAAACATGTGTACAAGTATTTAAATGTAAACACTAAATCACGCACTTTGGGTATCGTTCTAGTCCCGATCACATACTACTATGCATATGAATCATAAGTAAGAAAATTACTAATTGACCCATGTCTTTGGCCACCTTTTCTTGCTTTATGTTTCCTTTTTTGATCTTACATTGTTGTTGACCAGTCTATCTTTTCATACTTAAGAATTTTTCATTATGGACACCAACACCCAACTAGGTGCCCCTATCCCCTTTGGGTACCCCAAAATCTTTGTAATTTAATCACATCTTTTGGATCCTTTCTAGCCTTTTGGGTATCTTATCTTTTTGGTATTTGACCTTTCGGGTTAGTTACTGAAATTTAAGCAAGTGAATCATATAAATATAAAGTTATGTGACCATAATAAAGGACCAAGCTCTAAACATCTATTATCACCACCTAAGAGCATCTAAGAGCATAATTGCATCCATATATGACCATCCAAGGGAGAAAAGGTTGGCTATTGTGCATACACTGTAGGAGGGTAAGTTCATTTTTTTCATGCACACATCTATTTACATCTTTTATATCTAGCTACTTTCTCGCTATCAAGCGCGACACACAAAAGATCCACCTAGGAACGATTCCACACACACACAAACATAGAACTACATTGGGTCTTAGATGTAGTACGATGCCTCAGTCGTAATTTCAATTTTTGGACAGTCAAGGACAGTCTGACCCCTCATTTGCATTATTTTTATTTTTTGGGATTTGATGTGTTTTGGGGTTTTGCGGGTCATATCATTATCACATGTTAGCACCAACATTAGCGATCATTGTATTATAGCGGCAGACACAAAGAAGTATTATGACAACATAGGGACCACTGTAAGGATCATCTTCCGAACATATACGCAAAATCGACATCTATATAGGGATCCTAATGCCTAGGTGCCCCGGTTCTTCCCTAGGTTCCCGAGTCCACCTTCCTCTACACTTATATTTTTTGGCTTTGATTACAACCTCTTGTGTTCTAGTTTTACCGCTTATCCATCTTCGCATAGTCCAGAATATCATGAAATCAACTAAGTATTATAACTCTCTGTTTCACTTAGGGTTTTATTTACTTTACTTATTTCTTGTGTCACTTCATGTACTTTATTGCTTTATTTATCGTTGGGACTCTAAAATATCCTATCTAGGGTTTTAAAAAATGTATATTTTTGTTAAATCATTTAGAGGAGGAGTGGGACCATCCTTACGAGGAGGTTGAGTGGATTGAATAGGCTTAATTTGACTGGATGAAGAAGTAACCTTAGAAGTGATAGAATTATTCACATTAGACATAAACGAATCAGATTTAGAAACCCACCGAGATGTAACAGTAAAGAGGATCATGTAACAAAACATTGTGCAAGAAATGAGATAAATTTTGTAATGTATAGAAATTAGTGTCATTATGTCCATTGATTCGATGATAATTACAATATGGATGACCTTGAAATTTGGAAAGATGATAAAGAGGATATACATGAGTATATGGTAAAGTGATCAATTGATGATGAAGAGCGTGTCGAGAGACAAGAAAAAGCGTGGAGGGATAAAAATTGGGCGTGGAATCCAGAGAAGAGAAAGTAAAAAGTGATTCGACTTTAGGGGTGAAAGCATATGTGTAGATGTCACATTATACATGTTGATGTTGAATTTTGCTAATGTGTTGATGTGTGATTGATGTGACTAATTCTTCCCATAAGGATGAACCTGCAAAAGAGAAGAATAAATAAGTAGTCAAATATGTGTATGTAGAAAAGTTTCGATCCAAATGTATGAAGTGCATGTAAAAAGTGTGAAAAATGTTGAAAAATAGAAAAAGGAACATGTGCACTTGATCCATAATGAGTGAAAGAGATAGAAAGGATCCTGAAGATGACATAGAAGAACAATTTTTTTGGATGATATCATGCCAAGTGTGAGTTTTGGGGCGATCTCATGCAACAACGGAAGTAGTGTAGGGAGAAATATCTAGTGTCATTCTCCATCCTTTGACTACTTCCCAAAATTTATACACCACTGCAGATGGTGTGATCATGTCTTTCTCAAGTTCAATCCATTTCGATCTAATTCTATCTAAAGAAAAAGCAAGATAAAATTTCTAAAATATGACCAAGTCATTCTAATCATTCTCCTCCAAAACTATGTTCAACCTAGCCTCCACTCAAGTCTTCCACAACATTATCAATAAGCCACCACCGTATAAGGTCCCCCAATCTCCACTTCCAGTGTCCAATCACTTTTTTCAAGGAAACTACTTCTTGCATTAATCCCCTTAGCATCGTCCATTAGATCTCCATCTCATACAATTGGGGGCACCATGTTTATTACCCCCCTTCTAGCATCATTAGGTATCTATCACTTTTAGTGTCACACTTCAAGCTTCCTAGTTCACATCTCTAGATGTCTATCTTGCACACTTTGTTACACTATTTGTATTTCCATTACCACATGATGCACTTTTGTAATACATTTCACACTTGACTATTGAGTGCATACTATATACATGAACCTCAAAGTACACACTTCATGCACGCTTAACATATTATTTTTTTCTCAGTGACTTGTATTACACACTATGCATTTTATTCACTCTACACATTCATGATACATCTTTCTTGCATCTACTTCTACACATTGCACTCATTTCCTTATTATGAACTCTAGTTCCATTGTTCATCTTGACTATTGAAAGTTTTCAATCTGAAATTAAGCTCAACACAAGCACTCACTCTCTACGCTCGATGCTTTGACAATCACATATTTATAGCATACACATCATTTGAACCATTTCTCGATGACACACTCTTGTTCTATGGTTCATTCTTGGATGTTGAGGGGTCATCTATAAATGAACCTCATCTCACTCATGTATAGATAAAAACTCGATGGGCATGTGGCTCTTATCACACTCACTATGTAGTCATGCCCATCTCATCCACAACATACCGCATATCTTGGTTGCACATTGTCCTTGCTTACTTATACTCGCATGTTAAAACTTTCTTATTATTTTAGCTAGATACATTCTATATCATTATATTTTCATATACACATGCACATTAACTTCCCTTCTAGTTGTGATCACAGACTTTACACATCTCATTACATGTAACATGTTTGTACAGTACCTTTTACCATCCCGCAACAGGCTCTGAGGGGCATCCACTTTCATACACATTACAAGTGTTATTGTTTCATTCTATACTACTTCATATTTACTAGCACACTACTATATCAGATCATACATGATTTTGACATACTTTATATCTTTTAACATGCTAACAGGTGCTTTATGTGTAGCATTTGTCTTGCAGGAACTATTTGGCACCATGGTTGTCTAATGAGTTTCTTACTATTGCTTGTCATTGTATCTCATTATTTTTGGGCTTTCACCCTATGTTTTTCTTGTATGCTTTTGGCCTCTTCAACCCTATTTTTCTTACGACATTGTGAGTGATGTCCCATGTTTGCAACCCAATTTTTGTGATCTACATTATCTTCTTGCTTTCTAGCTTACACTCTTTTATATATGCGTGCTTATCTTGTTTACACTAATACTTATTTCCTACCCACTATTTACACATGCCTTGGTTTCTACCAAGCACATTCCCTCCTGCATATTGGTATCATTTCAACATGGGGTCCTCTTTTAGGACGCATCCTCCTAGTGACGTCGCATGTACCCCAAATGAGGGGGAATCTATTGGGTGAATCAGTTACCCCATTCAGCAGTCTCTGATCACAGCTCAACACAGATTCAACACAGTCTACAATCTTAGACAGGGCTCAGAATAAGACTAGTGTCCTTATTCCATCACGAAACTAGCACCCGGAGATACATATTTGGGCACCTAGGCTATTTTATCCCTACATGGGTGCCTATAACTAGGGGAAGATACATATTTTTTCTCATATTAACATGGTTGCCATCAATTTACAAAGTAGTTGGACTAGTACAGGCACGAATCCTCCTGTAATCGCACACAATTTATCTTCATTTTTCTTTGGATCGAAATGGATCAAACTTGAGCAAGACAGGATCACACCATCTGTAGTGGTGTTTAAATTTTGAGAAGATTCAAAGGATGGAGAATGACATCAAAATTTATCCCTTCACTAATTTTTTCGCAGCATGATATCGCCCCAAAACTCGCGCTTGGTGTGAGATTTCCCGAAAAATCATTCTTCTACAACATCTTCATGATCCTTTCTACCTCTTTCACTCATCACGGATCAGGTGCACATGTTCCTTTTTCAATTTTTCACACTTTTTATATGCATTTCATACATTTGGATCAAAAATTTTGTATATTCACATATTTGAATACTTGTTTGTTCTTCTATTTTGTAGTTTCATCCTTATGGGAAGTAGTAGTCACATCATCAACACATTAGAAATAATTGACATCAACAACAGGTACAAACGTGACATCCACACATACAATTTCACCCCTAGGGTCATCATCACTTTTTAATTCCTCTTATCTAGCTTCAATGCTTCACTTTTATCTCCACATTTTTTCTTGTCTCTCGGAAAGATCTTCATCATCGATCTACATGGTTATCAAGTACGCATCTCTATTTACTTTATGTTACTTTGAGATTTCACTCAACAACATAAATTGGGGAAAATGTAGACACTAAATCATGCACTTTGGGTATCTATCCAGTCCTGATCATATACTACTATGCATATGATTCCTAAGTAAGAAAATTATTAATTGACCCATGTCTTTGGCCACCTTTTCTTGCTTTATGTTTCCTTTTTTCAGTCTTACACTCTTGTTCACCCAATCTGTCTTTTCATACTTTGACATTTTTATTCGGACACTAGAACCAACCAAGACACCGGTGCAAGTGTCCCCATCCCCTCTAGGCACCCTCGAACTCTTTTACTTTGCTCACATCTTTTGGGTCCTTTTTATCTATTTATGCATATTATCTTTTTGGTAGTCGGACTTTTCAAGGTTAATTATGAAATTCAAGCAAGGGAGTCATATAAATATAAAGTTATGTGACCACAATAAAGGACCAAGCTTTAAGCATCTATTATCATCACCTAAGGTTACATCCACAAATCATCTAAGAGCATCATTTCATCCATCTAGAACCATCCAAGGGAGAAAAGGCTTGTTATTCTCATACACACATAGGAGAGGAAGCTCATTTTTTTATGCACACATCTATTTACATCTTTTATATCTAGCTAATTACTCGTTATCAAGTGCAACATGCATAAGAGCCACCTAAGGCATGATTCTACACACACACACACACATAAAACTTCATTGGAGTGAGATGTAGTGCAATGTTCGGTCATAATTTCACTTTGTTGACAACTAAGGACAGTATGACACATCATTTGCGTTATTTTCTTTTTTGGTATTTAATGCATTTTTGGGTTTTGTATATCATATATTTATTGCAGGTTATTAGTGACATCGGTGATTATTATGTGACATTATAGCGACAAACAACGAAGGATTATGACAAATCAGCGACCTGTAAAGATCATCTTCTCGAGCATCCGCATATACTATGGCACCTGAGATAGGGATCATAGAACCCAAGAGCCCCATTAATTCCCTAGGTGCCCTGGTCCACCTTCCTCTGCACTTCTACATTTTTCTGGGTTTAGTTATGACCTCTTGTGTTCCATTTTTACCAGCTTATCCATCTTCGCACAATCCAGAATATCACAAAATCATATAAGTATTCTAACTCTCCATTACACTTAGGGTTTTATTTACTTTGCTTATTTCTTGTGTCACTTCATGTACTTTATTTCTTTATTTATCATTGTGACTCTGAAATAGCCTATCTAGGGTTTAAACAAAAAGTATATTTTTGTTAAATCAAGAAAGGGTATAAAATTGTGTAAAAAGGAAAGTGTGCACCTGATATGTAAAAGAGTAAAAGATAGAAAATTTTTATGTAGCTTGAAGTTATGTATGTGAATGTTGAAGGTGAGGTTTTTGGGTGATATCATGCCAAGAGCAAGTTATTTGGGAGATCTCATGCTAAGTATGTGTTTTTAATCGATCTCACGCCAAGTGTGAGTTTTTGGGCAATCTCACACCAAGTGCAAGTTTTTGGGAGATCTCACACCAAAGAGAAAGTTTTGGGGAGAGAGGTCTAGTTTTACTCTCCTTTTATGAATCTTCCCAATAAGCACCACTACGGATGCTACACCTAATTTATTCTGTTTTCTGATTTAAATTGGTTGTACTTAATATAGGAGATAGATTACATTATATGACTAAAGGCTAGTTCCTATTACTATAGAACTTCTTTGTAAACTATTATATACTTGTGTTGTACCGAGAAAAAATGATTATTTCTACACCTAAGTCATTAATACCTGGGGAGGACTAGATCACCTAGGAACTAGTGTCTTATTATGGGCGATGGTTTCGATCTATGTTTTGGACATGAGCGATATTTTAGGTCATTATGTGACTATGTTCATGTGTTTTTATGTACTTTTCTGATCTTAACTATAGATCTGAGCTATTTTAGGGTGATTTGTTCACCCAATGTATGCCCCCTTGTTTGGGGTTCGTGCGATAATAGTAGGAGAATGCGGACCAAAGGAGAAGGCCCGATGTTGATCTCAAGTGGATACATGCAAAGGGTAGGGGATGTGCATGGTAGAAACCACAACACATGCAAACAAATTTGGTTTGTAACAATTGTTAGTAGTAAAAGTAGCTAGCATGCAAAATAATACAATGTAACAATCAAGTAAGCGATAATAGATATCATGAAAAGTGGGTTTCAAACATGGGACATCGCTCACAATTTCACAAGAAAATCAGGGCCAGAAGTGGCCAAAAGCATACAATGATCACACAAGACATAGGGCATAGCCCACAAATAATAGCATACAATAGCAAACAAGATCAAGCAAAATGTATCAAATAACCATGGTTACATATAGTCCTGCAAGGAAAATGCTACACATGAAGCACCCATTAGCATGTTAAAAAGATAAATAATATGTCAAAGCATTCATATATCAGCAAAAAGGAAAGTGATATTAGGTGTAAAAATGAGGTTCATTTTCTTAGATCGACTTTTATGTTAAATCAAATTATACATAGATATGCTTCTAACTTCAAGATTCTCAATTGCTTATTTTAATTGCTACCATTATCTTACAATCATGGAAAAGGTACCTCGAACAACCATAAATCCACCCTCCAATGACAAATTGACAATGCAAAGAGTGGAAGGCTTTTCATCCACGAATATTTAAATGATTTCGAGGAACACTTAATGATACAATAAAAGTGGTTGAGCAATGACAACCGCATTAAGTATGATATTTAATGACCATCCCAAGACACTAGGAAAAAATAATTTAAATGCCTTGAATCAAAACTAAAAGAGTTGAATCCTTACCTCCACGACACTTGGGGTGAACACAATTCAAAATTCCAAGCAAACCATAAAGGCCAATGAAAGGAATTTTCTACAAATCAAGGAGGAAATGCATTCTTCCTCTCTTATAACAACAACGTCCATGATGTGACATACTCCAAGATACTAAAGAGATGAGAAAGCACATAAATTCAACATGACATACTGTGTTTAGCAAGAATGGATTTATTTCTTAAGACGCAACAATCGACAGGTTAAACATACTTTAAAATGTTCTCAAATTCTTAATGTTCTATGAAGATTGACATCTCTCCTTATTTTTACTACTCAATTAATCCTTTTCTTAATAAATTTTTCTTAGTTTCAGAACTCATAAGATTAGGTTGTTTACAATTAAAATCCATAGTGAATTCAATTCTAAATTTGATAATCGATTTGAAGCACGTCCGTTTGTTTTTTCCCCTAAGTGTATTCACTATTTATCAGTTTTACTGATTACACCATTTGTTATTCAATGTTCACAATGTTATCACTTGTTAAGAATTCCAAAAAAATTAAATTATTTTCTATTATTATTTTTAATAGCGTGTTAAATGGTACATGACTTCATAACACCTTTATAGCACATTTTCATTATTGTATCACATCACAAGACCTTAAATCTCACCATAGGAGGAGACGTGCGAGTCCACAAAACATAGAATTCTCAACACATATACCCCATGCATAGATCCAACACATGCATGTGCCTAACATACAATAAGGCATCACGATAATACATATGCAACCAATTTTACATGACTAAAAACCTGAATTTACCCACACAATTTCAATATAAGATCTAACAAAGACACATGTGGACAAGGGAGAGCATCAAACCTCAAACATCATGGTACATAACATGACTCACGAAGTAACTCATCGATCCACGTGAACACCACAATAAGGTATATCAACATCAATACTTCCAAATAGGATTCGTGATCCAAGTAATATCAAGTAATAATATCTCCCAAAGTACCAAGCATGATCCACCACCTCCCAATATCATGAACAAAAATTTCACCATCATACACCAAAAAAACCAAATACCATTTTCCAAGAACTTTTCATTGTTTTCAACTGGTTGAAGGGTCGGAGGTGATAGATAATTTTTCACATGTGGTGATACATAGAGGATCTAGAGAACACACAATCATGAACTAAGATGTAAAGAGTATGATATACAATTATTTCAATTTGTTTTAACATGACAAAATCATTCTCATTGCAAAGATTGATCGGTGGCTTTCAAGTATAGGAGGTTATTTTCATCTTGTAAGACATGGTAAGAATGATTGGCTACAAGAATTTCATTTTAGGATTGTTTTACATAAGGTCATTTTCATACTTTTTCTCATGGCGAAGGTCCGATGTCAATGTTTTAACAAGTTTCGTAATGTTTCACAATACAACTATATTCACTTGATATGAAAGAATGCCAAATGATTAAAAGTAACAAAGGGAGAATTTATATTTTTACACAATGCAAACATAGTCTCAAGATAAGAATAATACATTGCCATAGAACTCCTTCCTCCCAAAACCACTCCATATGTCTCTGTACGTACCCAAAAATGTAGGTATTGTCTTGCAGAAAGAGGTTCGAAACCCCAATGATGATTTATATCTCTTTGCAAGGTGTTCGAATCCAAAATAGCTCACCAAGTGTACATTTGCATCTTAGAGAGCCTTGTCTAGCTTTTGCATGTCTTGTTATAACCTCTGCACCCATTTTCCTTGCTTTTTGTCTTTAAGTTACAGAACCACCGCCTTGCACGGGTGGCAGATCCGTGACCGCCACCCGTGATAGGGTGGTGGTCTGTGAACTACCTCCTACGCAAGGCGACGGTCTTTTGCGTGTTTTCCATAATGTTCTGACGATTTCTTCAAATGTAAAATTCAAATTTCTATCCACATTCCTCAACCACTAAAGCTTGTATTTATGTTTTGGCTGCCCAGTAAATAGTGTTTTCCCTTTGTTTAATAATAGAAGAGTTCAATTTAGATTTACCCTCTAGTAAATCCAAATGCTATAAATACCCAGCTTGTCCACAAGCAAATGGCCCCTCTCCTTCTGTGTTTGATTATTTAGTTTGTTTGAAGTTCTTGCATGAGTTTCAATAGTTTTATATTTTGCATGAATTATCAACCTCTCCTTTCTGCTTTAGAGATCATTTGATCTTATTTCTTTCATCTTACTTCATTGTTGTCTCATACAATCAATTTAACATAAGGTATTTTCACTTTTAGATTAGAATCCATCTTCGAATTACATGTTTTGTTTGTCACAAAAGATAGATCCCAGAATTCTCGGCATATTTGCATTATATCCCTACAATAAATCCTTCTAGGAATTGCATAGTCAAGCTCTGTTCACTTGCACTATCCCTCTCTTACTTGCATTATATTTGGTTTATATCCAAAGCTGCCATTTTTCGAGTATCTTCTTCTACTAACGCTATCACACTCACACTTTTTGGATTCACGAGAACATGAAGGAACAAAGAGATCACACTGAGGGGACAAGTCACGACATAACTAGATTTACCATTGTTTTGTAAACTCCAGGTTTGAGCTATCAAAGTTGTAGTTATAATATATCAAATAGAGTAGCAAATAATTTCATTTCAATTAAAACTCACTTTTGATATTGCTAGGGAAGTTGTGGGGAATGATAGTTTCTGAGAAACTATGATTCATTCCTCACTTCTAAGGTAGGATTGGAAGTATTTTGATTAAACTAGTTAGTTATTTAAATATTTAGGATAAATTCACAACTGCACAAGTGAATAGCTATATCAGGCTAACTTGCTTGTTTTAATTCATTATTAGATTAATTGTCCATTATCTAAATATATTAGAATAGCTTCTCTTTTAATTTCGTTCAAATACACATCATTGAAAATACAAAAATAAGATAAATATAAGCATAGTGTAGATATAGCTTTCATGGTTAAATTGCTCATTTCAGTTAAATTATCATTTGCATGACAATTACGGGACCCAGAGAGCCTAGGGAATACATGTTCGAACCGATAGTTCCTCAACCAAATATCTTCACAACGTTAATAGATATAGGTCAAGAGCTTAGGATTCAAGTCTTTTAAATGACAATAAATCCACAAGCGCTTCGAACAACCGAGGCAATTGGATATTGAAGACGACAAAGCATACACATTTTGATCAAGTCAATCCAATTATAGACTATCCTACTAGGATATCCGCATGACCATACAAGAACCTCGAAAGAGAATAAATATTTGGCTATGATCCATTAGTTCCATAGCCGATGTAGGAGACATTCTCATCGACATGACAGACACGGGGTTGCGTATACAAGTTGCTATAACACCCGTAAGGTATTCTGAAAAGATCGCACAACTCCTGGTGTTAAACATAGAAGATGAAAAGGATTGTGACCATTGGATAGTCAAAAGAAGAGATTGATTCTTCACATGACCATAACAGGTCCATGACAACCACAAACTCATGGTTGTGATCCCTAGGTCCTACAACCCAACGGGCCTGTAAGTCAATTAAGTATTGACATCGGCTTACGAATGATGGTATTTAGATCCTCACCACTCCCGCCAGATATCATAACGCAATTTTCCATATTAAACATAGAAGCCAATCAATCCAACATTTTCTGGGCTAGACCAAAAACCACCCATAGTTTATTATAAATCCACTACACCTCTCATTACCATTTTCCATGACCTTGTCTGAAATACACACCAAGAACCTACGGACCATTTTCCATGTATCCAACAACCAATAGATAGGATCTCAAAGCAGCCCCTGGAATTGATTGGAGCCTCCAAGTAACTCTTATATCTAAATGATCCATTACAACAATTCATGTTAAGAGAGCTTTCTTTTCCTTAGATTCACATATTCCATTATTGTGTGTTGAGGATATAAGATTACCTCGACTAGTTTGTTTGTACCCACATATATTCCATTCTCACCGGCCGTCTCGGCACGACCTCGAGAGGTTGGTTACGAAGAAGAGCTACTTGTAGATTCTCATGCTCGCATGTCACTTTTCTATCGTATAGTCTCCCAATAGAGAAAAGAATCATATTACCATAACAAATCTAGCTCACTCACCATAAATCGCCATCAACTTATTTCTCCATGTCTTTGGGTCACTCACCATAGAGCCCCATCTCCTTATTTCTCCACATCGGGTCACTAACCAAAGAGTCATGTCACCTTATCTCTCCATTTAATGAGGCTGATTCACCCTATGGACCTAGGCACATAGAGTCCTGTCACCTCCACCCAAGTGGCATAGTAACCTATAGCTCAAAACTACACTACCCCATGACCCCCTTAGGGCGTACCCCCATACAAAAAAATTGATCCATGGGTCCAACCACTCCATCATGAATCCCATTAACCTATTCCAACACATTACAACTTTAGAACCAACATATCAATCGATTCAAATTCCAAGTGGCAACAAAATACCAAGCCTTGGGATAGGTCAGAATTATTTTAAGTTCAAAAGTAATTTTTAAACTAAGAGAAATAAATGGCTAAATAGCCGCAAAATGCAAAGGCCTCTTTTTATCAAAAATTAATTAAATGCCCAAAGATTTAAAGATACATCACCAAGAAAATTGCCGATTCTTACAAGAAAAAGAAGAAGATCAATTTACGAATCAAATAGGAATATGGAAATATCACATTACGATCACTATATGGCCTTATCGTGGCCACCAAAGGGGTACTCATCGAGTTGTGTGCACTCGGATATCAAGACTTAGCTCATAAAATATAAATAGTAACTAATCAAAATCATGTATTGTCATAGTCTCTGTTCAAATCATCACCTCCAAACTCCCACAAGGCTCAACATAGTCATAATCACACAAGGTTTTCTATAAGACAACTAGTTACAGAGAGAGATAAAGAGGTACATGTTGTCATTTATTGAGCTTAAGGTGTTTGCGCAACACAATATGCATGGCTCCTACAGAGTAAATGCCATACATACTAAATGAATAGAAGTGGATTTTCAATCTATGTTAGACTCCACTTCCTAGGTCATACTCAACTCAAGTCAAATGGTCAATGGTCCACTTTTCTCACTCCATACATACACTTTTATTGATTGCTTCCCTTAGGGTCAGTTAGTGTAGGGTACACAACATACACATAACTACATTACTAGCACAATAATACATATACACAACAACCATAACATCTTACACATGGTAAAATTTATGGGGTAACATAATAATATTCCACGGATTACAACATGTAACATTTCCACATAACGCACCAAAAGTGCAAGTACAATACATTAGGGGGGTCATAAAATCACCATTTTCCCCCATTTTCAACATGAACCTATCACATATCGTATGAGTACAATGTATGACGAATATAGTGACTAACATCACAACATATACACCATTACAACATCACCTGTAAGATAACATCATGATACATCACAACATGGTGGAAACATGATAAGACATTTCATGATGACGCACTTTTATCATACAATGCATTAGTACCCATATACAATATCATTAGAACATGAAACACCACAACACCTTTGTGGGGCAAAAAAATTCCCTCACACACAAGATGGCATTACACATTAATTTCACCTTAGATTCATAAGAGAGAGAGAAATCACTCCCAACAAGAAACATATCAATATCATATCAATTCCACACCAAGTGCATTGACATAATCACAAGTACCAAGTTTGTAAATCACAAAAAATTAACACATTACTCTTCCAACTCCTCCACCATCATGAATAACCCTCACGACACCAAAATTTCCTAGAGGTGTGAGAGTATTAACCTCAGCTCGAAACCAACTATTGTGCCCACATTTCACACACCCAAGTACAAAAATGAAAATACCGAATAATTTTTTTATTTCAATCACATGATACAACTATACGACACCATTTAGGTTCACAAGGAAAAACATGGGCTTACTCTAGAAAACCTCCAGATCACAAATGACACTTATACAACATGGATCCATGCAACAATATGATATCACAAGATGTAAATCAATGCGAAACTTTTATAAATGAACTAGTCTAGTGCAACGAACTAACCACAAAATGAACATCATGGATAGGTACTTTCCACAACACCACATTTTCATGGATAATTTTTTATTATATTCATATTCCATTATTTAACCTATAAGGTTTGAAAAGAACTTAACATGGGAACACACATTACCCTTTTATTTTCTAGACTACATTTTCTTACTTTCGTTTAACACTTAACTTATAAGGGTTCCATTAGATTTCATTCATTTATATTATTAAAAACAAATTACATAAAATGATTGTTAATTATAATTATCTTAACATTTATATATCATAAGTTTTGATTCTCAAATGAGATACTATGTTTACTCAATCATGTGTTCTCACGTGGATCAATTCACATCCACTTCCACATCATAAGATGGATTTATTAAGTTACGAGAAATCTCCATGGTACTCAAAATTATTAGACCAACATCACAAGAGTATGCTCTCGATAACAAGGAAAGTTGCAAATTTCCTTTGCCATTAAAAAATTAATAGTGTAATAATTCATAACCTAATTTTCCTTTTTGTCCCAACCACTTTTCATTATATTCCACTTCTAATGGTGTTTACTCTCTAGAACAACCATAATATTTCAAGCTATACATGTCACCATGTAGGTCACAAAAGTGGCACTATGCCTTGCACCAAATCATCTTACACACTTTGATACCTATGTGAATGCTCTCAACTAGGTTTCTAGGGAGGAACACACTAACACATAGGATGCCTCTAAGTCTTGTTGTCGCCCTCAAAATTTCCCTCTTTTTGAAGTCAAGTTTCAAAATTTTGAGTCGGTACCTTGGAGTAATGGGTTATGCCGAGCCTGGTATTGTTTGCATTTTCCATTCCATGGAGAACAATTAGAAATTCAGGCATACATGTGGATTTTTCCCCTTCTTTTTATTTTTCACATAGTCAAGAATGATGGGTGTATCTTCCCCGTCAATTTTTTTCCCAACATCCACGAGTAGTACGTGGACATATCTAATTGGATGTGGTATGGCCATGTTTCAAGTGGCGCAAGTCTCCATGCATCCAAATGGTGCAACTCCAAGGGTAGGGCCCAAGGGACAGTCCTCAAATAAGCGCAGGATTTCCATGTGTCCTAGGTCCAAAATGAAGACAGAACAAGTCTAAATCAGCTAAGTGTGGAAGTTTCAGTGAACGGCGCCACGTGCCTCATCGGCCTGACTTTAAGGGTTAAAGCTAGGAGTAGTTCTCAAACTTACACCAGTCCTCCACATGTCCCAGGTCCAACAAAGAGAGAGTCGATTGTTTAGATTGAATAAGTATGAGTGGGTCGTGGCGAAAGCCTCCACATGCTTCAACGACGTAATTTTAGAAGTGAAAACAAAGGGCCAATCTCCAAATGAGCGTCAGCTCGCCATGTGGTCAAAGTCAAAGAAAGGGCGGGGCGATCGGTGAATCGAAAAGTCTAAGTATATAAGGGTTTTGAAGCCTCCATATGTTGTATTGGCATAACTTCAAAGGAAAAATCTAGATGCGGGTCCCAAATGAGCGCCAACTTTCCACGTGTCTAGGGTCAAATGTACGGCCCGTCAAAAGGGACTCGAAATCAAAATGAAAAAATATTGAAGCTCTCAAGTCTACAAAGGGGCACATGGCCATGTTTCAAGTGTTAGCGGGGAGGCAGGCCCTTTTTATGTTTTGATGTCATTGAAAATTCAAAGCGGAAAGTGGGCCGTCAGAGTGATTTGGGAATTTTGGCTTTGTTTCCATAAAGTAAAAATTCAAATACTAAGCCCACATCGAAAGTCAAAGTGCGAAGGCGGGCCATCAAGGTGATTTGAGAATTTGAGCTTAGTTTCTCTAAAGAGCTTAAATTTATAAAGTGACCCATGGCCCCACCCATGCCAAGGGAAAAAGTCAAAAGCTGAGCCCGCATCAAAAGTCAAAGCGGGAGTTGGGTCGTGAAAGCAATTTGAGTTTTTGAGCCTACATTGAAAAGAGGTAAAATTACAAAGGTGAGTGCGACTCCATCCCCACTCAAGTAAGGTCATGTGTTAAGACCGTATCAAAAGTGGGTGGGCGGGCCAAAATGTTCCAAAATGCCATTTCTCTAAAAGGCACAAAATACAAAAGGCATCCTCAGGCCCACCTCTGTTTAAATCTCTCACACGTGGATGACTCAAATTCAAAGTTTGCAAAGGCAGATTGAATGACTATGATTCAATGCATCTGGTTTTTTTCTAGGCATGGAAATGGTTGAGACATTAGAGAAATTCAGATTTCGGTTTCTTGAATCAATTTCATCATTTTTCATTACCGAATGTAACCATTCTTGGAAACTATTTATTGGCTTCTCCACGCCATTGTTTAGGGTTGGATCTTGAGACTCTGTAAAGGTAATAGATTTGAAGTAATCAATACATAAGTTTTCCCCTTTCTTCCTCTAGCTTTTCTTCTTTCCATGTCTAAAACTTGGAATCATCCATATTTTATAATAGGAAACTTTGTGTTCTTGTTTATATGATTTTGGAACTTTGCATTTGTGGAATTATATTGGTTATTAAAGTGAATGATTCTATTCTGCAACTCCCTGGTTCAATACGTATAAGGTGATACTCTACCATCTATATTTCTGAAGGTATTTTCATGTTCTTCCTTCCTCATCTCCTTAATTCTTCCATCCTTTCATATTGATGATCTTTGGGCATAAAACATTTCAAAGTATCAGGACTCCATGCTTTGAAAGTTGTACATTTGTATATAAGTTTTTCTGCTTGCTTTCAATAAGGGAACCTCTCCCATTAAAGAGGAGGGACTTGTTATCCCCTGACTGTGGTTTGTTAAAAGGATCATTTTAAAACCCAATAGTTTTTGGTGCATCCGCACGGATTTTGTTTCAAATGGATCCCTTTCTAAAAGAACAACTTCAAGATCATTGTTGGTCTGGCGACTCTATGGTATACACGTGGGAAGAAATCTCTCGGGGTTGAGGATTCCCATTTTCAACTTTTGGAGAAACAAAACTTCTCTCTTCCAGCAAGAAGGAATAGAGGAACTCATTCTACAAGCACACCTCCTACTAAAATAGAAATTCTAAGGATAGCGTTCCTCAGGAGCATCTCAATCCTAATCTCCGTGCTTTGATACTTGCTGGTGTTTTAGTTCCCCTTCATTAATTTTTCCAAAGATGGCAATTCCTTTGCCTTGGGACAACAGGTTGGGCCTCTTGCTCTTCCTCAACCATTGCATGAGTTACCTAGGGGTAACAAGAAATTTTTCCCAAGTTCCGGGGTGATGGGAAAGTTCATCCAGATGAACACATTGCAGCCTTCATTGTTGCATGTGGGATTCTTGGGGTTGAACATGAAGATGTCTCTGTCAGGATTTTTGTGAGACATTGCAGGACAATGTTGTTGATTGGTTCTACCATCTTCCTGTTAGGTCTATCACTAATTGGAATACCATGACAACTCAGTTTGAGTAGCGTTTCAAACCTATTAAAGATGTGCATGCTTTGTTAGCACAAATTTCTCATATCAAGAAGGAACCATTTGAGCCCATGAGGGAGTTTGTGGCTAAATTCAACAAGATAATTAATAAAATTCCATAGAACACTCATCCGGTGGATCAAATCCAAAAGTGCTTCTTCCTCATTGCCCAGTTATCTGAAGTGACTTATGCACTAAGGAGAGCTAACCTTGCAAATTTGGATGTTGATCAACATTTGGATATCATTGTTGAGGATGATTTGATCATGTCATGCAGTAAACTAAAAAAAGAATCCTCCAAATCTAAAGCTTCTTCCTCTTCCTCTTCCCCTCAGCCAATTATGATCAATTAGTACATAAGCTTGCAAATAATCTCATTGCTCTTAAGAAACAATTGGCTCAAAGATACTCCTTACCAAGATATTCCAAGGAAGAATTTTCAGCCCAGAACCATCTACCTTCTTCTCGAGACCAATTGGCTATTGAAGGCCCACCCATCAAGGTTCCAGGTCATCTGCAACTTGTGAAGTTGAAGAACTTGATGATGAGGAATTTAATGATCTATGAAGAACCAGAAGAAGAGGTTGAATGAACTGGAAGAGCTTGGTGGATCTCAAGTTCATATCCTCACCACTAAGGTATAGATGATGAAGAAGAATATGATGAAAGAGTGGCAGATATGAATAGTGAGTCATATGTTGTTATGCCTTGGGAGAAAACAAACAAAAAGAGAAAGTGGTGCAGCCTTTGCTAAGAAATCTAAGGAGCTTCCTATAACTATCCTAGTTATTGCAAGAAGAGGAGCTCCTATTCCCACTGCCTCCACACAAAAGGTGAATAATGCTAATCCTTCTTCTTCTACTTATGTTTCCAAAACTCCTTCTCCTTCAAATCCTAAAACTGATAGATCAAGAGTCTCTCAAGTTCCTAGCAATGATGCCCCATCTACCTCTAGATATTTTGATATCATTGATCACCTCAAAAGGACTAAAATCCAAATTTCAGAGGCAAAGTTTTACCAAACCCATCCAAAAGATTTTTCTAAAATGGTAAAATTTGTAAATTCCAAATCCAAAGTCTCATCTAGTACTTCTAAAGGTGTTTTTCCCACCCCTCTTCCTCACCTCAATCAAGCCTTATGGTTGTAGTCACTTCCCCTAATGAGAAAATTGAACCATTATATGTGACTCTTCTCATAGATGGCCATAAACTCAGTAATTGTGTTATAGACTCAGGAGCATCAGATAATGTAATGCCTATAAAGGTAGCCCATGCTTTGGGTCTGACCCTAACACATGCCTTTGGTTCCTGTTATTCCATGGAAATTAGGAAAGTGCCTTTGGTTGGGAGAATTAAAGATGCACAAGTAGCTTTTGCTTTGCTTTTCAGAGAAAGGGTCTTAGCCACCATTTTGGTAGCTGATATTCCTCCCTCATATGGGATGTTCTTTGAGTAGAAATTTTGTAAGGAGGTAGGAGGTGAAATTCAAATGGAATGGTCACATGCTTTGATCTGTTCAATGGAAAAATGAAGAAGTTACTACCTGAGAAATAGACTGAATACATTGTGTAAAAGACTAATGATCCAAAAGCACAGATACTCTATGCAGACATAGGGCAGTGGTAACTACATGATCATGTCACAAGATGAGGCAAAACTTCCTAAGGGAGTGATTCTTGACCCCAATGGCATTTGGACTCTAGATTTTGATGGAAGCTACTCTTAAGATGGTTCTGGGCTTGTGTGGTGCTAACCTCTCTAGAAGGGAACATTCATCCTTTTTCTTTCAAGATTTATTCAAAGAAATGAAAATAATACAATTGAGTATAAGGATCTCATCCTTAGGTTGAACTTGTGAAACAGAAAAGAAATGGGAGTGAAGAATCTTGATTTCTTGCTTTCTCCATTGAAGTTGTGCCAAGAGAAAATAATACTAGAGTTAATTCTCTAGTTGTCTTAGGATCTTTGTTGATTCCTCACCTAGATTTCCCTTAAGAGAAATTCACCATTTAAATGATTCATAGGCCCAACGTACCGAGATAACACAAATAATTGGCAAGTTTTCAATGATGATCAACACTTGCTCTCTTTCTCGGGGCTTAAAGATAACTTCAATCAGTTATATTTTGAAGGAAGTAAAACTCTTCCTAGGGAGTATGTGCCCTCTAATGAAGAAGAAATCAAAGAAGAAATGGACAAATTTCCTCTCTCTCCTATGACTAAAGAATTTCAATGCACTGGGATGAAGATCATTGTAGACCATCCCCTTATTGTTTCAAGTTCTCTCAAATATGAACAAGTGCATGTACCCAAGGAGAATAAATCAATGAGATCACTAGTTCCCCTATTATATCTATGGATGAGATGAGCACACATGAGCCTTTTTGCAGTCCTTCGAAACAAATAGAAAATGGAGATCCATGCCTGGAATATTTTCTTCACAACTATGACAGTCTTGTCTCATCTCACCCTTCGAATGCAAAAAAAGGAAGAGGATGATGTTGTTGATCAATATTTACTTAATCTGACAGCATTTCAAGTCCCTGCTAATCATGAAGACAAATCAGCAATGTAGCTTGTACCTAAGAGTCACGATCTTCTAGAATCAGGTGTTGATTCTACCAAAGCAAGCAGATATGTTTTTCAGAGACATGGTAAAAATTACACCTAATGGTAAACCATCCAGTACCTTTTTCCAAATTTCTCTTAAATATGGTTACAAGGAAAATTCAATGGAATTTTATGTTTCTCATGAGATGTGCCATGGTGATAATTGCAATCTTCATTCATATGCTAGCATCATTCCATCAAAATAAGGAGTTGACACTATTGGGATTGGATTTTCTCATGGATCCAGTTGTCAGAGTTTAGTGATGTGTAGAAATTAGTATGGAGGCAGTTGAGGGTCGTACAAGTTTTTGTATGACACTATCCATCCACAAAGAGGAGCCTCAGGAAGACATTCAGTTCTTCACAGGAACTGAATATTTTTAGTATGGAGTATCACTATCTGGATGGTATTCTTTCCTCCATTTTTCTTTTCAAGCCGCATAGTGTTCCCATGATATTCTGGTATGCCCAACTTCTCATTTTCAATTCACGGGTGCCTTATACTTTCACTATGTTGTTCCACAGAGGTACCTATTTTTCTCAGCCTGTCTCTGGAGTCGTGTAAGTCCCATGTACGTTCTTCTTCTTTCCCATGTAAATATCCTCTTCTTTCTTTGTTTTGGCTTGTTTCCTTTCCTATTCCTTTCTGTGTGCGGTGCTTTGTTTTTGTCTTTCCTTTTTGGTTTGTTTCCCCTTCGTGTGTTTTTTCTTCTATGTTGGTTTTTACTTTGACTCTATTTTCCCAATGGATAAGGCAATGGTCTGCTTTCCCAGAGTTTTTCTATGGTTCTTGATCTTGCCTCGTTCCTTTGTCAAGTCATCCCCGAAAAGAGGCAACTGTTTTCGCCCTCAAAATTCCCCTCTTTTTCAAGTCAAGTTTTTAAAATTTTGAGTCGGTACCTTGGAGTAATGGGTCACATCGAGCCTGGTATTGTTTGAAATTTTCCATTCCATGGAGAACAATTAGAAATTTAGGCGTACAGGTGGATTTTTTCCCCTTCTTTTTATTTTTCCACAGTCGGGAATGATGGGTGTATCTTCCCCATCAATTTTTCCTAACATCCACGGGTAGTACATGGACACATATGATTGGATGCGGCATGGCCATGTTTCAAGTGGCGAGTGGAAGTCTCCATGCGTCCAAATGGCACAAATCCAATGGAAGGTCCCAAGGGACAGTCCTAAAAAAGCGCGAGCTTTCCACATGTCCTAAGTCCAAAATGAAGACAAAACAAGCCTAAATCAGCTAAGTGTGGAAGTTTCAGTGAACGACGCCACGTGCCTCATCGACACAACTTCAAGGGTCAAAGCCAGGGGTAGTTCTCAAACTTGTGCCAGTCCTCCACATGTCCCAGGTCCAAAAGAGAGAGAGAGACGATCATTTAATTGACTAATTATGAGCGGGTGGCGAAGCCTCCACGTGCCTCAATGGCATGATTTCAGAAGTGAAACCAAAGGGCCAATCTCCAAATGAGCACCAGCTTACCACATGGTCAAATTCAAAGAAAGGGTAGAGTTGATCATTGAATCGGCTAAGTATAGAAGGGTTTGCGAAGCCTCCATGTGTCATCTTGGTGCAACTTCAAAGAAAAATCCAAGAAGGTAGGTCCCAAATGAGCGCCAGCTCTCCACGTGTCCAAGGTCAGATATACGGCCCACCAAACAAAAGGGACTTAGTCAAAAATGAAAAAATATGGAACTGGCCCTTAAAGGGACACATGGCCATGTTTCAAGCGTTAGTAGGGAGGTGGGCCCCTTTTTTGTTTTAATGCAATAGAAAATTCAAATCGGGAAAGAAGGCCGTCGAGAGCTATTTAGGAATTTTGGCTTTGTTTCCATAAAGTAAAAATTAAATATTAAGCCCGCATCGAAAGTTAAAGCGCGAAGATAGGCCATTGGGGTGATTTGAGAATTTAAGCTTAGTTTCTATAAAGAGCTTAAAGTTATAAAGTGACCCACAGCCCCTCCCATGCTAAGGGAAAAAGTCAAATATTGATCCCGCATCAAAAGTCAAAGCAAGGAGTCGGCGGACGAGCAATTTGAGTTTTTGAGCCTGCATTGAAAAGAGGTAAAAATACAAAACGTGAGCCACAATTCCATCCCCACTCAAGTAAGGCCACATGTTAAGACCATATCAAAAGCGGGTGGGTGGGCCAAAATGACATTTTTAAAAGGAACAAAATGCTAAAGGCATCCTCGGGCCTTGCCTTTGTTTAAATCTCTCCCACGTGGATGAACTCAAATTCAAAGTTTACAAAGGAAGATCGATCGAATGGCTATGATTCAATGCATCTGGATTTACCATCAAGCATGGAAATGGATGAGGCATTAGATAATTTCGAGACATCGTTTCTTGATTCAATTTCATCATTTTTCATAAACGAACGTAACCGTTCTTGTAGTTATTTAATGTCTTCTCTAAGCCATTGTTTAGGTTGGATCCTTAGACTCTGTAAAGGTAATAGATTCAAAGTAATCAATACAAAAGTTTTCCCCTTTCTTCCTCTACTTTTCTTCTTTCCATGTCTGAAACTTGAGAATCATCCATCTTTTATAATAGGAAACTTTGTGTTCTTGTTTATATGATTTCTGGAACTTTGCATTTGTGGAATTATATTGATTATGAAAGTGAATGATTCTATTTTGCAACTCCCTAGTTCAATATGTATAAGGTGATACTCTGCCATCTATATTTCTTGAAGGTATTGTCATGTTCTTCCTTCCTCATCTCCTTAATTCTTCCATCCTTTCGTATTGATGATCTTTGGGCATAAAACGTTTCAAAGTATCAGGACTCCATGCTTTAAAAGTTGTACATTTGTATATAATTTTTGCTGCTTGATTTCAATAAGGGAACCTCTCCCATTAAAGAGGAGGGACTTGTTGTCCTCTGACTGTGGTTTGTTAAAAGGATCATTTTAAAACCCAACAAGTCTCTAGGACTACGAAAGATGTTTGGAGCCAACATAACTCAAGTCTTACCAGAGAGGATCATTCCAATCAACAAAGGTAAATATTTCAAGCTATATGTTTATTTTTGCTTCGCTCCCAAAATGAAAACACACAAACGTAAGTTGTTATTTTCCTTTGAAGACCGAGCGTTTTCTAAGTTAATGCAACACTAGATTATAGGTAAAAACATGCCATTATAAATTATTGTCAAGAATTGTACTAGCACAATTATATCCGAATTACGATGGCACTAAAAATTTTAAATGACAAGGTTCCAATTTCATTCTCCTATATTGATTTTGACACTAACAAAAATAATTCTTTTACTTCATTTTCCAAAGCAACATGATACAATCAACTTCATTTACTTAACATGATAAACATAATTACGACTAAGTGTAACATTTGTTAAATAGACAAAAGTGTAACTATGTATGAAATAGTACATTTTCCCAATACACAACACTATCATATACATCATGGAAATAATAAAAATAATACATTCTATTAAAAAAATTGTCACTAAAATATTCTATACAATTACATTGCTTTTTGATAGAATGCTAATAAGAACACACTAGTAACGTTGCACTTTTCTTGCCTAGGTACCTCTGACCACACACAATCAAAGACTACATTGGCATGGTATCTATCTACAAATGAGAAATTTCATAGATTTCCAATAATAATGAAAACAATGATTAACATACCTCTAAAGAGAGTAAGAAATGTAAATGCCATTTCAATTCATTTTCAGAGCTATAAAGAGAGATCTAGAGAGAGGAGAGAGAAAACACTATTTTTCCACAATCACACTCTTCTCAAAACAAGCATCAAAAGAAGTATCCTACAGTCATAATTCAATTTATAAAATGTTTCTTGATTGATATTTTTCTTGAGTAAGATCATACGACCATTTTCTCCGTCTCGTTTACAAGCTCCCAAAAAGCACTAAATTTAAACAAGTACTTCAAAACCCATGTTCGAAAACAATCCCCAAGACTCGAACACATAAGGAATCAAATCCCAACCTACTCCCCTGTATACAGGGAAATAATAGACCGATAGAACCTGAAACGGGTAAACTAGATTTGATTGGTGTCTGTCTTTCTAGAGTGATCCATAGGAATCCGAAAAATACACCACTTCGTCAATTCCATCAAAGCACCAAGAAGTAGAAATAAGAAAAATGAGTAAAATGAGGTAAATAGAGGTTCTAGAAGGAACCACCACTCTATGTAGAGTGGTGGTTTCAGACCACCACCCAAACCGCCACCTAGCCAAGCTGCTGGTAACGGCGATCTTGAGACCACCAGGTTTTCTCGGGCGGTAGTCCTGTCACTTTAGAACAGAAAAAAGAAGAATGAAATGCAAATGGATGCAAACATGAAGTACCCAACCATGTCTCTTCACTTACATGCCCTTTCACATCCTCAAATGCATGGGAGGACATGGGAAGGCTTATCAATGCATGAAAGGAGCAAGGGAATGGGCATTCGAAGATCTAGAGAGATTGAAAAGCAGAGTTTAATGAGAGCAATGAGCAAGATCTTCAGTGTTGGAATGGAATTATAGGAGAAAGGTGTAGAAATAGAGAAAACAAGTAATTGGAGAGAAGGTTTACATTGTTTCTTCTTTTCATACTTATTGTAATATGTAATTGTCTATATTAGACCAATAAAGTGGGAAGAAAGAGCAGTTTCCCTTCCCCGATCAAGTTTTCCTCCTTGGAGGTTTCCAGGATAAAATTGTTGGTGTTGAAGTTTTTAATTCTTTCCTTCTCTACAATTTCCTTTCTATAGCACTAGATAATCAGTCATGAAGCTCTAATTTTTCAAGCAAAACTGTCATTTTCCAAAGTTGAAAGTAGAACAACATAGTTTTGTGATTCATAGAGTTCCAAAGTAGAAGTTTACGGATCATTTTGGTATTAGAGCTGATTATATATCCAGGACTGTGGTATTCAAATCTTTCTTGTGATTTTGTATGATAGTGACAAGGTCCAAAGGTGAAGAATTTTTACCTTGTGAGCCATATATTTCTACGAAGAAGTGGAAATAGAGAATTCGAGCTCAAATGGAGGAAGAGAACTTGGTCCATAGAGTCGAGATGCTAGAGACCATGATGGATAGATTGCATAGGAAATAAGAAGAGCTTTTAGATCTGCAAAAGATGGCTTCAGTTAAGCAAGATTCCATAGAATCGGTGGTTCGAGCACTAGCTAAAAAAATTTTCTATCGAAAAGAGCCACGAAGAGGAAGAATGGAAAGAGCATGAAGAGACACCAATTGTAGGCAAGCGAAGGTAAAATCTGCACATACACCTTTTAAATTTGAAACAAAAGGGGAAATAAATAACTTTGAAGGAAAAGTAGACACAAAATTACTTGGATAAATGGATAAAATAGTTGGAAGTCTAATTTAGTGTGCATAATGTCACTAAGGCACAAAGGATCACCTTTGCACGTCTCAAAATGGAAGTTCATGCTCTAGTTTGGTGGGAAACCCATCTAGCCACTTGTGAGAAGAAGAAACATCCTATTTTCAGTACTTAGAAAGGTTTTAAAGAATTGATTAGAGCTAACTTCTATCCTATTGGCCATAAGATTGACATGATGATTAAGTGGTAGTACTTTAGACATGGCGGTGGTCGAAGCGTGTAAGGCTACACTACGGAATTTCGGATCAAGCCATGTTGCTTAATATGGACTTGGAGGATGAGGACATTCTCCAAGTATTTTGGAGGACTTCACACTCACCTTCGAAGGAAGGTAATCTCTATGAAGCCCAAGGATCTCAATGAATCTCTTGTATACAAGCATACTACATTGATGACGAGAAGAAGCAAGGAGAAATAGTGCGAGGGAGACTAGTCAATAGAACAACAAGATAAAGAATAAGGGAAGACAAGTAGAAAAGGTAAACATGTTGCTACTTGCTTTGCATACTTGTAAAGATCCTAAGAATTTCTATAAGAATTGTGATGTAAATGGACATACTGACACCACATGTTGGAAGTTACATCCAGAATTGCACCCAAAGCACCGAACCAAGGATTCCAAGAAATCAATGGCCACTGTGAAGATAGAAAGAGAGGTGGAGATTGAGGATGATTTAGATGTAGACAAGAGGTCAGGATGCATGGCCACTAACATGTATGGGGAAGCGAAAAAATAAGAGATGAGTAAGCTATTTCAAATCGGAATCCAAATCAGAAGACTAAGGTAAACACTTTAGTAGATTCTTGTTCTCGGTCAAATTTGATTTCGATGCGGTTGTCGAACAAATTGGTCTATATACTTACGCTCATCCACATCCATACCCACCGGGATGGGTGAAGAAGGGTGTAGAGATACAAGTTATAAGGAAGTGTAAGTTTCAATTTGGGATAAATACCCAATACATAGATGTAATGGAGGCCGATATTATTCCACTTGATGCATTTGACATTGTCTTGAAGTCCTTACTTGTGAGTCATGGATGTTGTGTCCACAAGGAGGGAGAACTAGTACATGTATGGGTCGGGATGAAGTCATTTTCAACATCGGGGCACACTAGAGTAAATCAAAGAAAGATGAGGTAAGTGCTAACCAAGCACCACCAAGATTTATTCAGGAAAATCATCAGTTTTGTTTTCTTTCATGGGAAGAAAAACAAAATGGGCGTGAGAGCACAGATATTTCTGACCAAAGGATGGAGAATTTGGATAGCACTTGTCATTTTTTGCATAAGAAGACACCACAGGAACTGCTCATTCATTGGGAAAAACAAACTTCTGCTATGTTGTCACCGTATCTACCTACATATTCACTGGACCTGACCATGGGGCAGCAAGAAGAAGAGGAGATACAAGGAATGGTGGTGACTATAGCATCAACGTACTTGGGGAGGATTCGACCAATCCATATTAAGAGATAAATCTAGGAAAGGACTAAACCACTATAGTATGGGACCTTTGTCATACTTGAGCAGGTTGGAGAAGAAACCTTTAAGCCATAGTTCATGCAGATGCGTGTGATAGAAAGTTGCAAGAGCTCACATCCACTAATGCCATCTATGCATGACAAAGAAGGAAAGATACAGAAGCTTCCTTCCAAAGAGGATTGTACTCAAGGCAACTTGGAGGAGGATGTAGCACTGGAGAAACAAACTAGAGATCCACAAGAGTCTTGGCAGAGTTAGACAAGAGAAGACACCAAGGTAGACCCAGTGGTACTTGAATGAGCACGAGAGGGAGTTGATTCTCTACCACTCCCCCACTAAGATTTTGTGGGACCAAAATCCTCCTAAGTAGGGAGGTATGATCTATAGGGATCCGAGAAAATACACCACTACGTCACAATGTGAAAGACACAAAAAGGAGAAATAAGAAAAATGAGTAAAATGAGGTAAACGGAGGTTCTGGAAGGAACCACCGCTCTGTGCAGAGCGGTGGTTTTAGAACCTTCATCCTACAGGGCGGAAGTCCTGAAACCACTGCCCAGCCAGGATGGTGGTCCCGAGACCTCCACCTTGGTCTGCTCGGGGTGGTGGTCCTTTCACTTTAGAACAAAAAAGAATAATGGAACACGAATGGACACAAACTTGAAGCACCCAACCATGTCTCTTCCCTTCCATGCCCTTTCACATCCTCCAGTGCACGGGAGGACATGGGAAGGCCTATAAAGGCATGAAAGGAGCAAGGGAATGGGCATTCAAAGATCCAGAGAGATCAAGAAGCAAAGTTTAATGAGAGAAGTGAGCAAGATCTTTGGTGTTGGAATGGAATTATAGGAGCAAGGTGTAGAAACAGAGAATGCAAATAATTGGAAAGAAGGTTTACATTGTTTCTTTTTTCATACTTATTGTAATCTGTAATTTTCTATATTAGACCAATAAAAGTGGGAAGAAATAGCAATTGCCCTTCCCAACTAGTTTTCCTCCTAAGAGGTTTCAGGATAAAATTGTTAGTGTTGAAGTTTTGAATTCTTTCCTTCTTTGTAATTTCCTTTCTATAAAGCACTAGATAATCAGTCACGAAGCTCTAATTTTTCAAGAAAAAATGTCATTTTCCAAAGTTGAAAGTAGAACAACATAGTTATGTGATTCGTAGAGTTCCAAAGTAGAAGTTTACGGATCACAGAGCCACCCATCGTAATTGCAACCGGATTGGCCTAGTCGTCCAAAACCAGAGGCCTACAAACCCACCCAAAAAAGCATCCTCCAAGGTGATTTTCTCCAATCTAAGGGTTGGTGGTGATTGTCACATAGACATAAACAAGAGGTTTGCGCAGAGGTCAAATTCCATTTCTCCACCCAGGGCCTAAACGACGCAGTCAAAACCAAATAACATTTTTAAATGACATCAGTTGTTCAAAGTTGTTAAATGGTCCACCGGGCTCCTAATACGTGTCAAAAAGGGGTCAAATGAAACAATTGGTGGCAAACCATGGTTCGTAGTAACACTCCATATAACAAAGAGCAAGTTCAAAGTATGATTTTCTTATTTTTGAGGTTTATAGAGATGTTTTACGCCTCATTAAAAATAAGTTTTATTAATATTTCACAAATTCACCAAGGAGTAGTTTTTACTAAGTTTCGAGTTTTATTCACCAACCACATGGATTCGGTATCCAAAAGTGATAAAAGGGTTTTCCAACATCTCACAAGGTATATTGAGAGAAGATTTAACATTTCATGTTACTTTTCTAGTAACATATAAAACAAATGTAAATGTGCTAAAAGACACTATCTTATTTAAGTAACTGATGAGTTATTCCTCTTTAATATGATTTTATATTACATTAAAATAAGAAAAAAATAGAATCATTAAATATGTGTAAGGAGAGAGAGTAATATGACGATGCTTGCATTAAGTCGGCACATGACCTAAGAACAAAAAGTGCACAGGTTTTGGTCATCCATGCATTCCAGAAAACAGTTTGCGGCCTTGAGAATGCTTCCATTTTCATAAATGTTTTGAATATGCTGACAAAGGTTTGAGTTGAATTTTATACCAGTTTCTTGCATTATTTAAAAACCTCCAATACCTTTCAACAGAATTCTTTGTTCATATGTAACGATTAAACGTTCCATGAGAATACATTTTGTTTGATGCATTTTGTCAAACAGTATGCATGCCTTGAGCAAGTTCCCAAAATTTTAAAATATATCTATCGGAGCAATATCAACTACAACAACTAACAAAAATCCTTTATCCATGATGTTTTTATGGTTGTCCATACCCTGGTATAAATCTCCTTTGTAGGTACATGATGGAAAAAGTTGTTGAGTTTAGATTTACAGCTTCCAAACGCATTAGCTTATAAATTTCCAAGGATTTTTCAACAAACCCATCTTGTGCAAGGCACCACATTTCTTCCTCCTTACGCATCCACTAATTGCCACTGTCCACAAACATGCACTACCTTTAGGCAATTTGTCAAACATTTTAAATTCTAAGAAATGAAATTCCCTTTTTCACAAACAACAGTCAACAAAATTTTAAGAGGTTGCATTTCCATGGGGAAACAGACAAAACATCCAGATGTCCAACTCTAAGCTCTCAATTGTACATGGGCAGGGAAAAATGTTGGCCAAGGTCAAGGAATTTGGATTTATACCTATCAATTCCATTATTCTGAAAATTTCAACCCCTTTTAAACTAATCCATTTCGTGCAGAGTCTATCCTCTTTGTTGACCGCTAGACCACATCTCCTCCAGGAAAATAAAATAGCTAGGTCACCCCATGCGGAGGGGTCCTACTGTCTTTTTATGTGGCATCCAGAATTTCCCAACACTACTTCAATTGAACATTGCATACAAATGATGCTCATCCCAACACCTTTATACATGCACAATTCAACATTGTCAGGGAAATAATTCCTTCCAAAGTCCACACCTGTTTGAGAAACTCCAAAAATAATTGTATGTTTGGCGCATACAAGGTAGGTGGCTGGGATAGGTGGAAACCAACCTGTTACACTTACTTAACAACAAATCTATTTTTATAAAGCGCCAACACCCTGCTCTAAAGCTCCCATTTTACACACGGTGGGAGAATGATAGCAAGGTTATAGAGACAGGTTTTGCAATTGATCAACCAATTCTACAAATCCTCTACAACCTGTAAGGTATGCTTCCACCACAAAATGAAAATCAAACAAAGTAACACAAACCACACCCATGAAACCATGGAATTCCACATATTTTTGATTTATGAAGGTTTTCCCAACCACTGTATGCATCCCCAAAATTGCAATTTACATTCTCTGACCAGAATTTTCCAAAAATCATCTCATGGCAATAAACTACGTATCGAAGTATTTACATTAATTCTTCTAGAAATGAGGTTTGGCTCAAGCTCCAAAACAAGTTTGGAGATATTTAATAATATATGATAATTTAATTATTTTCAATTATTTTCTTTGTTGTTAACATTTTAAATTTCAAATCATTTAACTTATTCAATTTCCTCAAACATTTAAAATAATTTACTGCCATGATCGTTTTATTATTTTTTTAAAATTCAATTTAACCAAATCTCACCCGCTCTTGTTAAAGAAATCAATAAATGTGAAGGAAACCCTCATTTAAAATTTATGTAGATTAGATTTATTTTATCATTACCCGATTTACAATTTTCTTAGATCGACTTTTACGTTAAAACCGATTATATATAAATATGCTTCTAGCTTCAAGATTCTCAATTGTTTAACGGAATAGGGACCTCGAATGACCATCAATCCACCCTCTAAGGAGAAATCGACAACGCATAGAGTGGAAGGCTCCTAATCCACGTAACACGTAAATGATTTCCAGGACCACTTAATGATACAACAAAAGTAGTCAAACAACAACAACCACATTGAGTTTAGGATTTAACACCATCCCGAGATGCTAGGACAAAATTTTTAAATGCCTTGAATCAAAACTAAAATAGTTGAATCCTTTCCTCCACGACACTCGGGAATTCACAAAACACATAAACATGATTCAAAATTCTAAGAAAACCATAAAGACCGACAAAAGAAAATTTCTACGAATCGGAGGGGGCACTACATTCTCCCTCCCTTATAAAATCATCGTCCACGATGCGACATAATCCAAGATACTAAAGAGATGAGAAAGCACGGAAAGTCAACACAAAGATACTCCATTTAGCAAGAAGGGATTTGTTGCTTAAGATGCAACCACCGTAGGTTTAACATACTTTAAAATTTAATCAAATTCTTAGTGTTCTATGAAGATTTTCATCTCTCCTTATTTTTATTACTCAATTAATCTTTTTCTTAGTATATAAACTCATAAGATTTTGTTTTTTACATTCGAAATCCATATTGAATTCAATTCTAAATTTTAGAATCAATTTGAAGCACTTTCGTTTGTGTTTTCCCCAAGTGTACTCACTATTTATCAGCTTTTATTGGTCGTACCATTCACTATTAAATGTTCACAATGTTATCACTTGTTATGAATTCCATTTTTTAAAGTTATTTTCTATTATTTTTTATAGCATGTTCAACGGTATAGGAATTTATAACACCTTTCTAACACATTTTCATGATTGTATCACATCACAAGACCTCTAACCCCACCATGGAAGGAGACATGTAGTCCACAAAACATATAATTCTCAACACATATGCCCCAAACATAGATCCAACACATGCACGTGCCTAACAAACAATAAGGAATCATGGTAATACATATGCAACCAGTTTTACATGACTCAAAAACCGACTGTACCCACACAATGTCAAGATAAGATCCAATAACACATGTCAACAAGGAGGAACATCAAACCTCAAACATCATGGTACATAACAAGACTCGCAGGAGTAACTCATCAATCCACATAAACACCACAATAAGGCATATCAACATCAATACTCCCAAATAGGATCTGTGATCCAAGAAATATCAAGTAATAACATATCCCAAAGTACCAAGCACGATCCACCACCTCCCAATATCATGAACAAAAAAGTCACCGTCATACACCAAAATAACCAAATACCATAAGCCAACAATTTTTCATTATTTTCAACTAGTTGAAGGGTCGGAGGTGATAGTTTATTTTTCACATGAGGTGATAATAGAGGAAAGAGAAGACATATTCAAGAACTAATATGCAAAAAGTATGATTTACAGTTGTTTCCATTTGTTTTAACATGACAAGAATATTTCCATCACAAATATTGATCGGTGGTTTTCAAATATAGGAGGTTATTTTCATCTTGCAAGACATGGTAAGAATGATTGTCTACAAGTATTTCCTTTTTAGATTTTTTTACACAAAGTCATTTTTATCATTTTTCTCATGGTAGTAAAGTCTAGTGTGAAGGTTTTAACATGTTTTGTAATGTTTCCCAATATAGCTATATTCACTTGATATGAAATAAAGAACATTAGAAGTGGAATATAATGAAAAGAAGAAATATTTAGGAACTAAGATGCAAAGAGTGTGATATACAATTATTTCCATTTATTTTAACATGACAAGAATCTTTCCATCACAAATATTGATAAGTGGTTTTCAAGTATAGGAGGTTATTTTCATCTTGCAAGACATGGTAAGAATGATTGGCTACAATAATTTCCTTTTAGGATTGTTTTACACAAGGTCATTTTCATAATTTTTCTCATGGTAGTAAGGTCTGGTGTGAAGGTTTTAAAATTTTTCTTAATGTTTCACAATACAAATATATTCACTTGATATGAAAGAATTCCAAATGATAAGAAGTCACAAAGGGAGAATTTATATTTTGACACAATGAAACATAGTCTCAAGATAAGAATAAGACATTTCCACACAACTCCATCTACCTCCCAAAACCACTCCATATGCCTCCCAATAGAGAAAAGAATCCTATTACTGGAAAAAATCTAGGTCACTCATTATACAACCCTTTCACCTTATTTCTCCATGTTAAGTCACTCACCATAGAGATCCATCTCCTTATTTATCCATATCGGGTCACTTACCGAAGAGTGATGTCACCTTATCTCTCTGTTTAATGAGTTTATGTCACCATATGGCCCTAGGCACATAAAGCCCCATTACCCTCACCCAAGTGGCATAGTAACATATAGCTCAAAACTACAAGGCTCCATGACCCCCTTGGGGCGTACGCCAATACAAAAGTGGATCCATAGGTCCAACCACTCCATGGTGAATCCCATGACCATATTCCAACACATCACAACATTAAAACCAACATATCAATCAAATTCAAATGCCAAGTGGAAACAAATACCAAGCCTTGGGCTAGGCTATAATTCCTTTAAGTTCAAAATCAATTTTCAAACTAATAAAAATAAATGGATAAATAGCCACAATAATACAAAGGCCTCTTGTTAGCACAAAACCAATTAAATTCCCAAAGATTTAAAGATACATCACTCAAGAAAACTCATGTTGATTCTTACAAGTAAAGAGAAGAAGGCAAATTTACGAATCAAATATGAACATAGAAATATCACATTATAATCACTATGTGACTGTATTGTGGCCACTTAAGGGATACTCATCAATTTGTTGGTACTCGGATATAGAGCCTCAACTTGCAAAATATAAATAATAACTCGATCAAAATCATGTAATCGGCATAGAATCTATCAAGATAATCACCTCCAAACTCCCACAAGGCTCAACATAGTCATAATCACACAAGGTTTTCTATAAGACAACTAGTTACGGAGAGAGATAAAGAGGTACAAGTTATAATTTACTAAGCTTAAGGTTTCCACGCAACATAATATGCATGGCTCCCACAAACAAAATGTCATACATACTAAACAAATAGAAGTGGATTTTCAATCTATGTTAGACTCCACTTCCTAGGTCATACTCATCTTGATTTAAATGGTCAATGGTCCACTTTTCTCACTCCATACATACACTTTTACTGATTTCTTCCCTTAGGGTCAGTTAGTGTAGGGTACACAACATACACATAACTACATTACTAGCACAATAATACATATGCACAACAACCATAACGTCTTACGCATGGTAAAATTTAGAGGGTAACATAACAATATTCCATGGTTTACTTACAGTAACATTTCCACATAAATCAACAAAAGTGCAAGTTGTAGACACAAAATCACACACTTTGAATCATTATTTAGTCTCAAGCACATACTACTATTTGCATGATTCCTAAGCAAGAAGATTACTTATTAACCCATATCTTTGGCCATCATTCGTTGATTTCATCTCGCTACTTTCAATCTTGCACCTATATTGACCCAAATCTATCTTTTCATACTTTAGTTTTACCTTTTCTAGACTAGAGAGCCTCGGACAGACGCCAGCCGTGCACCCCCTCGTCCCCTCTAGGTGCCCTTTCCTCTTTGGACTTTACTCTCACTTTTTGGTCCTTTCTAGCCGTTAGAATATATTATCTTTTTTTTGGTTGACCTTTTCGGGGTTAGTTACGAAATTCATGAAAGGAATCACATAAATATAAAATTATGTGATCATAATAAGGGACCAACACTAAGCACTTACTATCTCCACCTAAGGTTACATCCATCAAAGTTATCTATAGCTCCATTTTCATCCATCTAGTTGCATCACAAAGTTGGTTCATCGGCATCACACTTCATAAGAGGGGAGTTTATTGTTTCCATGCACACATTTATTACATTCTACATCTAGTTACTTGCTCACTACTTCACAAAGTGTGACTGGCACAAAAGCATCCACACACACACACACACACACACACACACACACACACACACACCTAGAACTACATTGGGTCTAAGATGTAGGGTAATGCTCAAGATAAGTCCAACATTTTGGCAACCGAGGACAGTCTTACCCCTTGATATGTATATTTCTTTTTTATGGTTTTGATTCTTAGTTTGGGGTCTTGTAGGTGATTCTTCCATTATAGGTTTATGGTGACTTGGTGAAGTGCAATGGCATACACGCAATAATAAAAAAATTAGTACAGACATCTTATGACCTTGAAAAGTCAAGTTTCGACCACTTGTGTAGACCAGGTGCCCAAAATTTAGACCATGGTGCCCAGGAATTCTGACCGGGGTGCCCATAAGTGCCCCTATCCTTCTCCGTGTGTCCCAATCTAGTAAAATACTCCATATCTACATTTTTCCAGATCATATGTGAAATTTTCCTCCTCCTATTGAGTCACCTCCAATGTGACACAATCCTACGACATCTTTGAATCAGCTAAGGCTCTTCCAACTCTCTTTGTACATTAGGGTTTATACATTTTATTGCTTATCTTGTTTGGGTATTGTTTCAATACTTTATTATTTCATTTATTCAATTATTTACTGCTATTATAGCATCGTAATAGGCTAGGATATTTTATAATTTAGTTTAATTAAAAGTACAATACATTATGGGGAGGGACATAAAATCACCATATGTCCCCAATTTTTAACATAAACATATCATGTGTCATATGAGTATAATGTACGATGAATATAGTGACTAACATCACAACATATATAATATTACAATGTCACCTCTAGATAACAACATGATACATCACAACATGGTGGAAACATGATAAGACATTTCATGATGATGTCTTTTTTTCATACAACACATTAGTACACATATACAATATCACTAGAACATGAAACACCACAACACCTTCATGGCGCACAAAACATTTCCTTTACACACAATGTGGCATTACACATGAATTTCAGGTTAGATTCACAAGAGGGAGAATTTACTCCCATCAAGAAACATATCAATATCATAACAAGTCCACACAAAGTGGTAAGCACAACATGTGCATTAACATAGTCAAAGTACCAAGTTTGTCACATGACAAAAAAATTAACGCATTACTCTTCCACCTCCTCCACCATAATGAATAACCCTCACAACACCAAAATATCCTAGAGGTTTGAGATTATAAACCTTGGCTCTGATACCAACTACCGTTCCCACATTTTACACACCCAAGTACAACAGTGAAAATACTAGATAATTATTTGTTGTTTCAATAAAATGATACAACTATACAACATCTCTTAGGTTCATAAGAAAACACATGGGCTTACTCTAGAAAAACTCGTGATCTTAAATGACATTTATATAACATGGACCCACACAATAATAGGATATCACAAGATGCAAATCAATGCCACACTTTTATAAATGAACTAGTCCATTGCAACGACCCAACCACAAAATGAACATCACAGATAGGTACTTTCCACAACACCACATTTTCATGGATACATTTTTATCATAGTCATATTCCATTATTTAACCTATAAGGTTTGAAAATCACTTAACATGGGAACACACATTACCCTTTTATTTTATAGACTACATTTTCTTACTTTCATTTAACACTTAGCTTATAAGGGTTCCATTAGATTTTGTTCATTTATCTTATTGCAAATAAATTATATAACTTGATTGTTAATTAGAATTATCTTAACATTTACACATCATAAGTTTTGATTCTCAAATGAGAAACTATGTTTACTCAATCACTTGTTCTCACGTGGATCAATTCACATCCAATTTCACATCATAAGAAGGATTTATTAAGTTACGAGCAATCTCCATAGTACTTAAAATTCTTAGACCAACATCATAAGAGTACGTTCTCTATAACAAGGGCAAGTTACAAATTTCCTTTACCATTAAAAACTTAATAGTGCAATAATGCATGACCTAATTTTCCCTATGCTCCCAACCACTTTTCATTATGTTCTATTTCTAATGTTTTTTAATATCTAGAGTAACCATAAGATTTTAAGATAGACATGTCATCCTATTTGTCACAAAAGTAGCATTATGCCTTGCACGAAATCATCTAACACATATTCATACCTATGTGAATGCTCTCAACTAGGTTTCTAGGGAGGCAAATGTAAATACATACGATGTCTCTAAGTCTCTAGGGCTACGAAATAAGTTTGGAGCCAACATATCTCAAGGCTTACCGTAGAGGATAATTCCATTAAGTAAATCTAAATATTTCAAGCTATATGTTTGTTTGTCACTTCCCCAAAAATGAAAACACGAAATGTAAGTTATTATTTTCTTTGAGGACTTAGTGATTTCCTAGTTCAATGCAACATTATCGATATGTAAAAACACCCAATTTTAAAGTATTGCCAATAATTGTACTAGCACAATCATATCCATAATTATGATGGAACTAAAAATTTAAATGAAAAGGCTCTAATTTCATCCTCCTATACTGATTTTGACACTAAAAGAAAGGATCCTTTTACATCATTTTCCAAAGAAACATGATATACAATCAACTTCATTTACTTAATAGAATATACACAATTACAACTAAGTGTAATATTCACAAACAAAAAAAAAGAATAACTACAAATGAAATAGTACATTTTCCCAATAAGCAACACTATCATATACATCTAAAATAATGAAAATAATACATTCTATTTTTAAAAATATCACTGAAATATTGTATACAATTACATTGATTTCGATAACATGTTAATAAGAAGACACAAGTAACTTTGCACTTCTCCTTATCTCGAGTACCCGAACCACACATGGTTAGCACTCTCTGCTAACATGGCATCTATCTACAAATGAGCACGATTTATGATTTCATATATTTCTAATAATAATGAAAATAATAATTAACGTACTTCTAAAGAGAATAAGAAAAGTAAATGTCATTTCAGTTCACTTTCAGAGCTATAAAGAGAGAGCTAGAGAGAGGATAGAGGAAACACTATTTTTCACAATCATGCTCTTCTCAATACAAGCGTCAAAATGTGTATCCCATAGACATAATTCAGTGTATAAATCATTTCTCAATTGATATTTGGCTTGAGTAAGATAATACGACCATTTTCCCCATCTATTTACAAGTTCCCAAAAAGTGCTAAATTTAATTAAGTAGCTCAAAGACCCATGTTTGAAAATAATCCTGAGACTCGAACACGTAAGGATTCAAATCCCTTCCTAATCCTTGGTATATATGGAAACACTTGAGTGATAGAACCCGAAATCGCGAACCGGGGTTTGATTGGCGTCCACCTTTCAATCCACCCATCAGAAGTTGAACATGATTAGCTTCGTCACCCAACAATTGTAGGCCTACAAAACCCACCCAAAATCCATCATGCAAGGTGATTTTATCTCGATGTAAGGGTTGGTGGTGATTATCACAGACATAAATAAGAGGTATGAGGAGGTCAAATTCCATTTCTCCACCTAGGGCCTAAATGACGGGTCACAACCAAAGAATATTTTTAAATGACAGTAGTTGTTCATGTTGGAGGTGACAAGGACTGATAGAGGGAGGTGAATCAGTCCCCAATAAAACCTTTTTCACACTTGTGCTTCAAACCCTAACCACACATGCTCATATACAACACATCAAAGCATACAACCTTTTCAATGAAGTAAAATCAATGCAAAGAACATAATATGATCTCAAAGACACATATATTGATGACAAAATCATATCCACACACTTATATAGATTCTCAAATCAGATCGCAAAGAGTACTATCTTCAACATTGATCCATGAGATACAATAAAATTCTCTCAAGACAATCAATATCTCATGAATGCATATGGAGAAATATAACTATGAGAATGTATTCAACCTTAAATATCATATCTGAAAACTCCTTAGAAACCTACAAATATCATCAACATTCTATGAGGATAGCATCCAAACTCAAGCACCCAAATTTTCCTCCTTCTCCAACTCGCTCTCAAGGAAACAACACCAACTTTGTACTTGCTCAAATCATCCTCGTGAAAAATCAACCAGTAGATGTCCTAGAATGAGATTAAATTTTTTTGGGATAGTCCCAAATTGTTTTTTTTTCAGCAAAAGGGTTCTTCAAAATAAGATAAAATGGGTTTCAAAAAGCTAGAACCATTGTACCCAAAAACTCCATTTTAGACCCTTTCCTTTATTCAAGTTCAAATGAGGTTGGTTTCCCTCCACTTGCATGACCATGTGAACCTAAACATTCACAATTGACCCATCCCATAATAATCACTAAAACATTCACAGTTGACCCATATATGTCGGCCTAACTAAAAACCTCATTACATGTGCCAATAATGGCTCAAAACCCCATGTGCACAATCTTAAAATTTCCCTAACATGACTACCATAATTTTTAATGACCTTGAACCCTTATACATGATTAAAATATCATAAAAATTCATACATGGTCACAATTAATATCAACCAATCAAATTATTTCATTTATTGGGCCCAGTTTCCTTTACAATTCTCAAAATAGTTGTTTCCTTCACCCTTCAAAGACTCCATCACAAACTTCAGCTAATCACCAAATAATGCCATGAGACCACTAAAAATAAATTTTAGAACCTTTATAATAATTCTAAGCATGTCATAATTCATGAAACATATTTTACTTCAAACCACAACAAGATTTTCCTTCACCAAATCAACTCTGCCAAAAATGTTGTTTCCAAAGGTTGCTCATAAAATCATTTCTTCATACATTCAACACCTATAAATGGATTCATTGGATTCAAAATTCATCATTATTCACATTACAGGTGATATGAAGCATCACCCAATCAATCTCATGCTTCAAATAATATAAAACTTGCACCAAAACAAATGTTGTCTTAAACTTCCAAAATAGTTTTTCTGAAATAATTCCCTTGAAACCATTTCAAATCACCTTATCATGAGAAAAACCATATATATCTTGAAATATATCTGAATATAATTTCCAACACAACTTTAATCACCTCAAAATTCCACATGTAGCTCAAGTTATGGCCAAAACACTGGACCTTGCTATTTGAGACCCCAAAACTACCCTTTGACTAGTCAACCTGTTTGAGCCTCAAAAACCATGTACTTGTATGATCATGTCTTGAAAATTCTTATAAATAAATATTATCTCCAAATAATCATGCTACTTAGCATGCTACTCCTTTGGACCATCTTGTCTTAAAACCTTCTTCTCCATAAACTATTATTTTTAGATTTGGCTCACTCATAACCATTACCTCAACCATATATTTCTGGAATTTTGAGGATTCCTCTACAACATCCAATCATCACATTTTCAATTTCAATAAAAATTGTGTCATTATACTTCACCTTTTAAAACCGCACCTATCTAGGGTTTAATTATGGTTTTTGACATCTTTACCTTCTTAGCATTTGTTCATAAAAACTGAAAATCAACTCACCTCATTTTTTTAAACTTCTAAAATCACCTTATAATCATCCCTAAAAGCCAAAATGTCCCATGAAAATCACACTATTCATCAAGTTTAAATTCAAGCTTGATTTTCACCTGTTCTCGACCTCAGATCACAACAAACCGTCATAACTTGCAAAATACTCATCATGGGAACCTCAAATTTTACTGAGAGAACTATGACACATCCCACTAATAACTCTAATTAACATAATTTTAATACCATTACTCAATCTCTCTATCCTATCTCATTTTCATATCCTTACCTTAGGGATTCTCACTGTATCAACTAGTATCAATTGAAATAGTACAATACCTCAACATGAGACCTCTAAAAACTACCCAAGCATACCTCATATGCCATTATATACCTGTTTTCATGCTTCCATGAGCTCAATTGGCTCCAATCCACATTGTCATACCTCCAAACTCAGTTATACTTGCTCCCAATGAGCACTTATAACCAAGTGAAACAGATATACCTAAACCATACCACTAATTTGAGTGCACAAGAACCCTTAAATAATGTTATCCAACATGTCAACATGCTTCCCAAGAAACTAAGAAGCTCATATTGTCATGCAACACCTCTTAGCACCTATATAGGCTTGTTAAAGCAAGCACACATCACCAATCTACTTGTAGCAGCTCAAACACATACGAAATGGTATGTTAACATCACATTCATCATCATGACATCTTCAAACAACATTCACTTTGTCATTAATGTAATTTTTCATCAATGAAAACACCTATTAGGCCTACATGCCAACAATCTCCCCTTTTTCATTGATGGAAAACACCCTAAACTTCTCCCCTTTTTTCATTAATGACAAAGGAATATGTGAAGATTAATTTCTTCACCTTCTTCAGCTCTATACCTTTATGATTTTTTGGAAACATCCACCAAAGGTCTCAAACAAGGTCCATCTCTTGATTTTGCACAAAAATTGATTCGTACCTTCATTTTAGGCATGCAATCAACAATCTCCCCCTAGAATAAACACTTCAAAAATTTTAACATCATTAGTACACCATGGAAAATAATAATCTCACTTTTTAGGGGCACAAAACATCATTTCCATCCTCCTAGGCATGCAAAAACACCAATTTTCTCCTATACCCCTGTTTTGAGCTTCACAATGGTACCGTAGCAAAAGATATCTGAAGTAAATCATCTCTAAGCCATGTCAACAATGTTATTATGATATTATAAACTCATCACACCTTCCTTCATGAGATTAATCCATCTTTTCTAGGCCAAATACAAGCTCTTCAATGCATATTTTGCTCCTCATACTGTCTCAAGAACACATTTCCCTAAATAGGCCTTTTAGAGAAAAATTTGCCAATTTCAACAAGCATTCATAGGTCAACTAAGCCTTGAAACAATTGAATAACACTCCCGCTAGGCTTAAGACATCTTCCTTTAGCTCTTAAGCACAAAATTTTGCAACAATCCTTGTTATCATGCCTTGAAAACACATTTACAACTTTTTCAAGGTTCTAAACATTATTTTTAGTCTTCTAAAGTCATTTCTAGCTGAGAAACTACATTTTGATCTTTGATATGCATAGGATGTGATAATCACACCTCATGTGATTTAGGAATCCCCAACAAACCATCTAGTGATCAAGTCATTAACTCGCCTTGAAAAAGGATTTAAACACACTAGAGAAACAATTACTTACCCGTGGAAAATACCTCTTCATCATATCATAGAAGACTAACTCATAGACTCTAAGCCATGAATATCAAAACAACTTCTTCATTACCTTGGTTCTATCAACATTTAGACTTCAATTAACTTTCCAAACTTATGTCTTCATCTCTTAACAACATCTAACTATTATTATAGACATCTTAACACATTCATACATATATATTTGTACACACAGTTCTTTGGACCTTGGATCATACATGTATCTAGTCTTATCAGCTCATGAAGTAACCACAAGGCACCAAATTCACTATAACACTCCTTAATAACTCCAATCCCTCACATCACCTTAATGAAATTGTTTTACAACTTCAAGGATACTCAAAGATACTTCAGAAAGTAAAAATCACTTTACATACATGTTACAATCCCTTTTGAAGCATGCTCTATTCCTAAGACATGTACTTGGTAGCATTCCATATCATTTGATGTCTTTATCACCGTGAATCACCATTTTCTTCTTCAAATCTTTCCTTTAATTATTTATTAGGGCTTGTACAATCATGTGGATATATTTGTCATTGATATTTCAAGCTCTCACAGCTTCTAGGTGTTCATTGTCTCTATTTTAGATTCTCTAGCCTCTTCAATCAACCAATAGGAGAATGTATTTCACATCTCTTATAGTCTTAGACACCCATTCACAATAGGTATTCATTTTGATCTCTTCATGGAATATGACCCAAAATTGATACTTACATAGTCAATTATGATCTTTGGATACATCTTCAACCCTTCCTTTGACATGGAGTCATAAACTCGGTGATGTAACTTGATCACTGAAACAAACCTTCTTGAGCATAGTACTAAACTTAAGAAATGCATATTCGTAACTCGTCCCCTAAGATTTCATGTTCGTCTCTTGACATTTTTCTCTTTACTCCGTGGAAGACACAATCATACTCATACTTGAAAGCATCCTTCATGCATCTTAACATTTTTCTATACATGTACAGATGGTCATTTTTTGTCAATTGTGTGTATCATTTTCCTTTTGAGACTTTGATTTATCAAGCATGGAGTACATTACCCTTTAATCTTGTAGATGCAATGTACTTTGATAGTCTTCTCTCATACCTTAAGCTTCTTTCAACACTCAACTTAACTATTTGCAACTATGGAACTTATGAAAGGATTTTCATGATACAAACCCTTGGTTATCCCACTCTCACAAAGACTAACATATTGACACTCTTGAAGAATTATAAGTTTATGAAGTGATACGGTGTAATGTTCCAATAGGTTACTATTATCAAATCAGGTTGTAATAGACTATCTTAGTATGCAAGATAGTCCGAGACCTATAAAGATGCCTTTTACCCTCCATATTGTCAAAACACTCACCACAATCTCTTCAATCATCAAGATGGCCCTTGACTTGGAACATACAACCCTTATTTTTCATATAAGTTGCTTCATGAACCTTGGAAATTCCTTCAGAGAGAAAACACACCTTTTTGGAAGATACACCTCCTCTCGATTAGGCTATTTTTCTTTTTCACTGTCAATCTTGATCACCATGTCAAAATTCCCTACACTATAACTATATTTGAAGATAAGGACTTATGAAATTTTGAATAATCGGTTATCTAGAAGATTTGTACAATATTGTAGCCTTAGATTTAAGCATTTATTCCTTTAAATCCATCTAGACACCTATTGCTCATGCACATTGTGAATAGATAGTCTTAAAGATAGAGAGACCTCAAGTGGTACAAGGTGTTTCTCTTAAGACCATAAAGCTTTATAAATATCATTGTTAATACATTAGTAACACCCTTGAGCACTTATATGCTAATATGAAACCATTTATGATACTTATATTCCTAAAACTCTCTTGGTAGACTAAAAAAATCCTCAAGTTTTTTAGCATGTATTTGTCACTTTGATTTCCTCTAGAAATGATTTATTGATCAAATCTACACTTGATCATGTTATCCATCTTCACATAGCTTCTTTAACATACACAAAGAGATATGAATACTTGAATAGCTCATGGCATGTGACATGAAGACCTACAAAGACCGGAACCTATACACATACCCTTAAAATGGTATTACAATATCTCCTAGGAAGAATGAATGCACATGGACTCAATATGATCTTTGTACACTTTAATGAAACCTTCAGAAATTCATTCTCCTTATGGACTATTACTTATGCCATTATAACTTATGATTGTCCTTATAACACTAATAAGACATGGACATAAACACAAAACTTCTCACAGATCACATACACTTTTCAAATACAATTAATGAAAGACTCAACGACTATGAACTAAGCTTCATGAGTTTCAACAAATCTTTCTTACACCATATTTCATGAAAAAGAGACTTATTAACAACCATGAACGACTTAGAAAGGCAACTTCAACATGATTACAATAACACGTAACATAAGAGCACTCCGCATCCATTCTTAAGCTTTTAGAGAGCCTTCAAAACTTCATATACAATATGGACCACAAGATACACCAGAAAATGTTACTCCTTTTCATGAGATCTTTATATCACAACAAAAGACTTAGCTATGACACCAAGAACCCAAACAGCTTGGACATTACTTACATGTATGCTTTAAAGGGAAACAACACAAGAAACTTGACATTCTCATCATGACTAACTACTTGAACCTTAGAAACATACTTAAGAACTTGAAATTACATACCTTACATTATGATGAAGACACATACTTGACAAAGATAACTCCCCCTCAATCCAATGCTTCTTTTTCACCTATACACCTCTAAGAAGCCTAGTAGAGGCATATGTCACCATGGAGAAGCTTGATGAGAGACCTAAGTAGGTCTCAAGCCCTCTTCTTGAACCTTGATTTTCTCCTCTTTATCTAATTTCTAATTTGTTGCAGCAAATCCCACATTTAGTTCAGTTGCATACTTAGAGTCTTCTTTAACACTTTGAATAGTCCCATCCTTCCTTTTGTATGTTTGAGCTTGTGGCTTAGGCTTTGTGACTCTTTCTTCAATTGACCTAAATTACAAAACCTTGCAATGTTCCATATCTTGTGGCACCTAAATCATTCCACTTTCCTTCCTTTGCACTCATAAGCCCTATGACCATATGCATTGCAAGCATAGTAAATACCCTTGAATGTGCTTACATACGTCTTTGTTTTTTATGGATCATTTTTGCAATATTTTTAAGATGTCCCTTTTCTTGGAAATGATGGCATTCAGCTCCATACCTTTGACTTACCTTTTTCTCCTTCTTGTCTTGACATTATTCTTCTTTCTTCTCTTCACAATGTTCCTTTCCTTTTCCATCATCCTTCTTTTTAACCTTAGGACTACAAAAACTAGCTCTATGTCCATAAGCACCACATTTGTAAAAATTACCATGAAAAACACCATACCTATATGGGTTTGGATACCTGATAGATTTTCTTCTAAAAGGTGGAAGCCTTGAACTTTCTCCCTTACTTGGCTTCCTTCTTTCATTTTATCCTTGACTTGACTCTTCTTCATTATTTTTTGATTTGGATGAGCCCTCATTGAATCCTAGGCCTATCCTATCACCATAGGCCTTTTGATTTTTCAACATCTTACTTAGATTTGTAGAACTTCCTTGAAAATATAGTACCTTTCTTTTCATGGTGCCTAGATATTTCTTTAAATCATCTATTTCTTTCCTCTTGATCTTCAGCTCATCTGTGTCTCCTCAAGTTGCTTCGTTAGGACCTTGACTATTTATTCTCTTTTAGTTTCATGTTTGAGACATTCTTCTCTCTTGATTTTCAACTCAGCTAGGGCCTCTTCAACTTGAGCTTTCATGACTTTTATAATCTCATCATGAGTTCTAGACATCCTGTAGATATGATCACCATGCTCACCTACCCATTTCCTTATCAAGAAGGTATTACTCTGAATAGTCTCCAAATATGCAGGTGCCATCTTATCACCAAAGATCTCCCTCTAGCTTGTTAGGCTACTTCCAAGGGCCTTCTCTGATACCAATTGTTGGAGGTGACAAGGACTGAGAGGGGGGGTGAATTAGTCCCCAATAAAACATTTTTTTACACTTGTGCTTCAAGCCCTAACCACACATGCTCATATACAACACATCAATGCATACAACATTTTCAATGAAATAAAATCAATGAAAAGAACATAATATGATATCAAATATACATATATTGATGATAAAATCATATCCACACACTTATATATATTCTCAAATCAGATCACAAAGAGTAGTGTCTTCAAAAATGATCCACAAGATACAATAAAATGCTCTAAAGACAATCAAAGTCTCATGAATGCATATGAAGAAATACAACTATGAGAATGTCTTAAACCTTAAATATCAGATCTTAAAACTCATAAAAACTTTCAAATAACATCAACATGCTATGAGGGTAGCATCCAAATCAAACACCCAAATTTTCCCTCCTTCTCCAACTCGCTCTCAAGGAAACAACACCAACTTTGTACTTGCTCAAATCCTCCTCATGAAAACTCAACCAAAATCTATCCTAGAATGATATTATATGTGTTTTGGGATAGGCCCAAAGTTTTTTATTCTTCAGCAAAATGTTTTTTCAAAATAAGATAAAATGGGTTTCACAAATCTAGAACCATTGACCTAAAAACTCCATTTTAGACCCTTTCCTTGATTCAAATTCAAAGGAGGTTGGTTTCTCTAAACTTTCACGACCATACCAGCCTAAAAAAATCCCATAAGAATCACTATAACATTCACAATTGACCCATATAATTCAGCCTAGCTAAAAACCTCATTGCGTGCAAAAATGGCTGAAAATCCCATGGGTGCAATCTTAAAATTGGCCTAATATGAGTACCATACTTTTTCATGACCCATTACCCTCATACATGATTAAAATATCATAAAAATTTATACATGGTCTAAATTAATATCAACCAATCAAATTATTTCATTTATTGGGCCTAGTTCCCTTTACAATTCTCAAAACAATTGTTTCCTTCACCCTTCAACACCCTAGAAACTTCATCTGATCACCAAATCACTTATACTAAACCAAATCATGCCATGTGAATAATAAAAATAAATGGAATAACTTTTATAACATTTTTAATCACTTTATAAGTCATGAAAATTCTTTTACGTCAAACCACAACAAGATTTTCCTTCACCAAATCAACCTGCCAAAAACATTGTTTCCAAAGGTTGGCTCATAAAATATTTTATTGATATATTCAAGACCTAAAAATTGATTAATTTCATGCCACATTCATCCATATTCATATTAAAAGTTATAATAAGCATAACCCAATCCATATCATTCTTTAAATAACATCACACTTTGAAAATAGATGTTTTCTTGAACTACCAAAACCATCTTCTTTGAAAAAATTCCATATAAAGCCTACAAAATCACCTCATCATGAGTCAAGTAATATATCTTTGGAAATATCTCTGAATATTATTTCCAACACAACATGAATCACCTTAAAATTTCACGTGTAGATCAAGTTATGGCCAAAATATTGACCTCGCTATTTGAGACCCAAAACTACTACATTATCCAAAATGAGCCCCTGCTTATTTTGGCTAACTTACCTTCATTCTTTCCTTCCTTGTGCTTCAAATTCAATTTTCACACATTTCAAGCACTCAAAATATTTTGGAAATGGATTCATCAGATAAGATTTTTCTTCCCCTTTCCAGAAAGGTAAAGAAGTCCTCCTAACTCCTTGTATTTTTTGAGTTATGGCTCGACGGAGTTTGGAGGGGAAATTTTCCCAAGGCGGGCCCACGGAGCTTGGGAGAGTTTTATGCCAAAGAGGCTTGGGCCGGCAGAGTGGAGGAAGAAATTAATAACTTATAACTTTTTGTGCTAAAAGCACAAAATTATTTGTGCTCCCGTGAGCCCGTAAAGGAGAGTGGAGGAAAATTGGTTAAGGCCCCACACCAATCATAATGTGCCACGTGTCCAAGTCAGCAGTGGGAGTTGGGGGTCGGAAGGATTTTTGATTTTTACCAAAACCATAAAATTGCAAAGGTGAAAATTTGAACCGCATCTCCTCACTAAATCAGAAGGTGCCATGTGTCCACGTCAGCAGTGGAGGTCGGGCCGACGGGGACTTTTGGAAAATTTTCCGAGGCGGGCAATTGGGTAGAATTTTCTCTTGAGGCTCGCGGCTCAACTAGAGGGTGCCATGTGTCATCAAAGGAGTGGGGTGCAAAGGGTTTTTGGGAAATTTTCCCAATTTGAAAAAAGAGGGAAAAAATCAGGATTTTGTCACGTGAACCTAATTTTTGCCCTAATTTCGCTAGTTTTGCCCTAAATCTTCATAGGGGCATATCTTTTGCACCAGAGCTCGGATTTTCACAATTTTGGTATCATTGGAAAGATGGTGAAATTATCCACATGATGGACACTTCAATTTTAAATTTTTATGGATTTTTATAGGAGAAAAATGGGAAAACGTCTCTAGCATGGAAAAATTACAAAAATGACCCCAACCACCAATATTAATGAAGGATGGGCCTCTTTCTTTCTTTGCATAAGCAATTTATGATGAATTATGTGCTTTTCATGGAAAACCATCATTTTACAAAGCTAATTAAATAGATCTTGTCAGTGGTTGGAGTTTTAAAATTGATTTTCCCGCATTTTCTCATTTCCTTCATTATGTTTGAGCGATAAAAGTCGGTTTGGCTCATTTTGTAAAAAGTTATTCATCCTTCTTCTCTACCTCTCCTTCTTTTCTTCCCTAGGGTCTAAAATGGAATTTGAACCTCCTTCCTTTCTTTGTAATGGCATTTTTTCCTCTTACCCGTGAAATGATGCATTGTGTAAATTCTAAGCAATAAAAAACGTGTTTTTGCGATGCATTTGTCCATCCTTGGCTTGTTTTCTTTGTTGTTTTCCTTACCTCTCTTCATTATTAGGTATTTGTGCATGTTTGGATGTTCATTGCAGTTTTTTGGAGTGTGTTCATGGATTTTTGGAAAATTTTATGTGTGAAATCCATCTTTGGTTTGTGATGCACTTGTCCATCCTTTCCATTACTCACCTCTTCTTATTCCATGGCAGTTTTGATAGATAATCAAAACTTTCCTTCTCTGGTGTATCACCGTTTTAGTGTAGGCTCTGTTTTTCCTTGTTTTCTTCCTCTCCTTGTCTCTTTGGAAGTTAGATTAGGTTAGATTAGCTTGTCTGCACTAGAATAGCTTATGGCAGGTAGTTTAGGAAGAGGAACCAACCTTCTCTAGAGAGCTTTCCCCATTTTCAAAGGTCCCACACTTTGGGAAATATCAATGTTGTGCAATCATACCAAATGACTTTGCCTTAGAAAAATAGATCCATAACTCATTTAGGGGTGCTGTGAATTTGCACTAACACTACCCTTTGACTAGTCAACCTATTTGAGCCTCAAAAACCATTTACATGTATGATATTGTCATGAAACTTCAATTAAATAAATATTATCTCCCAAAATCATGACACATAAATTTGGAATGCTACTCCTTTAGACCATCTTATCCTAAAACCTTCTTCTATGAAAACTTCTATTTTTAGTTGGGGCCCACTCATCACCATGACCTCAACTATACATTTATGGTATGCCTAAGGAGTCCTCTACAACCTAAAATCATCACATTTTCACTTAAAATCAAAACTAGGTCAGTATACTTCACCTTTTGCAAATGACACCTAGCTAGGGTTTAACTAGGGTTTTTGACCTCTTTACCTTCTTAACATTCATTCATAAAAATTGACAATAAAATGACATAATTATTTTTGTGAAACCTTCTAAACTAACCTTATAATCATCCTTGAAATCCATAAGGTCCCATGCAAGTCATATTGTTCACAACAAGCATCAAAATTTCAAATTCAACCTTGATTTTCACCTATTCTTGACCCTGTCTCACAAAAACTGTCATAACTTGCAAAATACTCATCACGGGCACCTAAAATTTTTCTGAGAGAACTATGAAACATCCCACTAACAACTCCAATTAACATAATTTCAATAACATTACTCAATCTCTCTATCCTATCTCATTTTCATAGCCTTACCTTAGGGATTCTCACCAAGCAACTAGTATCAATTGAAATAGTACAATACCTCAACATGAGATCTCTCAAAATTACCCAAACATACCTAAAATGAAATGATATACATGTTTTCATGATTCTATAAGATCAAATGGCTCCAATCCACACCGTCATAACTCCAAGTCATATACCTACTCCCAATGAGCACCTGTAACCAAGTGAAACAGATATACATGTACCATACCACTATTATGAGCGCACAATAACCCTAAAATCATGTTATCCAACATTTCAACATGCTTCCCAAGCATCCAAGAAGCTCATATTTTCATACAACACCTCCTAGCCACCTGTATAGGCTTGTTAAAGCAATAAAACATCACTTTGAGTCTCCTCAGAATACTCAAACACATCTAAAACAAGATGTTAGAATCACATACATCATCATGACATCATCCTAAAGCATTCACTTTGTCATTAATGTGGTGGAAAAATTTGTCATGACATCATCCTAAAGCTCTTGTGTTGGATTTCAACTTTACAACTATCAAATATATTAGCTTATAAGTTTCCAAGGATTTTTCAATAAACCATATTGTGCAAGGCCCATCCTTGCTTCCTCTTTTGCATCCACCAATTGCCACTCACAACAAACCCACATTTCCTTTAGCCAATTTTTCAAACATTTAAAATGCCAAGAAAGGAAATCTCCTTTTTCACAAACAACAATCAACGCAAACTCGAGAGGCTTTGCATTTCCTTGCGGAAAATAGACAAAACATCAAGGTTTCCTACTCTAAGCTCTCAATTTGACATTGGTAGGGAAAAATACTGGTCAAGGTCATAGATTTTGGATTTATACATGTCAATTCCATTATTTTGAAGCTTCCAACATTTTTTTAAATAAATCCATTTGGTGTAGAGTCTATCCTCTTTGTTGACCACGAGACCACATCTCCTCCAGGAAAATAAAATAACCAGTCACCCCATACATAGGGGTCATGTTGTCTTTTCTATGGCATCAATAATTGACCAACACTACTTCAATTGAACATGACATAAAAATTATTTTCATCCTAACACCTTTATACATTCGTAATTCAACATTGACATCAACATTTTTAGGGAAAGAATGCCTTCTAAAGTCCACGCTGCTTTAGAAACTCCAAATTTTTGTTTTGCATATGTTGGGCACATACAAGGTAGGAAACTAGGATAGGTGGAAACCAGATTGTTACACTTAATGAACATCAAATTTGTTTTTATAAAATGCCAACACCCTTCTCCAAAGTTCCCATTTTGCACACGTTGGGAGGATTCTGCAAGGTTGTAGAGTCGATTTGCACCCGATCAACCAACAGATGAATCCTCTAAATCCCGTAAGGTATGCTTCCACCACAAAACAAAATCAAACAAACTAACATAGACCATACCCATAAAACCATGACATTCCACCATCTTGGTGATTCATGAAGGTATTCCCAACCACCGTATGCATCCCTATAATTGCAATTTACATTCTCTAACAATAATTTTCAAAAACTCATCTCATGGTAGGTAACTACAAACCCAAGAAGAATTTCATTAATTCTCTCACGGAAAACCAAAAATACAATACCCAAGGATTTACATTAATTCTTCTTGAAATGAGGTTTGGCTCAAGCTCCAAAACAAGTTTGGAGATATTTAAGAATATATGATAATTTAATTATTTTCATTTTTTTCTTTGTTGTTAACATTTTAAATTTCAAATCATTTAACTCATTCAATTTCTCAAACATTTAAAATAATTTATTTCCATGATTATTTTATTATTCTTTTAAAATTTACTTTGACCAAATCTTACCCGCCCTCGTTAAAGCACTCACCTATCTGAAGGAAAATCTCATTTAAAATTTATGTATATTAGATTCATTTTATCGTTACCCGATTCACAATTTCCTTAGATCAAATTTTACGTTAAAACCAATTATACATAAATATGCTTCGAACTTCAAGATTCTCAATTATTTAATTTAATTTCTACCAAGATCTTAAAATCATGGAAGAGGGACATTGAACGACCATCAATCCACCCTCCAAGGTGAAATCGACAAAGCAGAGAGAATGGAAGGCTCCTCATCCATAGAGTGTTTAAATGATTTTGAGGAACACTTAACGATACAACAAAAGCAATCAAACAAAAATGACCACATCGAGTCCAAGATTTAACGACTGTCCTGAAACTCTAGGCCAAAAAAATTAAATGCTTTGAATTGAAACTAAAATATTTTAATTGTTTCCTCCACGACATTCGAGGATTCACAAAACACATGAACACGATTTGAAATTCCAAGAAAACCATAAAGGCCGATGAAAGGAATTTTCTATGAATCGAAGGGGGCACTACACTTCTTCACTTGCAATATCTTCCTGGGGTGTGGTCTACATCAGCATCATCTTTTTGGGGGCTTCTAGCACTCTTCTCTTCTTATTTCTCTTTTAGGGGGAGTTTTTCCTACCGGGTTTTCTCCTTTTTCCACTTTTTTAGAGTTACATTTCATTTTGGGTACCTCATCAAGCCTTTTTGTCTAGACCCACCTTCTTTCCCACCTAAGCTACACTTTGGGGGTGTTGGTGTAGGTATATATTTTCCTTGTATTTATTTATTACTTGGAATATTTCCTACAAATATGGTGATTCATCTTTCCCATGTGTTCTTTGTGTCATATGAGTTACTTGACAAGTCATGACTTGTCATAGTGTGTCATAGGAGTTATATTTGACCGGTTATTCTGGGAATGTAACTCCTCTTCCTATTGTTGGAGTTTTGACCACTATTCTCATGTAGGAATTACTTTTGCTCTCCTATTTGTGCACACCATTTTGAGCTATTGAGTTGTTTTTTTATTTAGTTCCATTCTTTTGTTTTGTGAGATTATTTTCATATTGAATTATTTTTCTTTGAATTCATGTAACTTCTTATGCAATAATTTTTTTATCAAAGATTCTTACAAGAATTACAATAAACATTTCATAGATTATGAAGAGACATCCACATTAGTGACAAGATAAGATACCTTTAGAATTATGACTTCAATAGCATCTCAAATGAAATGGAGGGTACATCACATAGATGTGACGTATGCCTTCTTGAGTGGGTTCTTGGAAGAGGAAGTCTATGCATAACAACCGCAAGGTTTTGAAGTGCAAGGTAATGAACACAAAGTCTAAATGTTAAGGAAGGCTTGTATGGCCTCAAGAAAACATTGAGATCATGGTATGCCTAAATTGATGAATATTTTTAGCATAATGGTTAAATCTAGTGAAGAAAGAGTGAGCCTATGCTTTACTACAAGAAAGAATGAAATGATATACTTATTAAAATTATAAATATGATTTGTTGTATATGGGTAGAAGTTCTAAGAGGAAGGATGATTTCAATATTGATATGATTAATGAATTTGAAATGAAATATTTAGGTTCAAAGTGTAATATTTTCTTAAGATAGAGATTTATCAAAGTGAGGATGGAATTTTTATTTGTTAAACAAAGTATAAAAAGTATATGTTGAAGAAATTTATCATGGTTGATTGTAAACCAATATCCATTCCTACTACTCATAGATTTGTATTATGTAGAGAATATGATGTTGAATTTTATTACGAGACAACTTATAGAATTATTATTTGAAGCTTAATGTTTCTAACTCACACAAGACCAAATATTACTTATTTGATTTCTCTTGTTTCAAGATATATGTTTGATCCATCCAAAATTTATATGAAGACATCCATTAGGTACGTTAAATTAAAAAAATGGTATTCATTATAATGATTCTTATAGGTTTGAACTTCTTGGTTTTAGTGATTTTGGTTGGGAGGTAGTTTCGATGACCAAAATTCAACATATGGTAGTTTTTTTCACTTGGTTATGTTGTAATTGCATGGACCTCAAAGAAGCAAACTTAAGTCTCTCTTTCATCTATAAAATTAGAATATATTGAAATTATGGCTATGAAATGTTCTAGAAGAAATAGGGGAGGATAAAAATTATATTATAGTTATTTTTATGACAACAAGAACATTATCAAATTGGTCAAGAATTCACCATCACAACAAGTCAAAGCATTTTGATTTGAAGTACCATTTTATTCGATATTTGGTTCAAGAAAGAGGTGGAAAATTTATATAAACACTTGAGAAAAACTTGTAGATATCTTTACTAAAGTTGTAAAAGTTTAGTTTTTGAAGCTTTGAGATCAAATTATTAGTCTTCTTAGCATCAAGGAGGAGAATGATGGATATGTATTGCTTACAGGTAGTCACAAGGTAAATAATGTCCAAAACACATGAAATCATAGGATTTTAAATATCACTTATTATTTTTTAGGATTTATATCGATTTAATCTACCTTGAGAAGCAGACTTTGAAATCGATCAGACAAATTTTGAAAAATATTCACACGGAAGATCTCTGCATCTTGAAAATTCTCCAAGTCCGAAGTCCAAAGTTCAAACTTGGACTTTGGGGACTTTCCTTTCGGGGTTTAATTAACTTAAATTTGAAATTATGTTTTTCAAGTTCAAAATACGAAACCCCGAAAGTCTAAAATTTCAGACTTTTGGGGTTTCGAACTCTAGGTCACACTTTTGGAAAATTTCTTTCGGACTTCCAAAGTCTAAAAGTCTGAAAGTCCAAAATTTCAAACTTTCGGATTTTAAGTTTTAGAACTCTCCCGATCATTTTCAAGTTAATTCCTTTCAGACTTCAAGTCTGAAAGTCCAAAATTTTAGAATTTCGGGCTTTTGGGTTTCAAACTCTTCCATGCCATTCCACGATTTTCATCCCTTGATCTCCGAAGTTTGAAACCCTAAAATTATGAAATTTTGGGATTTCAAGTTTCGACTTTAAAGAGCTCTCTGCGCATTTAATCCTTACCTACTTCCGTATGGATTGGAATTTTGCCATTAATATTGATTTTTTTCTATTTAAATCACATTTTCACCTAACACTTTTCTCTAACGACCTGATTTTTATTGTATCTTGTACTTTTCGATGTCATTCTCAAGGTATTTTTATTTTGGTCATTTTATTTTTGGTTTAAGATCTTTTGTTTTTTCCTCCTTGTTTGTTTCTTTTGTTCCTCCTCTACATACCTTGGAAAATGACAAACTCATTTCCCACCATGTTTTCATGATTTGAGTTTCTATAGGAATTCAAAGTTTTTGAAAAGATCCTCTCGAGTTCTTCAATTCTCCCTCTCAACACCTCTTATTTTTCAGAGTTTGGAGATTAGCATTTTTAGAGAACTCTCTTTTTGGAATTTAGAGCTTTGGTTGTTCAGATTTTCTTTTTTGGAATCGTGCCATTCAGGACTTCGAGTTCTCTTTTTGGGATTTCGAAGTCCCTACTTGAGGTTGAAGTTCTATTTTTGGGATTTCGAATTCTACATTTCTCTTGAGGTTTGGACTTAGGGTTTTTTTTGAGGTTTGGATTTTGGGTTTTGGAGGTTTTTGGACTTCAGGTTTTCATAGGTTTTCACTTTAGGTATTCAGACTTCTTCACTTCGGTTTCTAATTTTCAGGTTTTCGGAGGTTGGAGATTTTCAAGTTTTCGGACTTCTCTTCTTTGGAATTTTGGAACTTAGAATTTTATGTCTACTTCTACATCCAAGGGCAAGGAAAATATGAAATATTCATTCCTTGGGGTTTCCCCTCACTCTTGCTTATCTTCCGACCCGGGGAACATAGGGACACCAATCTCGAGAAAATTGATTTTCCAGACTTTTGGGCAAGGGTGAAGGCCCCAAATAAGAAACCCTAGATGCAAGCCATATATGATAGTGGGCTTTTTCTTGTTGCTGGTTTTCCCACATCCATGCATTTCCCAGAGTTTGTTCTAGCTGCCACAACCCACTTTGATGAAGAATCTATGATAGTTAAAGATGTTGATGGAAAATTTGTGATCCGCTTGGACCCAAATTTCTTTGAAGATTTTCTCAAACTCCCGACATTGAATATTACGCCACAATTTCACCAGATTCAGCGATGGAACATTGGGAAAAAGAAGTAGAATTATGCATGAAGGTCATGTTGAAAATTTATCTGCCAAGAGTTTTGCCAAATTGCCAAAGACCATGTATCGGTCAGACTTCATTCAGGAGGTCAATGACATCATTTTTCTACTTGAGTAGAGTCTCAGTCTTCCCTCTACGAAGGAATTCTAGGAGTGGATGTTCTTATATATCACTACCATAAAAAAGAATAAGGAATTTATCAGATGGGGGGAGCATATCAGTAGCTCCATTTGTTATCAGTTGAGTAGAGTGCATTCTTCAAAGAGTTTCTATATGAAATCCTTCTTGGTTTATGCCACAACTAGCTATGGGAGATTTCACCGGGTTGAATACTAAGGGTATTTGAAGCACCTCTCAAATCTATGATTTCTATCCTCAACTCACACTAGATGAGGGAAGCAGCACTTCCATAGGATCAATGCCTTCTTTGTTGTTATTCTCTACCATTTCGATAAGGAGTTGTATAATCCCTTCAAGAAGTGCATTAGTGGGGAGATATATCTACTTTACCCCACATTTACTTACATTCTTCAGCTTTGTAGGTGCTCCCAACAAGTTGCCAAGATGTCCCACCGACAAATGGGTTCTACTAGAATTGGTTTGACAACTATTGGAATACCATAAGATCTAGAACAAACAACACAAAGTGGGAGTTCAATTTCCTATTTCATTATATACACTTGCAAAAATATTTACAAGGCTAAGAATGTGGATGCAAAATGGAAGAGGTAACCTTGCGGACTTTCCATCCATGGACTAATTTTGACTATTGGGGTAAATTCAATGAAACAGTCATCCAGGTTCCCATGTGCCCCAATTGGAAGACATTTGGATTCATTGTCGAGATGAATTCATCATCCAAAAAAGAGACTATGAAAGGATAACTTTGGATGAGGTTTGGCAATTTGGAATAGCCGATGTCCCAAAAGACATGCATAGGATGATGACGAGGTTTTGGATGAAGTGTATAAAAATAATAATATTGCCAATCAACCATTTTCATGGATTGATTGGTATGTGGAATAATGTTACAACACAAAGGAGAGGGCGGGGCCCATTCTACGAGAGAACTTATAGTTGGTTGGTTACCTTGGGAATCTCACCCAAGGGGTTAGAGCAACCTACAAATATAGAAGCCCCATCAACCATGAGCCAATCAACACCCACAAAAGGGAAAAGGTCGACCCAAAAGGCCCATACAGTTCCAAAAAATATTTCATTTGTTGTTGGGAGCTCTCATCTCTCTCCAAGGCTCCTATTTCCAAAGCCATGTCTCCTATAGCACCCGTGAAAAAATAGTTGAAGTTAGTGATTCTCCAAGTGTCCCACAAGACCCATCATTTCCTTTTCCTCTTCCATTTCCTTCCCTACATCAGTTCCTTCCACTTCTACGATCATTTCTTCTTTCCCATCTCCTTCCATGGCCCAAGTATTCTCATCCCTTCTAGTTCTCTCAGCTAGAGAAACTATTGGGTCACCCATTTCTACTTCACTTCCCTTAACACTTCCATTTCCTTCCATCTCATCTCCTAACATCATTGTATCAACTCCTATGGCAGTCCTCACATCCACCCCATCCATTACTACCACTTCCATTCAAATGCCAACTAATGTTGTTGGTACTCTTGTTGTGACTAATGTTTCAAGTACTTGAATCAACTATTCTATCCTCATCAGCATCAACCATTCCATAATGGTTGTTTCAGAAACTCAAAGAAAAAGAAGAAAGTGCCTCTGGGGATGTAATAGATCTAAGCATATTGGAGCATACACCAAAGAGACAGGCCAAGAGGCCAAAGATTGTTTCAATCTTGATAGTGAATCCATCTGGGGAATGAGTTGTAGAGGTTGCCACTCCCGTTGAGGGAAAAACTAAGGAAATAATTACAGCTATAGATTATCAGATTTCTAGATTTTCACTTGGGAAAAGCCACTCATGAAGGAGAAAAATAAGATGTACACACTGCTCTTGGAAATATGCTGGAAAAATATGATAAGGATAAAGCTTCTAAGGATGAGCTTAAGGCCAAGGTCAAGCAGCTCACTACATTGCTATGGAAAGTAACAAAGCCAACTCCATCTACTAAAGTCTCAACTACTACAGCTATGACAATTTCATCTACCATTGATGATATTTCTTATCACGAGATCAAGAAGATAGATAGAAAGGGAGATCGGTAGATGGATGGATGGAACGTATACTACAAGAAGCTAATCCTTTAATTAAAGAAGTTGTTGAGATATATAATGATTTACAGGTTGGAAAAACTACTATTTGTAAAATGGATGAAGCTTTTTCAGAGGACAATAACAACCTTGAATTTGAATTTGGAAACATGGAGTGAGATCAAGAGAGAAGATTCAGATCTACTCCTTCAGGAGGATGTAATCAATGATGCTTGCAAAGTTGTTCGAATATCAAAAGGCCATGGAATTCCAGGTGTCAAGTGTTGTAAGATTTAATTAAGAAGTTGGATGATAAACAAGTGGAAATTATAGATGCTTTGAATGACATATCAGAGGAATTTGATATTGTTAACTACAAATTCTTCAACGAAAACATCGATGCTCTTCCAGAGGAGTAGATCAAGAAGAATTTTAAAGATTTGGTGAAGCGTGATGATGAGGTTACCAAAATTTTGGTAGTGAATCTATTGATAGATTGGTTTTATGCCAAAATTTCACAGAAGATTGAAGAAAGTTTTGAGTAAACTTAGAAGAATTCCAACTAAGATCACAAGAGAAATTGAGATAGTAGATGTAGTGAATCACTACGCATGTGGGCCAGGGATGAGGAAATTCAAGGAATCATTAAACACTTCATCAAGTATAAACATCAAATGGTTGCATGGGAGGAAACACAAAAAAAACCTGTAGAAAAGAAGGTGTTGCAGAACCAAGCCAAAGCTGAGTGGCCATGAAAGGACAGATCCAAGCTTTAGATTAGTTAGAGTTGTAGGGTTGATTGAGTCAAACCCTTGCAAAAATTTGCTATTTTCATGGGATCCTATTCCCTTGAATTAATGACATTTCTATTTTTAGTAAAATGTTAGTTGAAGGCCCAACTGTAATGGCTCAGCCTAAAGAACTTATAAATAGTTAGGTATATGGAGTCATTTGGGATATATATAGATCATTTTTTGGTGAATTTCTCTTCAAGCTTGGAAGAGTGCTTCAGAGATTTAAAACCTTTTAATTATATTCAGAGTGATATCTTGCCTTGAAGAACCTAATTTATTGTGCTAAATGGTTGATTGGTATATGCTTTGTGAATGTATGATTCCTTAGTATAGATGATTAGCTTGCCTTTATTTCAGATTATCTTGTTTCATGTTATGGAAAAGTGATATAACCATCTTTTATGTCAGTTGTGGAAAGAGTATTTTCCTTTTGTTATTAAAATTTATATTATCATTATCCATAATCAGTGAAATGAATGTTTGACATGTGCATGTGTTTTATCCTCATGGTTAGTTAATTATGTGTTCAATCAAATTTGATCTCTCTATTTTGTATGATTCAAGTTTTAACAAAGGAATGTATGCTTCTAGTTTGTGGTATTATTGTGCCCTCCTTTCTAAGTTATAATAGGTGAAGGTGATTAACGGTGCAAGCATCCTACTCACATTAACCCTTCCTGAGATTAAAATATCCCTTTATTTGGTGCATCACCATCCCTAGTATAGTTTCCTTTTTGCAAAAATCTTTCCCTAAAACCCATGACAAATGTTAGCCTAGGACTAGATAGCCATTTTATGAAACTAGGAGTAGTACAACACTTAGTTTAGGAAGAGGAATCCGGCCTTCTCCGGAGGTTCACCTCAAGCCCAAGTCCCACAAGCTTGAGAGGTGATCCCATGTGTCCCAATCATACCGAATGTCCTGCATATAGTCTACCATTCGGAGGGTGTAGTGATTTGGTGACAACATTTTTGGCACACCTGGTGGGATAGTTGGTACTTCTCTTCTCACTTGCACAAGTCAAAGTACCTACACTCTATATCTCTGATTCCAAATATCAGTGCATTAACTTATGCGAAGAATTCAGACAAGAGCTTCTTCAAAGCAAGGAAGTTATCAACATATTGAACTTTCCTTGTCTCCTCCAAAGAGAAGAAGCAGAGGTGTTTCAACTCCACCAGCTGCAACTTTATCTCATAGGGGTCATTCAACTCCTCCATACGAGAAGGTTTCCTCCACCAAAGGACAATCAACTTCTTGTTGCTATGGTGCGAAACCAAGTTTTCCCCCTTTCAATGCAAGCAGTCCTCTTCTGTTGGCTCAATGTGACCCTATACCAGTTGTAGCACTCAAAAGTTTACCTTTTTACATAGGAAAACTCATGTTACTCTAATAGAACACATTCTTGATGTAGCCAACATTTGTGCGCGTACATAACATCACAAAGGATAATGTTGTTGTTAGACTTCTGGCCACTTCTTTCAAGGAAAAGTACTTCAATGGTTTCAGGGTTACATGTTGGTAGTATAACCACTTGGGATGAGTTAGGAGAGAAGCTCTGTAAACAATTTGAAGACAAGAGTGATCACCTATCACTCTTAGAACAACTCACTACCATAAAGAGAGCTCCCCAAGAGTACATGAGTGATTTCAATTTCCGATTTCACGAACTTGGAATAGGATTCGACACTCATTAAGCCTTCTCCAAATAATGCATTCTTGTACTATTTACAAGCTTTGAATAATGATGTAGTAGTTATGATCCAATCCATGGGAGGGGCTACATTACCTGATGCCTACGACATAGCCATAAGTGTGGAAAATTCCTTAATTCAAGGTTGGAAAGATAGCTCCTCGACCGCCAATTCCATTTTCTCCAGATCTTACAATAATCAACCTATCATTGCTCCTATTCTAGTAGCCTCTAATCAACTAGCTCAATTTTCCCCTGCCTCTTCAAATGATCTATTTGAATTCAAATCACTGCTGTAGACCTTCAGAAACAAGCTTGTAGTGATTAAAAGGAAGCAATCCCAATATGCTCGACCATTCCAATCCCAATATCCGGAAAGTCGTCCTCCTTTTAAAGGAAATAATCAAGCCTAGAATCAAGCCACTAGCCAAGCCACAAGCATGAAGCCTTTAAACTTCCAAAACCCTTCTCCATTAGTTCATCCAGAGCCATAGTACCGGTCCAGAATAACCTCATTCAATATTATGAATGGTGTTATCCTTGTTCTCAGCCTCACAACCAGAATCTTTTCCCAAATGGAGTTTTGAGTTAGGCCCTTATGGTCCAAAGCATATCTACCCCACCTGAATCATCAGTCGGACCATCCACCCAAGAGAGCCAAGACCAGCCTTCTGATGAAACTACGCTACTAAATTAGCAAATAAATGATTTTTTTGGTTTGAATATTGATGCCTCTACTATAGCATCAAACACACATTCCAAGAAGAGGGAAATAGATCCTCAATCACCTAAAATCTGATCAGCATCCACTTCAAATCCTTAGGCACAAATATTAGTTGATAAGGGTACAGGAAAGAAATCACCGTAAGTATCCATGCAAACTAGAAAGGTGAAACTTCAAGTATCACAAGTGCCCAATAGGCATTTCCCAAAAGAAGACTCTAACACCCAAAAAGGTATTAGAAAATTTGGGGCAATTCCATTCAATATTGTGGAGAAAATGAAGAAGACCAATTTGAGCGTCACGATGTGGGATGCACTCTCAATTCCTTCTCAAAGGAACTTGCTACGGGAGGCTTTGAACAGTTTTGGTACTACCAATAGATCATCAAGTCATGAAGCAGCAATAAGCAACTAGCCTGTGTCAACCAGAAATGAAAGTGATTTCTAAGGCCAGCAAACCACCACCATTCTATATCTCTCTAATCATCGGTGATCATTTGGTGCACAATTGTATGATTGATTCTAGAGCCAGTAGTTCTGTGATGCCCAAGAAAATTATAGATGTGTTGGGAATCCCATATACTCCAATCTCAAAAGGAGTTGTCCAGTTAGATGGTACTACAATCCAAACTGTGGAGTCATTAAGGGACTTCAACTTACTATCCATGCATGTCCTAGCTTGGCATTCACACAAGACATATCTGTTATTGATCTCCCTCCCCTCTTTGCCATTTTATTATCACGTGATTTCATTGCCAAGATGGGTGGTTATTTGTCATCACATATGATCCTTAGAACTTGGTACGAGAACAAAGGTGACTATAAGAGAAGAACCTATTTGTCACAATCATGTGGAGCCTTACACCGCTAAACCCATAAATGGGAATTATGCCATTTGTGACCCAGATGAGGAGGATGCAGATCATGAGCCAACTACTCTTACAGAGGAAGTTCTTGACACAGTGCTTGATGAGGTAAGTATCAATCATCAATATGATCCCTATGTTGATTTATTAGCAGATGAAGAATCTGGTCTGTTATTTTTGGAAGAGACTGGATTAGGTACATACTGCATACACGAAGAAGGTACAATCGTACCTCAGTTGGTCAAAACATCCAGCAGTTCCGAGGGACTATGGAAACTGTTCTTTGATGGTTTAAGGAGTAAAAATGGATTGGTGCAGAGTTATGTTGATTTCCCCAAAAGGAAATAAATATTTCTCATCCTTCCGGTTGTAGTTTAGTTGTACTAATAATGTTTCCAAATATGAGGCCCTCATACAAGGAATTTAGTTGGCTCAAAAGAGAGGAATCAAAGCCTTGACGGTATTTGGTGATAGTGAATTGGTTGTGCATCAAGTAACATCCATGCAGTGCATCAAAAAATGATCTATTAAGATCATATAAAAATTGGGTTTGGGACTGATATAAGATTTCAAAGCTTTTGGAATTCAAACAATTCCCGAGAAAGCAAAATTAAGATGTTTGACAAGCTTGCTTACTATAGTAGCTCGTAATATGATATACCTACGGACATTATGAAAGAAGGGCAACAGATGGTCAAAATGGTGGTCCATACCGCAAAGATTGGATAACGTAAGCAACTCGGCAAGTGTTCGATAGTGACCAAAAATTTTCCTCTTCCTACAACAAGAATCAAAATTTAATGACAAACACCAAGATAAACTTCAAAACTCCTACAATGATCAAATTATACAGTTGAAAGGAAACAAACTTCCAAAAGGCCTAGTTACACTTGAATCCATCTTTAATTTGGATGATTAGGCCAAACGACAGAGCACGAATATGATGGTCAAGGAAGAGGATTCTGAAGAAGTCAAGGTGGCTAGCGAAAAACTTTTAAAAATTGGTAAGGAATGCACTGCTCAAGAGAAGAAATATTTCATTGAACTATGTCAATAATATCATGATATTTTCACATGGAGCTACAAAGATCTGTGTGGTTTCAATCTGCCTAGCTTAACACACCATTTATCTAGATCCAAATTCTAAGCCAGTTCGTCAAAATCAAAGGCCAATTAATCCTAAAATTGAGCCACTAATGAGGAAGGAGCTAACCAAGCTTATTGAGGCCTACATAATTTTTCCCATCAAGCATTCCTTATGGGTAGCCAATCTAGTGCCTATAAGGAAGAATAATGGAGAGATTCGGTTGTGTGTGGACTTTAGGGATTTGAACCATGCCTCATTGAAAGATCACTACCCTCTTCCATCAATGGAGAAAATCCTCCAAACAAAGGGCATGGGCTCAAATGTTTTCTTTGCTGGATGGATATTTGGGATATAATTAGATCCTGGTCCAAGAATTTGATCAATTCAAAATAACTTTCACTACCAAGTGGGGCACTTATGCTTACAAAAAAATGTTGTTTGAATTTTTCAATGCAAGGAATACCTTTCAAAGAGCCATGGACATGTCATTTAAGGGACTAATCAACGATATTATCTTGGTTTACCTTAAAGATATAACTGCATATTCTAGGCATGACAAAGATCATATCACACATCTAAGGAAATATTTTCAAGATGTAGAGAATTTGGAGTTTCCCTTAATCCTAAGAAGTGCATTTTTGTAGTTCAAGAAGGAAAATTGTTGGGACATGTTGTTTCCACGAAAGGACTATCTATTGATCTAGCTAGAATTATGTCCTTATCTCTTCTAAGTCACAAGAAAGGTCTCCAGATTTTTCTGGGAACCATAAATTTTGTGCGGAGATTTATTCCTCAATTTGCAACGTTGGCTAAACCACTAACCGCCATGCTGAAAAGAATATTCCATTCTCATGGATGAAGGAAGGAAGGGAGAGCTTTGCAGCTATTAAAATGGCCATTTCTCAAGCTCCCACGCTGGTAAACCCTAGGTTTGAAAAAGATTTCATTCTCTATGCTTTCGCAAGTCCAGAAAGTATTTTGGGTATTCTCACCCAAAAAAATGACAATCTGATGGAACAACCAATTGCCTTCTTCAGTCAATCCCTCAAGGAATACAAGCTCAAATATTCCTTCGTTGAGAAATAGGTCTTTGCAGTCATTCGAGCCTTGAAAAATTTAGGCACATGTTGTCCAACAACAAAATTCACCTGATGGTTTCTCATCCTAGCTATTAAGGAGTTTTTGCTTGAACAAAGAGATGAATGAGAAATGCATTGGATGGATCAAAAAAATAATGGAGTATAATGTGCACATTAAATTCACTAAACTTGTCAGAGGCAAAGGATTATGTCAGTAACTAGGCGTAGAATTAGAGATCAAGGATGTAGAAGATGTTACGCTCTTAAATGCCGATGAAGGTGATGGTCAAGCTGATTGGTTAACAAAAATGCAAAATTTCCTCCTCTCAGGGGCATATCCTTCAAATATGGATAAATTCCAAAGACGTAATTTTCACCTTCAATCCATTCCATATGTCTCGATCAACAATGTTCTTTTTGAAAAGACTTGAACGGTGTTCTTCTGCATTGTATCAAACCGGAGCAAGTAAGTAAAATTTTGGAAGAATTCCACAATGGTTTGTCTAGAGGGCATTACTCTACACGAAAAACTACTACCAAGATTATGCGAGCAGGTTACTATTGGCTAGATTTGTTCAAATATGCCCATCTCTGGGTGAGGAAATGTAAAGAATGTGCCTTGTTCATAGGAAAACAAAAATTGGCATCTCTTCCCCTACACCCCATTCAGTAGATCAACCTTTCGTTCAATGGGGGTTATATTTTATCGGATGATCAACCCTCCTTCCAGTGATGGACACAAATGGGTTCTTACTACGATAGATTATTTCACTCGATGGATAGAGGCAAAGGGGCTTTAAAGGAAAGTAATGAAAAGGCAGTCCTTGATTTCCTAGAAAATATAATGACAAGGTTTGGAGTTCCATTTACCATTATCTCTAATAATGCAATGGCCTTCCTTGGGTTAAATTTGAGTGAGTGGGTGGTTAAGAATGGGGTCTATCTCAAGAATTCATCCAATTACTATCCACAAGGAAATGGGTTGGCTGAATCTAGTAACAAGAATCTCATAAGGATCATTGTTGGGTTTTAAAATGGTAATTTAATCAAAACCATAGTCAAGGGACAACAAGTTCCTCCTCTTTATGCGAGAGGTTACCTTATTGAAAGCAATCAAGAAAGCTTTTATACAAATGTACAACTTTCATCTTAAGGTTGGGCCTCGACATCTTGAAATTCTTTTATAACAAAAGATTATCAATACAAACGAATGGAAGAAGCTCAAGAAAAGAAAGAGTAGAATATAACAAAAATTTTAGGAAATATAGATAACAGATTATAACCTTATATGTACTAAGCAATAATGATATAGAATAGAATCATTCACATTCATAGCATAATATATCATTCCATAGACGCAATGTTCTAGAAATCATATCAATAAGAACGCAAATTTTCTTATCACGAAAAGTAAATGATCCACGAATTTCAAATGAGAAAGAAGGGACAATGGAGGAATATAGAGAAAAGGGGAAAATCCTTCCGTATTTATTTACTTTCAACCATAATTACACTTCAAAAGTATCATATTCCCACACTTTGCAATGAACCAAGCTCTTACATTTATAGATGAAGCCAAGATAGGAGAAGAAGAGAAGGAAGAAATTATGATCTAGCGCCCAACCACCAACCATCAATGCCCCCGCAAATCTACCTACAACTGGCCAAGTCTAGTTCGCATGTCTTTGGAATGTTGAAAAAGGAAGAATGGAAGATCGATCAATTTTGATCTAGTTGAAGCAAATTGGATCCCGTATTAAAGGCTTAAGAGAGGTTTTCTAAATTTTCACCCAAATCAAGATATCCAGTCGGTTCCCATGTCTATTTGGCGTGTTGGAGAAGTAAGGATGAAGATTAGATCAAATTTGATCTATTTAAAGCAAGAAAATCATGCATTGATGGCGTGAAAGATGTTTTCCGATTTCCAACCAACCACTCCTATTTGAAAAAATTATTTTATGCTTTCATGGCTTAGAGGAGACTAAGACCTTTCCAATAGTATAAAATTTGTCAAATTTTGAGCACTGGAGTGAAAATTTATGCCCATTTGAATATTTGAATCGAATCTATACAAAAATGGTGAAAATGAAAAAATGGATCCGCGGGCCCGAAATTGAAATTGTGCCTTTAGCGCAAAAGATGCAAAAGTGAAAAAGTTCCCCACAACCCCACAAGCCCGCAACTTCACATTTTACATTTGGGTCTGACATGTGGTGTTACCTGAGTGGTAATGGAGTCGTGACTCACTTTATAATTTTAATTCTTTTATAAAAGAGGATCAAAACCTCAAAGTTCTCCGCGACCCGCCTCTCCACTTTGACTTTTTATTTGGTCTCAACATTTGACTTTTTCCTCCTGGAAACAAGGCTCAAAATCTCAAAAGGCTCTGACGGTCTGCTTCCCCACTTTGACTCTTCATGTGGGATCGATATTTGACTTTTTCCCTCACCATGAGTGGGGGCACGGTTCACATTTTTTTACTTTACGCCTTTACGGAAACAAGGCTAAAACCTCAAACTCCTCCATCACCCCGCCTTCCCGCTTTGACTTTCGACGTGGGCTTAACATTTGACTTTTTTCTTTCATTTTTGAGAAATATTTATGTCCGACCCGGGACATGTGGAGGCTTCCCGCTCATTTGGAGACTCTCTTTGTATTTTCCTCTTGAAAGAGCACCAAAGAGACACGTGGCTCCTTCCACTGCCTTGCCTTGTTTCTTTGTGTTTTGGCTAAGTTGTTGGTTATGGAGCCCGATAGCGATGGGAGTTGCAAGGGGGATTTTCCCCCTTTGTGGGTCCTAGAGCCATGCACCCCGGAGTGGAGATCGAGGTAGAACCCCGTAAGCCACATTTAATACGTATTTATGCATTGTGAAATCTGACCATTCCCGATTAGGTCACGATGTAACAAGTGGCTTTCTATGTTTTTCTCAAATGATAAAAACCTAAAAATCTTTAAAGGTTCATATGTATGAGGCTCACTGTAGTTGTTGATGCACTATAAGAGAGTTTTGCTAGACTGAATAAAGGATTGGCTATTTCTGGTGGACGGAGCCCATTTTTGGGTGAACCACATTAAATTTGTGTCTCTATTTTATTGCATTTTATTTCTAATTTACGTTTCCCGCATTATTCATCGTGATGCTTGTTTATCCGTATAACGTATCGAGTGCGTTTGAGATTTATTTGTTGGCAGTATACTCATAGAGGGATTTTTGTTTGAGTGGGAGAAGCAACAATGGCAAAGGAGAGTAAGTTTAGAGTTGAGAAGTTTGACGGCCGAAATTACCAGCTATGGAAAATGTAGGTGGAAGATTACCTATATCAAAAGGATCTATACCTACCGTTGGGAGGTGTAGGAGCAAAGCCCCCATTCATGTCTAATGAGGAGTGGAAGGTTCTAGACAAGAAGGCTCTCGGTGTGATTCGATTGAGTTTGGCATCGTCCGTAGCTTCAAATATCTCACAGGTGAAGAGTACGGTAGAGTTGATGAAAACTCTAGCTAATTTATATGAAACACCCAGTGCATCCAATAAATTTTATTTGATGAAAAATTGTTTAATATACAAATGTAAGAAGGTGGATCTATATCTAACCATATTAATGATTTCCACACTATTGTAAATCAGTTAGATTAAGTTAATATCCCATTTGATGAGGAGGTTAGAGCATTATTATTCCTATATTCTTTGCCAGAAAGTTGGGACAACTTAGTAATGGAAGTTAGTAATACATCATCTACTTCTCTTAAATTTGAAGATGTAGTAAGTGTCATCCTAAATGAGGAAATGCATAGGAAAAGTATAGGGGAAAATTATTCTTTTGGAAATGCGTTGAATATGGAGAGTAGAGGGAGGAGCAAGGAGAAATCAAAGAGTAAAGCTCATGGGAGATCTAAATCGAATATGGGCAGATCTAAATCTACATGAGTAGAGGCATTATTTGTTGGAACTATGGAAAGAGAGGACATGATAGAAAGGATTGTTGGCTCAAAGGAAACAAAGAAACCCATCCTAAAGGTATTAAAGAGGAAAATTTGACAGTAATATTGTTCAGATACTCTTATACTTTCTCTTGATACTAGATTAGAATCTTGGGTAATATATTCAGGTGCTTCTTTCCATGCAACCCCTGATAAGGGTTATTTTAAAGAGTATGTCCAAGGAAATTTTGGACAGGTTTATTTAGTCAATGATGAGTCATGTAACATTTTCGGGAAGGGAAATGTACACCTGAAATTACAGAATGGAACTACATGGATATTGAGAGACGTGAGGCATGTACCTAGTCTTAGGAGAAATCTCATCTCTGCAGGATAATTGGGTGGTGAAGGTTGCACAGTCACATTCACTTCAGATGCTTGGAAGGTTTCCAAGGGTGCCCTGGTAGTGGCACGGGGTAAGAAAGTAGGCACTCTTTATTTATCTACTTGTATATCTAATTCTTCTACCATATTGTCTACTTCAGATAAGGATGCTAGCATGTGGCACAATAGATTGGGACATATGAGTGAGAAGGGCATGAAAATTCTACAGGAAAAAGGTAAGCTTTCATGTTTGAAGCAATTGGACTTAGAGTTTTGTGAGCATTGCATTTTTGGGAAACAAAAAGAGTTAGATTTCTCAAGGCAAGGAATACCAAGAAAGAGCAAAAGTTGGAGCTAGTTCATACATATGTGTGGGGGCCGGCCCATGTTACATCTCTTGGTGGTTCTCTGTACTATGTCACATTCATAGATGATGCCACAAGGAAGGTATGTGTATATTGCATTAAGTGTAAGTCTCGATGTCTTTGATACATTTAAAAATGGAAAGCACTTTTTGAGAATGAATGTGGTTTTAAATTGAAATGTTTGAGATCTTATAATGACAAAGTGAGTATTGCGATGAAATTTGATGATTATTGTTCCTTGAACAAGATTTGTAGAGAGAGAAAATAGTTCCCGGACTCCGCAACAAAATGGTGTTAGTGAGAGGATGAATAGAACAATTATGGAGCGTGCACAATTAATGAGATTGCATGCGGGGCTGCCTCTTCAGTTTTGGGTAGAGGTCGTAGATATTGATGTGTACTTAATCAACCATGGGCCTTTGAGTGCATTAGATGGAGGAATTCCCGAAGAATACTAGACCGAGAAAGAGGTAGACCTTTCATTTTTAAGAGTATTTGGTTCAGAGGCATTTGTGCATGTTAATAAAGAAAATAGGAAGAAATTGGATTCAAAATCCAAACATTGTACATTCATAGGCTATGGCTCCAATGGTGATTATGGATTTTAGTTTTGGGATCTAGATGAATCTAAGATAATTAGGATTCATGATGTTGTTTAGCGTGAAAAAAATGTACAGGATGACAAAAGCCCAAGAAAGATTTGGTTGAGGATATACCTCCTAAAAATGAACTCTTAGATGGAAAATATCCACCTTGGAGTCTTACCGAGGTTGACAATTTTGCAGTGCCAAGCATGACAGCTAGCGAAGGCCAAGATTAGCACCTCTCGTCGAAAATTCAAGAAAATGAGCAAAGAAGAAAATAATGATCCCGAGACACCCCCATCTTTGGTAAGAAGGTCACAACATATTAGTAGACCTCCAAAAATATTTTCCCCTGCTTTATATTATTTGTTACTAACAGATAGTGGTGAGCCATAGAGATTTGCTGAGACAATGCAGGTGGAGTCCACTAAGGAGTGGGAGCATGGCATGAAGGAGGAAATGGACTCCTGGAGAAGAACCAAACATGGGATTTAGTCAAACCACACCGGGAAGAGAGTACTACAAAACAAATGGTTCTACCATGTGAAAGAATAAGAAGGTGGATAGAAAAGGTACAAAGCAAGGCTTGTAGTGAAGGGGTATAAACAAAATAAAGGTATCGATTTTGATGAAATTTTCTCCCCTGTTGTAAATATGTCTTCCATTCGTACTTTGTATTAAGTTTAGTTGTTGTTGAATATTTACACTTAGAGAAACTTGATGTCAAGACGACATTTCTCCATGGTTACTTGGAGGAGGAGATTTATATGTAGCAACCACTTGGATTTGAGGTGAAGGGTGAGGAGAAATTGGTTTGCAGGTCAAGAAGAGCCTATACGGCTCAAGCAAGCTCCTCGGAAATGGTATCTAAAGTTTGATAGTTTTATGCATGAGCATGGTTTTACTAGATGTCAATCAGATCATTGTGTATACTTTAAATGGTTGGATAGTGGGAGATACATTATTCTTCTATTATATTTTGACGATATGCTTGTAGCAGGGTCTAATATGCAGGAAATTGCAAAGCTTAAGGAAAAGCTTGCATAAACATTTGAAATGAAGGATTTGGGTGTAGCAAAGAAAATCCTTGGTATGCAAATCAAGAGGGACAAAATAAATAAGAAATTGGTGTTGTCTCAGGAGGACTATGTAGAAAATGTGTTAGAAAGGTTTCAGATGCAGAATGTGAAACCAGTTAGTACACCTTTGGTTGGGCATTTTAGACTAAGTAAAGAGCAATGCCCAACAACACAAGAGGAAAAAGATTATATGGCACGGGTTCCTTATTCTTCAGCAGTTGGGAGCCTTATGTATGCCATGGTTTGTATCAGGCTAGACATTTCCCAAAAATGGGAGTTGTTAGCAGGTATATGGAAAATCCAGTAAATCACACTGGAAGGCAGTCCAGTGGATTCTCAGGTACTTGAGAGGGACAACTAGTAGGCACTTGTGCTTCGAGGGTCGATTATACTTTACAAGGATTTTTGGATTCAAATATGGCAATAGATGTGGATAACAAGAGGAGCACTATTGGATATGTGTTTATAGTTGGTGGTGTGGCAGTGAGTTGGATCTCAAAGTTGTAGAAGGTAGTTGCCCTATCTACTACAAGAGCAAAATATGTTGCAGCGGCTGAGGCAAGTAAGGAAATTTTATAGATGAGCAGGTTCATGGAGGAGTTGGGTAAGGAGTAAGGGGATTGTAAGTTACATAGTGATAGTCAAAGTGTAATTCACCTGGCAAAGAACTCGGCCTTTCATTCAAGAAAAAAACACATTCAGCTAAGATATCACTTCATACGACAATTGTTGGAGGAAGGGAAACTTGAGTTAGTGAAGATTCATATAGATGATAATCCTACTGACATGTTTACTAAGCCAATGACAAAGGAGAAGTTGGATTTTCATTCCACTTCTATGGGTCTTCAAGATTGATCTTGAAGTGGGAGAAACAAGCTAAGAAGAAAAGTCCAAGCAGTAGGCATTGTAGTGGTGGAGTTACAACAATCAGTCTCTAAGTGGGATATTGTTGGTTGTGGAGCCTGATAGTGATGAGGGTTACAAGGGGGGCTTTTCCCCCTTTGCGGGTCCTAGGGCCGTGTGCCCCGGTGGGGGCTTGAAGGAAGTGCCCCCGTAAGCCACATTTAATACGTATTTATGCATTATGAAATCTGGACTGTTCTTGATTAGGTCACAAATGTAACGGGTGGCTTTCTATGTATTTCTGAAATGATAAAAACCCAAAATCTTTAAAGGGTTGTATGTATGAGGCTCATTGTAGTTTTTGATGCACTCGTAAGAGAGTTTCGCTGGAATAAATAAAGGATTGGCTGTTTCGTAGACGTAGCCCTTTTTGGGTGAACCACGTTAAATCTATGTCTCTGTTTTATTACATTTTATTTTTAATTTATTATTCCCACATTATTCATTGCATGCTTGTTTATCTGTACAACCGGTATGATCCTAACATAAGTCCCTTTTGTTTAGCGGGGTCATAGTTCTAACCCTGTAGACACATGGAAGCTCGTGGCACATTTGGAACTTGCCTCCAAATTTTACATTTGAAGTCAGCACCGAGCTGACATGTGGAGGTTTCCGCAAACCCTTCTATACTTATCTGATTCAATGGCTGGCTTTGTTCCCTTTTTGGACCTGAGACACATGGAAAGTTGGTGCTTTTTTGGGGGACCGTCTTTGGCTTCGACCCTTGAAAGAGCACCGAAGATACATGTGGCGAGTTCCGCTAGTTCTTTCATACTTAGTCGATTCGGCATGCTACCCATTTAACTTCTATCGAACTATAGACACATGGAGGGCTAACGCCGCCTGTGGTCTCTCTTTGGGCCACACTTTTGAAGGTGTGCCATTAGGATGCATGGAGGCTTCCACTGACACCTTATACTTAGTTGATTTATCACCGGCTTTGTCTTTTCAGACTTTGACCACGTGGAGGGCATGCGCACGTTTGGGGTCTCTACATTTGTGTGCCATACCAAAAGTGTGCCGAAGAGACACCCGCGAGCTCCGTGATCTATTTATACTTAGCCAATTTGGGCCTCGATCGAATACTACCTTTCTTCATACAAAACCAAATTTCCAAAAGTGACCCGATGACCCGCCTTCCCACATCCAATCAGAGATGTCCACGTACTCATGGATGCTGGGGCCAAAAATTGATAGGGAAGATATGCCTGTCATTCACGACTGTAGAAAAATACAGAGGAGGGGAAGCTCCACCATTTACGCTTGAATAACACATTGCTCCTCATGGAAAGGAGAATTGTAAACAACATCAGGCTCAATACGATCCACGGTCATAGAGAAAAGATTTGAAAATTTCATTTGAATGAAGGAAACAATTTCAAACAACTAGAAGGGAAGACAAAAATCATCAAACCATGCAGACTACAAGATTTCAACAGGTGAGATTACAAATGAGCACCATTTTCTTCAAAGCATGAATTTTCTCTCTCTCTCTCTCTCAAATTCTCACTCTACTCAAACATCTCTCAATGGCACTTTGTACAATGGAAAAGTGACATACAAGCATGAGAATCTACAAGTAACTCTTCCTCGCACCCGACCTCCCGAGGTTGTGCCGAGATAGTCGGTGGGGATGGAATACACGCGGGATGTAGATAAGATAGTTAGGTAATTTTATGTCTTCAAAATGCAATAGCAAGATCTACAAATCTAAAGCAAAGAAGGCCCTCCTAACTCTGAATTGGTGTGATAGATCGTCGGTGAGGATAGTTGCTCAAGGCTCCAATCAATATCGAGCTCTATCGTGATCCGGTCTATGGGTTGTGGAATACGTGGAAGATGACCTGTGGGTGCTTCTTATATATCTCTTGACAAGGTCATGAAAATGAATGGCTAAATGTGTAGTGATTTTTTTGGCGTTTTATGGATGATTCTCTAGTCTAGTCCAAAAATCTTTAGCTTGATTAGTCTACATTTAATAATGATAGTTGTGTGATGATGTCTCGGTGGGAGTGGAGAGGACCTAAATACTAATGTTCGCAAACTAGCATCAACGTCGGATTCATTTGTAGGCCCGTTGGGTTGTGGGACTGTGGATCACAAACATAAGTTTGTGGTTATTATGGACCTTCTATGGTCATATGAAGAGTCAACCCCGATTCCGAGTATCCAGTAGTTGTATGCATTTTCGGCCCTCTACGTTTAGAACTAGGAGTTGCACGATTTTCTCGGGTACCTAACAGTGTTCTAGCAACTTGGATACGTAAGCTAGCATCTATATTAACGAGGAGGTATCCTGCGTCATCTCTACAGGACTAGTGGATCACAACCGAATGTTTGCTCTCTTTCAGTCCTTCTACAGTCATACGGATATCTATCAAGGTAGTCTATAATTTGGCTGATTTGACTAGAATGTGTGTGCTTTGTCATATTCTATGTTTAATACTCTTAGTCATGTCTTTGATTCCTCAGTAGGTCCTGTCATGTTGCTCGAAGACCTGAATTATGAGATTTTGGTCTATGTCAGTTAATGCTACAATAAGATTGGGTTGAGGCACGATTGGCTCAAAAACATATTCCTTGGGCTCCCTAGGTCCCGTGATTGTCATACAAGATCAATATAAGCCTAACTAAAACAAAATAAACTAATTATGCAAGATATATCTACAACATATATATATATATATATATATATATATATTCCTCTATTTTTGTATTTTTGATAGAATTTTGAATAGAATTGAAAGAGAAACTAATCTAATACATTTAGAAAATGAAAACTAATCTAATAACAAAATTAAAACAAGCAAGGTAGCCCGATGTAGCTACTTGCCTGTGTAGTTGTGAGTTTATCCTAAATAACTAGATAGTTGATTAACTTAATTGAAAGATTCTCGATCCTACCTCAGAAGTGAGGAATGAATCATAGTTTCTCAGAAACTATCAATCCCCACAGCTTCCCTGGTAATATCGAAAATTAAACTTAACTGAAATGAAATATTTCACTACTCTATTTGATATGTTTTAACTAGAACTTTGTGATGATGAAACCCGGAATTTATAAAACAATGGCAAATCCAATAGTGTGTGATTTTGTCCCCTCAAAATGATCTCCTCGTTCCTTCGTGTTCACGTAAGTCCAAAAGAGCATGTATATGCTAGCATTAATAGAAAAAGGTATTTCAAACAATGACAGCTTTTGGATATAGACTCGAATATAATGTGAGTTGGAGAGGGATAGCGCAAGTGACAGAGCTTGGCATATGTAATTCCTAATGGGAATACAACACAAGTGTACTTGAGATATTCTAGAATCTACCTTCATGAAGAACACAACCTACAACTCTAATGGATTCAATCTACAAATGACACTACTCGCTTCTCTAAACTAATTTGTATGAACAACAAAAAACCAAATCAAGAAAGAAGATCGAATGGCTTCCAACAACAAAGGAAAACTAGCATGGATGCAAACATGAAAACAAAATGAGCTCTAAACAAGAAATTGAAAGACTAAACAATGGAAATGAGAAGTTGAGGGGCCACTTGCTTAAAAACAAGTTGGCTATTTATAGATTTCACATTCACCCAAAGGTAATTCCTATTAGAACTCTTTTACCATTAAATAATGAAGAAACACTATTCCGTGGAACATAAAACATTAATACGAGCAAGGCAGTTGAGAAAAGCTGGTAAAAGTTGAAAAATTACGCAAGTTATGATCAAAGGAGCATGCTTTGGAAAACACGTGAAGCACCGCCACCCCCGAGCAGGGTGGCGGTTTTGTCATCAAGGACAAAAATCTAAGAAAAGAAAGGCAAAGGAATTAAAAAAATCACATGGAACATGGATAAAGCATTTGGGATGTTAAAATATACTTTGTGAGCTTCTCTCGATCCCAAACACCTTGCGAGGTGACTCAGTATCATCATTGGGGCATGTGTAACATCATTCTCAAGCATACAAGACCTACAATTTTGGGTACGTACATATTGCCCCCCTCGAGAAGCATTTTATCTATGAAGAGGCGTAAATGGTGGGCCCAAGTATGGTTGTCCCAAAATGGGAAGCTAGAAATTATACCCGACACGCCCGTGTGTCAAAATGTTGCCATCCAAGTTCCCGCTTCTGTAAAATGGAAAGAGGACTCAAGTGCGAGATAGATAAAATAAATACTAAATTAGTATGAAATGAGGACTTACCATTTGCGCGGGGATGAGAACTTACCTCTGTCAATGGTCTAAACCTCGCAAAAGGGGCGTTCAAGATGAGTCAAAACACCATATATAAAACGGACCATTTTCCTATTCATTTACGTGTGTTGATTTGATAGTTTTTGAGCTCGGGACTCACGGTGACAGCTTTTCAATGAGATTATAGTCAAAATGTTCATATCAAGATAGCGATCATGCCTCCGCGAGCGTAACCTCGACTGCGAGATCTCGTGTTAGTTCTTCTCGATTTAACATTTTTGTACCTAAAATGTACAAATGATTAAAAAAAAAAATTCATGGGGGTTATTTTTAGAAATGTCAATTTTAAATGTGTCTCTTAGGGGGTGCCTAATGGGTAGGCTTTTGTTTTAGCTAAAACGGTCAATTTTTTGTATTTTTAAGCATTTTTAGGGCATGTGACCCGTTTGTAGTCGCGGACAGACCGCCACCTTGAGCAGGTGACGATTACAAGAATGCCACCTTTTAAGGTGGCGGTTATGGAACCGCCGCCCTGCTCAGGGTGGCGGTTCTCTACAGAGTGTCAAAACAACACTAGTTTAAGTTTATTTTTGCATTTTTAGTATTCTTACTTGCTTTAATGATTTTTCTAATGCAATCTTGATGCTAACTTGCTTCTTTTTGTGTGTTTTTGGGTGTTTTGTAGAAGAAGGAAGAGTACATTAGATGGAGCCGAGAGAGGGAGAGTGATTCGCTTCCAAAGCGGTTGTTAGATGCTCTCTCTCAGCCGATCGATACTCTTCGCAGAGGGCATGTATATTGAGGATCGCACGGGTCCCCTACGTTGACCTACCACCAATACATACTATGTGACTTATTTTCTTACCGGGATGTAGATCGGAACACTTTGGGAGGAGAATTTCATTTGATACAAAGACTATCTAGAACTCGGGTGACTCAAGGCCACTTATATGGGAGACGCAGTTGTCTCCACTGGTTCAAAGAAGGGGGTGAAGGTTTGTTCTATTCCTGGCTTTCCCATCCCTCTGATCCATCAGGCCATTATGGGCATCCTTACTTCGAGATTGATCGAGAGACAGAGAGGGGATACTTTTCTCTACTGCTGGGCCCCCATCATCGCACAAATTGAGGCACATGGTCAGATTTATGCCTGGGGAGCCGATATACTTAGGACCACCTATCACGACTTATACAGGGTGGTTTGATTACAGGGACAGTTGTTGAGCCATCCGACCTTAGTTATGAGTTGGGTCTATGAGTGCATCATCCCTTATGGGAGAGGCGTAGAGGTGGAGGATCCCTGGGGCCGTGAGGGCAACTAGATGGACAGAGATGACGGTGCTTAGAGCACCCCACCAGCCAGTTGCTTCCTTGACTACTGAGGATATGGAGGCCACACCTTATCAGGCCATGGCAGGGTTATGGGGTGAGGAGACCTTTACTTTGATTTCCTGCTCTACTACGGGATAGCTTGTTGACAGGATGGGGAAGGTAGAGACACACCCCTTTGATTGAGTGCCTCAGCAGTTCATCCTTGCTTACATTGACATGCTCCCCAAAGTGGTGTTAGTGTTTAGATCAGTTCGGAGGCTAGGGGAGGTCCTAGAGGCTGGGGTTGGGTGTTGTTACTCTTGGAATCCCTATTACAGCCGTGGAGGGTGGTACGCACTCGAGAGAGAGCCGGTGCCCCTCATGCACCTTTACTTCAGATTGCCACTAGTCATGACCATAGTAGTGATGACCCCATTTATATAGACTCGAATCTGAGGAGTTCACGGGGGGAGAGATGGAGGAGGACACCAAGGACATGGAGATCGGTGAGTAATGTTGGGAAGAGGATAGTGATCCCGAGTGGCATGACACTCGGGAGATCCTACAGCCGAGAGGGCAGAGCAGAGCAGAGCGTAGAGAGGGTGACTCTCATCTCGGAGGAGTCACTTTCTCAAGACCTAGGCAGAGAGGACGAGTCCGTGGTAGGACGCCATGTTTTCCTAGACGTAGGAGGAGGACATCAATCAGTGGCAACATCCGTGGCAGGTGCGGATCCTAGAGATCCCTCTTGGAGACCTAGAAATCCGAATGAGTTGTCACTCTTCTTTTGATATTTGTTTTTAGCTAGGATTGCCTTAGTTGTTATCTCTCTTTTTGTTCATCTTTGGTTTCATATTTTGATTATTTTCTAATTTGTTTTCTCCTTTGCTTGCAGAGACTACTGATGAGTGGCGAGACTTGATTTTCCGGGTATGTACTGATACCCTGATGCTCCCCATGGAGAAGACTCGTGTTGAGCTATCCGTGGATGCAGAGGAGCCTTCAACAGTGGTAGGCATACTGATGTTTTTTACCCTAGCAAGCACGTGGCCAAGATGGTGACCTCCCTCCATGCTGAGGTAGCCGAGTATAGGGCTGCAGAGCACCTGATGAGGAGGAGCTGCTCTCATAGCGAGGCTACAGCTATTGTTCGAGACCGCGAGCCCTCGGTGTAATTAGAGTGCCGGCATACAGCCGAGTCCTAGATGTGATGTGTGTGCCTTCCGAGGGATCTCATAGAGATGGAGAGGCCACTTGGATATTTTTGTAGTGACCTTTGTTAGGTTGTTTATACGAGTATTTTTGTACTTTCTGGGATCATTGAGCGTTTTGACCATGCCTAGTGCATGATGGCATTGTATATGAAACCCGATTATATATATATATATATATATATATATATATATATATATATCTTTGATCTAAACTCTTGGTATCTTAAATTTTGTGACTCATTTTCTAAATGTGTTGTTAGACATTTTTAGAATATTTTATTTTCATGTTTCAGAATGTATGCAATGCACAACAAATGATAGTAAATAGAGTGTTTTACTTTATATGTTTTTGTCGTGGTCTTGATGTGAGATGATACTAACATATGGTAGTACTTGAACTTTTGAACTCTTTGGGCAACGTTTTTAATTCCTTATTATATTGGAAAAATGTGATGAATGCATAGTGATAAAGAGATGAACTTTCCCGATCCCAAATCCACGCAACTAGTAAGACGTGAGGGCTCAACACCAAGAATTAGGAAGGACACAAGTTGTATGAGCTTGACTGAATTGAATGATGAGAGACAGACAAACCAAGAACAAGTTCCAAATTTGGACCCACACACCCACCCTACTCAAAAATACTACCAAGCTTAGCGAGGCCACTTACTTTTCAGTTTATCTAGACTTAGCTTCATAAATGGCAACCTCAAGTTGAAAAATCTGGTTTTGAGGTTTTGATCTCTTTGGAATCTAGATGTTTGGATATTTTCTTTCTCTTGACATAATTTGACTTGTGTTTTTAGCATACCAAGATTTGTTAGTTTGTGTGACTAGACCCCCCACACCCTACCTCACGCTACTAGTAAGAAGCATGGGTTTGTCACCAAAGGCAAGATACAAGTGAGTAAGGGCACTTCTTTCCTTTCCCAACCTCACATCACCGGTAAGAGATGTGGGATTATCACCGAAGGTTAATGGGGCAAAGAAGTGTGTAAAATAAAATATTTTGTTTTCTTGGTGCTTTTGATTTCATTTGATTTCGACATTTCTTATCCATGACTTTGGGATATCCTTTCGTTCCAAGATATTTTAAGAGGGATAGATGTGACACCAAGAAGCTTCCAGAACAAACCGTAGGCAAGGACAACTTTACCTAGTAGAAAGAAAGAACAAATCCAAGTATGCAAGTCTTGGTATGGTTTCCGTGGATGTTTGTCTATCAAAATTAATGAGAAGTTTTGAAACTATTTGATGATATTTGAAGAGATGTGATATGAATATTTTTGCCAATATCTTCAGAAATTTATGTGATTTTTTAAGAGTAAGCTCCTAAACTATCATTTTTATGAAATGGACGAAATGAAACAAATGCTAAAATACTAATGCAAAGTGTAGGTAGCTATAATGTACTAGAAATGACTTTGACATTTTATGTGTAAAACCACTTAAGGTGCAAGGAATTGATAGCTTCAACAAATTCCTCACCTTCTAGTGTGCACAAGAGATACACACCATTTCCGTAGTCCTTCATGACTTGGTATGGGCCCAACCATTTGGGCCGGAACTTTCTTCCTTCATCGGTTTTCTTATCGATCCAGTTGTCTAGTCTTAGAACTAGATCTCCTTCATATATTTCTCATGCATAGAATTTTTTGTTATACTGCCGGCACATCCAGTCAAAAGATAGGCTCTATGTCATTTTTCAACATTTAACCCGGCCTTGTTAAGGCTTTCTAGTTGGGAGAGGTGTGCCTCCTATAAGCTTCTTCATCCGTAATCCCTTGTAATGAGATGTGGAGACTCGGTATTTCAACCTCAAGTGGGAGAACTACTTACTACTCGGTCAATACCATCGAGAAAGGAGTTTCTCCTGTTGGTGTTCTTATTGAGGTTCAGTGGGCCCACAAGGCCGGATATAATTTTAAATCCCAATCTCGTTTATTCTCCTTTACCATTTTGAGGAGAATAGCTTTCAACGTTTTGTTTGTCACTTCAGCCTACCCATTGGCTTGAGGGTAGTAAAGAGAGGCCATGTGATGGTTTATCTTGAACTTTCTACATAACTCACGAACCTCATTGTTCTTAAAGGACGTGCCATTATATGAGATAATGACTTGTGGGACACCATACCTATAGATAATTTTGTTCAAAATGAATTTGGCAATCACCGAACCTGGTACGGTGGTGAGAGGCATAGTCTCCACCCATTTGGTAAAATATTTCATGGCTATGATTATAAAATTATGGCCATCGGTTGATGAAGGAGAGAATTTCCCTATTAAGTCTAGACCCCAATTGGAGAAGGGCCACGGAGTCACTATTGGTTATAGGGATTGTGTTGGCATGTGAATCTCGTGAGAGAATTATTGACATTTGTGGCATTTGCGTACAAATTCCATTGCGTCATGTTCGAGAGTGGGCCAAAAATATCCCATCCGATGTATTTTGTGAGTGGTGGCATGACCACCGAAGTGGCCCCCACATATCCCACTATGGGATTCATGAAGAATCCTCTTGGAAGAAGATTCTTCTATGTCGACGCATCTTAGAAGCATGCCATCGAAGGCTCTACAATAGAGCACTTGGTCTAAAACAACATATTTAGTGGCAATAATGCATAACCACCTTCTTTGTTGTGACGTGGCACTTTCCGCGTATGTATGGTCTAAAATAAAATTGATGATATCAGATACCAGGACATGTAGAAATGGGGGTCTGGTTCCGAAAAATTATATACACTCATCGGGAAAGTTTAGATCTACCAACTCGCCCCCATCTAGTGGATTGTCACTAACTATCTGCAATGATTTGTTCTTTAACGAACTTTTGGTTTACGAATGTTAACTCAAATTATTTTTAGATAAAGATCCTTGTGTGAGAAATGTTCGTAAATGGTCTATCTTTATAATGACCATTGTTTCTTGGTTTAACATGTAATGTCTCAAATGTTTTGTTGCAAAAATTATGGCAAGGCATTCTCTCTCTGCTTGTGTGTATCGTATTTCATAATCAAGCAAAGTTCGGTTAATGAAATAGATCGTGCATTCTCATTGGTTATCATCTTCTTGAGCCAAAGCATGTAGGCTAGTGAGACATGAGTGGCTCATGAGTATAGAATCAAAGGGTGTTCGGCTTGGGAGGCATTAGCATGGGTGGTGACAATAAGAAGCGCTTAACTACTTGAAGGCCTTGTTGCAATCTTTGGTCCAATTGACGCTATAATCGTTCTTGAGTAGATTGTTGATTGGATGAATGGAAAATCTTAAATCTGGATGAACCTTCAAATTACACCGAGTTTCCCAAGAAATTACCTAATTCCGACTCATCCAAAGGTTGGATCATTTTGAGAATAGCCCATATTTTGGCCGGATCAACATCAATCCCTCATGAAGATATAACGTATCCTAAAAGTTTGCCTCCTGTTACACCGAACACGCACTTCTCTGGGTTTAATGTGACACCATACTCAATTAGTTGTGAGAGGATGATACGGAGCACCTCTAGATGATCACAACATTTCTTGGCCTTGGCTAACAAGTCATCCACTTATGATTCCACAATTTTATGGATAAGATCGTGGAATATATAAGTCATTGCTCACTGATACGTAGCGTCGGTGTTCTTAAGACCAAATGGCATGAAAACATAACAATAAGTTCCCTAGGGAGTTATAAATGTGGTTTTGGCTTGATCTTGTTCAGATATTTTAATCTGATTGTACCCTGAGAACCCATCCATGAGGAACAATAGTTCGAATGTAGTTGTTGCATCAACGATAACATCAATGGATGGTAAAGGGAAATCATCCTTGGGATAAGCTTTGTTAATATCCTAAAAGTCTATATAAATGCATAACTTCCCATTATTTTTGAGGACAGGAATGATATTAGACACCCATTGTGAATAGTCAACGGGTTTGATGAATCCTACCCGGAGAAGTTTTACTACTTCCTCTTTTACCATGAGAGCCACTTTTGGCTTCATTGGTCTTGACTTCATTTAATTGGCTTTGCATCTAGTTTAGTGACAAGATTATGTAACGTAACTTGTGGTGCGATACCTGTCCTTTCTTTATAATTAAATGCAAAGGCCTTTTGATGTTCTTTGAGGATTTGGGTGTGTATTTCTATTTCTTCCGGAGTTAGTGAGGATCCTAACTTCAAAATTCTTGGTTCTTCCTCCATTCTAATGTTTATGGAAATGGTTTCTTCTATCAAAGAAGTGTTACCTTCTTCAAATTTAGGTGGGGCTGGAGGTAGTTCCAAGCTTTCTCCATTTTCTATCTCATAGATATCGAAATCCTTCTCATGTGGAGGAGAATCTACCATGGGATTTCCAAAGTAGGAAGATGAGTGTGGTATTAGGGAAAGATCAACTATAGGGTGAGCAATGTGTAGCTCTGCATAGGTGTTTAGATATTTGAGAGTGACTTTATCACTATCAACATGATGTAAGATAGGAGATTCATTCTCAGCTGTATGTGTTAGAAGAGGGTTCATTGATATTTTCTTCACCAATGGTTTAGTATGAAGTGATACCTTGAAACTTGTATCTTCCAACTCATTACTTGGGGTAAAACGCGAAGCTGAGGTTGTTATTGAATCTGCGAGAAGGTTCTGTTCTCATGGGATTGCCTCAATGGATATGAAGTCGAATCCTTTGCTTAGATCTAATACCGTTGTTTTATAGAGTCAGAATCGCTCACTCTAGTCTCATATACTTCGAGACTTGGTTTGCAACTAATTGCGAGTCTCCTAACACTCGATGTCATTAACACCAATCCTTTTGGCTATGAGGAGGCCAAGGAGGAGGCCTTTGTACTCAAGTGCCATTTTTTGTACATTCAAATTTTAACTTAAAAGAAAAAGGTAGGATCTTTCCCTTATGAGAAGTAAATATCACACCTACCCCGGCTCCATAGTGACATCTAGCTCCATCAAAGTGGAGAGTCCAATATTTACTAGGAAAAATAGATGTTGGGACATTCTTTACGTCTGTTTCTTTTGTTTCAGTTACTTCTACCATGCAAATTTCCTTTCTTTGGAAGAGAACCAACTCCTAGGTACATCCCATACACCGTGGAATCAAATGGTAGGAAAATTGGTAGATCTTGTTCTAGTAACTTGAAAATTTTTGCAAAGAGTTCGTAATGACATTGTTTCTACAACGTTAGCTTTGTCCTTGAGGGCTGGGATGCTCTTGACTAGGTTCGTAATTTCTAGTTCTGTTGTAGGTATTAATTTTTCTTCCCATTTTGAGTCGATTGGTTTGTTAAGTTGGTTTGTTGGGAGTTCGAACTCAGAGTGAATGCCTGGTCTTTTCTTCAGGTCTGCTAGGTGTATGTCGAATGGTTTTGGGTCACCTTTTGCTACGAATATCTTTCCTAGGTGTAAGAATCTTATTTCTTGGAATAACGTAGAAGGGATTGCTTTCATGCGATGTATCCATGGTCGACCAAGGATCATATTATAGTTGGTTTCTGATCTATGATATGAAACTCGGTGAGGATCGTCTTGGGTCCTAAGGTGACTGGTAGTATTATAGTCCCAATTGAAGTAGCTTTAAGGTTGTCATAACCTCTTAGCATATTTCTTGTTGTGGAACAGTTTGTTTCTCCATATCCTAGCTTTTGAAGGAAAGAGAAGGGGACAATATTAATTGCTACCCCATCATCAACCATTGCACATTTAACGTAATTATTGTAAACCCACACCTATAAATGCAGGTCAAATCACCTCTGCATGTAATTTCAGCATCGGTTGGCATTTTGTTTATGTCGAATATAAACTCGGTATCCCTATCTCGGCTTCCCGGAGGGTGGATATCAAAGTCTATGTGGTTTACTTGTGTTTCGGGAGGTGGAGTGATGTTAATTAAATGACCTAGACCTAGTTCTTCTAAAAGAGCAGCCTTATGGGTAGGATATTTTTTCAACAAGTTTAAAAGGAGATGTGAGAGAAGGTCTTTGTTAAGTCATTAATTAAATCATAAGCACCTATGGGTTTTACCAACATTTGTTGAATGTTATCTGGCTCTAGTGGATAGATTGGATTTGGTTGAGAAGAATATTCTTGTGCTCTTGTTATGGCTTCTACGTGCAGCTCAATATCTAATTCCACTAGACCAACTATCTTGGTTCGTGGCTGATTTCCTAATTGCAGTGTGACAGGTGGATTTAGTGAAGTTGAGGCTTCGTGGTCGTTATTTCCTATCATTAAACCTTTGTTCATCCCATTTGGATTTAATTTATTATTGTTATTGTGATTTGGAAGTGGATCATTAAAGATCTTAAGAGGTGCGTTTTGAGGGGAAAATGCCCCTGTGAAAGTATTTGGCATAAGTGTCACAGAATCTGTTAAGAACATATCTATGAAGAGTTGTCTTTGTTCTTCTAGAAAACATTGCATGAACTTATTGTAACCGTGGCAAGTCCTAGTGTCATGGCATAAAATTTTATGGAAACCATAATACGAGTTAGGATTATAACTCCTAGGTTGTTGGTTTGGCACATGTTGTGGTCCAAAACTCGATTAAACCGCTGACTATTAGAATGAAAGTTTTGCATTTGTTGCCTTTGGTTTTGGTTTTGATATCCAGTTGAGTTTTGACTTGGACCCCGTGTCTAGATCTACCGTTGTTGTTGTTATTGTTGTTGTTGGGATGATTAAAATCCACCGCGTTGATTATTGGGATAAAATTGTTGTTTCGTTGATTGTTAATCGGTGGTGGAACATTTACAACGTTTGCTTTTTTGGTTTGGTTAATCACTCCATCTGTTGTCACTCCGCAGTTTTGTTAAGGATTTTAGGTCCTTGATTGGTGTTTTTGGTATTAGGATAAGTCGTAGTGTTTTGGTTGGGGTGACTAACCTCCCATTTATTCCATATGTCTTGCGACCACTATCTATTACAACTTGATCTATTCGGAGAGCGCTCTCGAGCACTTCATCATAAGTTCTTAGTGGGACTTCTAGACTTCTTCCTTTATCTCTCTCGAGAGAATGGAGGAATAAATCACATAGTTCCATCTTATCCATGTTTGGAGCGCTTGTTTGAAGAGTAGAGGACCATATGCCATCTTTGGATAAAATGAGTAAATGATTCATTGTGTTCTTATTTAATATGCAAGAATTCCCCTCGATTCTGCTTCTCAACAATTTGTTCATGTCGAACGCCTTGATGAACTCTAAAATGAGTTTTTAAATGAATGTATTGAGGCTTCGTATTCTATAATACCAATCGAGGGCAATACCATCTAAAGTTTTGGGGAATATTTTAGCAACAACTCCATCCCAAGGGAGTAGTTCTTGAATGGCTATGGCATAGACCTTAATATGTGCATTTGGGTCTCCCTCTCCTTTGTACTTGGGTAGATCGAGGAGAGGTCTTAGAAGCATGATGCTTCGTATAGTGAAGTCCAAAGGTTCTTTCAAATATTCTCATAAGTCCCTATCACATAGGTTTCGACCATTGATAGTGTTTCTTTGAGGGGTGGAGGTGGAATGGGTTGTTGATATGGTGTAGCATATGTATTTACGGGGGCATAAGGGAATCCCTATGGTTGAGCGAACATGTTGGGAGAAGATTGGAATACATGTTTAAGTATGGAGGAGTGTTGCTCGGGAATGGGTTTTTTTGTGCTAATCGGAGGTGTCATACTCTCAATCGGAGCGGCGTTAGAAAACATGGTTCTAGTTGACATTTATTGTGAATACGAGGAGGCATGCCCAACGTGCCTGCTCCTATGAGGAGGTCTATTTGGCTAGGATGATGTGGAGGATTGGAAGTTCTTGCCTGTATGAACTACAAATTTTGACTTGCTTGAGCAAGTTCTAACCCTCTAACCTTCTCAACTAAGGTTGAGATGACCTCGTTTAGTGAAGACACGGTATTTTGCCTTAGTGGCATTTGTTGTATACCTTGAGGTTGTATAGGCATATGGTACCTGCTATGAATTGATCGGTGCCCTGCCAAGTCTCACCGAGGGCATTTCCTATAGGTGGAGGAATGGGGGTGTTTTCTTGGAACGAGACCTCGTGTTGTGTTTGTAAAACTCCTATAGGTGGGTACATATTTTGAGAGCGTTGTTCACTCCTAGCATAATGTGCTAAGTATTCGTCATCTAAAAATGGATATGGATCTAACTATCTACTAATTTGTGGTCTAAGCAACACCCAAGGAGATGAACCAGATTCTCCAGTGAGCATCATGTTGTTTGAGCCTGAAGGCTCTAGTTGTTGCGTTTGAGTGAGCTGATCCAACTCCTCTATTTGGAAAGAAGAACTATATCTAGTCCTTTGAGGTGGAGTTTGTGTTGAAGATTGGTTAGTGAATAGTTGTTACCCCATGCCGAGAGCGATGGTAATGGTTGTCTATTTAGTTGATCGTAGTATGCTTCAAGAACTAGGAGAGGTCTCGCCATGCATCATATCCCGACATATTTAGGGGGTATATGAATACCCGAGAATAATGGAAAGAGTGAAGGTGGATGAAAGAAAAGAAAATAGGAGGAATATTAGTTTGAGTCACGTCGGGAATTGGAAGAACAAGTAGAAATCGACTCCAAATCGAAGGTTGCGTGTTCGATTCACGTTGGGTTCACCAATTTTGTATGATGGAAAAGTGACATGTGAGCACGAGAATCTACAAGTAACTCTTCCACGCACCCGACCTCCCGAGGTCATGTCGAGACAGCCGGTGGGGATGGAATACACGTAGGATGTAGATAAGCTAGTTAGGTAATCTTATGTCTTCAAAAAAATAACGGATATGCAAATCTAAAGCAAAGAAGGCCCTCCTAACTGAATCGATGTGATAGATCGTCGGTGAGGATAGCTTCTCGAAGGCTCCAATCACTATCAAGCTCTATGGTGATCCAATCTATGGGTTGTGGAATACGTTGAAGATGACCTGTGGGTGCTTCGTATATATCTCCGATAAGGTCATGAAAATGAATGGCTAAATGTGTAGTGGATTTTTTTGGTGTTTTATGGATGATTCTCTAGTCTAGTCCAAAATCTTTAGCTTGATTAATGCTACATTTAATAATGATAGTTGTGTGATGATATTTGGTGGGAGTGGAGAGGACCTAAATACTAATGTTCGTAAACTAGCATCAACTTCAAATTGATTTGTAGGCCCATTAGGTTGTGGGACCTATGGATCACAACCATAAGTTCGTGGTTGTTGTGGACCTTCTATGGTCATATGAAGAGTCAACTCCCGATTCTCGAGTATCCAGGTAGTAGTATGCCTTTTCGGCCTCTACGTTTAGAACTAGGAGTTGCACGATTTTCTCAGGTACCTAATAGGTGTTCTAGCAACTTGGATACGTAAGCTAGCATCTATATTAACGAGGAGGTATCCTGCGTCATTTGCGAGACTAGTGGATCACAACCGAATGTTTGCTCTCTTTCGTGTCCTTCTACGGTCATACGAGATATCTATCAAGGTAGTCTATAATTTGGCTGATTTGACCGTAATGTGTGTGCTTTGTCATCTTCTATGTTTAATACTCTTAGTTTGTGTGTTGATTCCTTGTAAGTCTGTTGTTGCTCGAAGACCCGAATTTTGATATTTTGGTCTATGTCGCTTAATGCTACAACAAGATTGGGTTGAGGCACGATTGGCTCAAAAACGTATTCCCAGGGCTCCTAGGTCCCGTGATTGTCATATAAGATCAATATAAGCCTAACTAAAACGAAATAAACTAATTATGCAAAATATATATATATATATATTCCTCTATTTTTGTATTTTTGATAGAATTTTGAATAGAATTGAAAGAGAGACTAATCTAATACATTTAGAAAATGACAACTAATATAATAACTAAATTAAAACTAGATAGGTGATTAACTTAATTGAAATATTCTTGATTCTACCTCGAAGTGAGGAATGAATCATAGTTTCTCGAAACTATCAATCCCCACTTCCCCCGGTAATATCAAAATTAAACTTAACTGAAATGAAATATTTCACTACTCTATTTGATATGTTTTACTAGAACTTTGACAGATGAAACCTGGAATTTGTAGAATAGTGTTGAATCTAGTAGTGTATGATTTTTTCCTCAAAATGATCTCCTCATTCCTTCATGTTCACGTGATTCTAGAAGAGTGTGTATATGCTAAAGATCAACAGAAAAAGGTATTTCGAACAATGGTAGCTTTTGGATATAGACCGAATATAATGCGAGTAGGAGAGGGATAGCACAAGTGACAAAGCTTGGCGTATGTAATTCCTAGCAGGATTTATTGCATGGGAATACAACACAAGTGTACCGAGAGATTCTAGAATCTACCTTCTATGAATAACACAACCTGCAACTCTAATGGATTCAATCTACAAATGACAATACTCTGCTTGAAACTAATTTATATGAACAAAGAATGAGCCAAATTGAAGCAAGAAGATCGAATGGCTTCCAACAAAGAAAGGAAAACTAGCATGGATGCAAACATGAAAACAAAATGAGCTCTAAACAAGAAATTGAAAGACTAAACAATGGAAAATGAGAAGTTGAGGGGCCATTTGCTTGAAAACAAGTTGACTATTTATAGATTTCACATTCACCCAAAGGTAATTCCTATTAGAACTCTTTTACCATTAAACAATGAAGAAACACTATTCCAAGGAACATAAAACATTAATACGAGCCAAGGCGGTTGAGAAAATATGGTAAAAGATAAAAAATTATGCAATTCATGATCAAAGGAATGTGCTAGAAAACAAGTGAAGGATCCGCCCGAGCGGGCGGTGGTTACAAGACCACTACCCCGGTAGGGCGGTGGTCACGAGACCGCCACCCTGTTAGGGCGGTGGTTTCGTCACTGAAGGACAAAAAGCTAAGAAAAGAAAGGTAGAGGAATAAAACAAAGCACAAGGAACATGGATAAATCATTTGGGATGTTAACATATACTTCATGAGCTTCTCTGGATCCCGAACACCTTGCGAGGTGACCTGTATCATCATTGGGGCATGTGTAACATTGTTCTGGTGGTACAGTACCCTACAATTTTGGGTACGTACAGGCACCAACTCAAAAATTTTGAAAGATTGACTTGAAAATGAGGGGAAATTTGAGGGTGAAAACAGTTGGCTCTTTTTTCTCGGGGATGACTTGTTTGGGACAAAGGAACAAAGAAAGATCAAGAACCATAGAAAAACTCGGGAAGGAGAGTAGTGTGTTATCCATTGGGAAAATAGAATCAAAGGTAAAACCAATATAGAATACAACACACACAAAAGGGAAACAATCCAAAAAGGAAAAACAAAAACAAACAAAATAATGCACACAAAGATATACAAAAGGACTTCCCAAATCACCTAGGACTTGAACAACTTCAAATACTCCACTATAAGGAAGTGGGAGAGAGGATCCATCCATATAATCCAAGTAGAAATAATTTTCTCCAAGCAAAGTGTCTAATTTTGTAGGGACCAAGCTAAAGAGAATAAAACTTACCATGACTTCCTCGAGGTTCATGTCTTTTGTCCCATAACAGAACAATGTCTCCCACTTGAAAATATCTGGGCCTAGCCTTCTTATCAAACAAATCTTTCACCTTCAGTTGATGAGCTAAGATCCTATCAAAAACCTGCATCATGTCTTCATCCATCTTTTAAAGGTACATGATTCTCTTGTCCAGGGAACCGATGAAACTTGAGTCCTCAATAGCCTTCATTAAGTGTAAGGCTAGTAATGCCACTTTTACTGGCAGTTGAGCTGCAACACCATACACCACCTAAAATGGAGACATCCCAATTGCTCTTTTGGGTGTAATTCTATCTGCCCAGAGGGCATCATAGAGCTTCTTGTACCAATTCCTTTGAGATTCATTGACAAGCTTCCGAACGATGGTTACCAGATTCTTATTTTTTATTCTACTTGTCCATTCCTTGAGGATAATAATTTGAAGAATGAGCAAGGTAAATTCCATAGCCATAGCATAAATCCATCATCTTAGAAGATTAAAAATTGGAAGCATTATCAATACAATATTTTTTGGTACCCCAAACCTTATCAATATGTTCTCCTTGATGAAATTACACACCACCTCGAAGTAGTGCTTTTGACCTGGAATAGCCTCTACCCACTTTGTCAAGTAATGTCATGGCGCTTAGCATGTGAGTATGTCCACCACCGGAATGTGGGTTAAGAGTTCTAATGAAATCCAATCCCCACTTTGTTGAAAAGGTTCATCAATCATTACAAGTTTGAGTGGTAAAGCCGCCAACTTAGGTCTCCCAACAAAATTCTGACAGGCTTCCCACTTACCTACCCATTTTGACAACGTAGGCCAATAGTACACCGCACGAAGTATCTTATGGGTAGAGACAACATAAGATAAGTTCCCTCCACAAGCTTGATCATGAAAATTTGAAAACAACCTCTTATGTTTCTCTTTTCCACACACTTAAGGAATCTTTTATCTATGCCTTCCTTGAACAAAGAATTTTCCCATAATACATATTGTGCACCTTAGCTTAATAGCTCTCTTTTCCTTAGCACTCAAATGGGATGGAAACTCTTCATAAGTAATAAAATGAGCAATATCAGCATACCACTCATTTATTGAACTCAAGAAGAGGACAACATAGACATCAACTACTTTTATGGACAATTCTTCATCAGCCCCTTCAGCAATAAGCTCACACAAGCCTTTACCCCGAATTAGCTTAGTTAGCTTGATATCAAGGTCATATTCTTGGACCTTTGCTACCCAATTTCCTCTCTTAGTTCCAAACTCATGTTGTGTAAGAATAGACTTGATGGTTGTATCAGGTACAAGCACAACAGAGTGAGAATTAAGAATATAAAAATGAAACTGCTTAACAACTTTGACCACTACAAAATCATGTTTCTCCATCATAGTATATTTTAATTCATGAGATTTCAGAACATAGCTCATGAAGGCAATTGGAAGTTCATGATTCTCATAATTTCCCTGAGTTAGCACAACAACCAAGGTATTCTCTGTAGCATAGCAATAGATAATAAAATCCTTGCAAAAATCAGGACATGTTAAGATGGGAGTTTTAGCAATGGATTTCTTGATACCTTCAAATGCTTCCATGCCTTCAGAAGTCCAACCAAAGGTTTTCTTTCCTTTCATCATTTGAGAAATGCTCATATTCAGTTCTGCAAAATCCGAAATGAATCTCCTCAGAAATTTATCTTGCCAAGGAAAGAGTGAACACCCTTTTTTCTTGTGGGAAGAGGAATATGTTGGATTGCTTGAACTCTTTCTCGGATCTATCTTGATCCATTTTTTTGAAATAATATGCCCTTACAACTTTCCTTTAGTAACACAAAATACAAACTTCTTAGGATTGAGATAAAATCCATGTTCTCTGCATTTTTGAAGAACTGTTTCCAGATGTTGAAGATGATCTACCCTTGTTTTGGAAAAAATAGTCAAATCATCAAGGTACACAACAATACACTTTCCCTTTAGGATTCCAAAATCTAAATCCATTTCCCTTTGAAAAGTGGCACCAGCATTGATAAGACCAAATGGCATTCTCTTGTAGGCAAAGGTGCCCCAAGGGGTAGTAAAAGCAGTCTTGTGTTGATCTGGGGTACTGAATTCCACTTGATTGTATCCAGAGAATCCATCTAGCATAGACAACATCTCAGAGCCTGAGATAGCTTGCAAAACTTGATCCATCATGGGGAGTGGATAGTTGTCTTTTAGAGAGGTCTTATTCGTAACCTTGAAATCCACACGATGCAAATCTCACCATTCTTTTTCCCGACAGAACAATGTTGGAAATCCAAGTTGAATGATGTATAGGAAAATAATCATGGATTTTAGTAACTTCTAGATCTCTTAAAAATAGTATCAACAACCTCAGGATTATACTTCTTTTGCTTCTTCTTGAAAGGTTTGATCTCGTGTCTTAGGGGGATATAGTGATATAGGTATTAGAGGGATTAAGGTTGAAAAGCCTTAATATCTTCATATGAATAGGTAAGAACATCAGCATACTTCTTTAATAGGCTTCTGCTTTCTTCTTTTCTTCTTGAGTGCAACATTTTCTAAGATTCACCACCTTGGGTTCATCATTGCTTCCAATATTGACCTTCTCATACTCAAAGCAGATTGTCCGAGTACCTTGAGAAGTTTCATATTTGATGAACTTATCCAATTTTTCAAACAGATCTTCTAGGCTCACCAAATTTTGGGAATCTTGTTACCCTTAAACTTAATACAGCCATCCCGATCCATTTCTTCCTTAATATCTTCCTCATTAGAGGGAACATATTCTCTAGGTAGATTTTCACTTCCTTCAAAATACAATCGATCAAAATTATCTTTAAGCTCCAAGAAAGAGAGAAAGTTCGATCATCATTGAAAAATTTCCATTTGTTTTCATTATCTAGTACACTAGGCCCATGAATCCTTTTCAATGGTAAATTTCTCTTGAGAGAAATTTGGATGAGGAATCAACAAAGATCCCGAGACACTAGAGAATCAGCTCTAGTATTCTTTTATCTTGCACACTTCAATTGAGAAAGTATCAAGGAATTCAATGGAATCCCAAACAATATTTCTATAATGTTTTAATCTCCTATTCTTGACTTAGTAAAGATCCCTTACCTATTTCACAATCAACTCGCATCACCATGAGAACAAATATTCTTTACTCCTATTTATTTTGCCATGCTCAACCCAAGGATGAGAGCCTCATACTCAGTTGTATTATTTGTATTTTTAAAATGAAGCTTGAAAGAGAATGGATGAATCTTCCCTTCTGGAGAGATTAACACCACACCAGCTCCAAAACCAGCTGAAGAGCAGCTTCCATCAAACTCCAAAGTCCAAATTCCATTGGGATCATGAATCACTCCCTTAGGAATATTTTCCTCATCTTCTGACATGATCATATAGTTTTCATGCCCTTTGTTTTCATAGAGTATTTTTGCTTTAGGATCATCGAGTCTTTTACACAATATACTCGATTTTGTTTCTGCAACAACTTCTTCATTTTCCCATTGACCGGGATTAAGGCATGTGACCAAATCCATCCGAATTTCACCTTCTATTCCTACTTAGCAACATACCATATGAGGGAGGAATATCAAGTACCAAAATAGTGGCTAAGACCCCCTTTTTCTATAAAAGCAGTGAAGGCTACTTGTGCATCTTTAATCCTTCCAACCAAAGGCACTTCTCTACTCTCCATGGAATAGCAAGAACTAAAGGCATGTGTTAGAGTCAGGCCCAAAGCATGAGCTACTTTTTCAGGCATTACATTGTCTGATGCTCCCGAGTCTATAACACAATTACTAATTTTATGGCTAGCTATGAGAAGAGTCACATAGAATGGTTTAATTTTCTCATTAGGGGAAGTGAATGCAACCACAAGGTTTGGTTAAGGTGAGGAAGAGGGAGTGGGTAAAATACCTTTAGAAGTATTGGATGAGGCTTTAGATTTGGAATTGACAAAGTTTACCATTTTAGCAAAGGCTTTTGGATGGGTCCAGTAAAACTCTACCTCCGAAATTTGGATTTTGGTCCTTTTTAGGTGATCAATAATATCAAAAGACCCGGAGGTGGATGGGGCATCACTACTAGGCACATGAGAGACTTCGATTTATCGCTTTAGGAGTTGAAGGACAAGAAGTTTTGGAAACAGAGGTAGAAGTAGGAGGATTATCATTACTCACCTTTTGCGTGTAGGCGGTGGGAATAGTGGCTCCTCTTCTAAAGAACCACCTGGAATAATTACAGAAACTCCTTGGATTTCTTAGCAGGTCAGTATTACCTTTTATTTTATGTTTTTTTCTCCCAAGTCATAACAGCATATGACTCACTATTCATATCTGCCACTCTTTCATCATATTCATCTTCATCATCGATACCTTCAGTGGTGAGGAAATGAACTTGAGATCCACCAAGTTCTTCTAGTTCTTCATCAACCTCTTCTTTTGGGTCTTCAAAGTCTTCATTAAACTCCTCATCATTAGGTTCTTGAACTTCACAAGTTGCATTGACTGGAACCTTGATAGGTGGGCCTTCAATAGCCAATTTATTCTAAGAAGGAGGTAACCGGTTCCTAGGCTGAAAATTCCTTCTTGGAATATCTTGATAAGGAGTATGTTGAGCCAACTGATTTTTGATGGCAATGAGATCATTTGCCAACTTTTGCACTAATTGATCTGAATTGGCTCCAGGAGAGGAAGAGGAGGATGCTTTAGACTTGGAGGGTTCTCTTTTCAGTTTACCAGACATGATTAAATCATCCTCAACCTCGATAGCCAAACATTAATCAACATCCAGAGTTACAAGGTTAGCTCTCCTTACTGCATAGCTCACTTTAGGTAACTGAGCATTGAGGAAGAAGAATTTTTGGATTTGATCTACATGATGAGTGTTCTGTGGAATTTTATGAATGATATTATTGAATTTGGCCAAAAATTATCTCATGGGCTCATGTGGTTCCTTCTTGATATGAGAAATTTGAGCTAAGAGAGCATGCACATCTTTAGCAGGTTTGAAACATTGCTCAAACTGAGTTGACAAGGTGGTCCAATCAATAATTGACCTAATAGAAAGATGATAGAACCAATCAGAGAATTATCCTGCAATGTCTCTAAAAAGAGCCTGACAAAACGTCTTCATGCCCAATCCTAAGAATCCCACATGCAACGCTGAAGGCTGCAATGTGTTCATCTGGGTGTACCTTCCCATCACCTCAGAATTTAGGAAAACCTTTCCTACTACTCTTAGGTAACTCATGCAATGGTTGAGGAAGAGAAAGAGGCCCGATCTGTTTTCCCAAGGCAGATGTGTTGCCATTTGTGGGAAGATTGTCTAAAGAGGAACTAAACACCAGTAAGTATCAGAGCAAGAAGATTAGGGCTGAGTTGTTCTAGAGGAATGTTATTCTTAGAGTTTCTATCTTTAATAGGGGGTGTGCTTGAAGAATGAGTTCCTCTGTTCCTTCTTGCTAGAAGAAGAGGGAAGTTTTGTTGCTCTAGAAGTTGAAAATGAGGATCTTTGACCCCAAGAGCTTTCTTCCCACGTGTATATCGTAGAGTCAGCAAGATCAAAAATGATCTTGAAGTTGTTCTTTTAAAAGGGATATGTTTGAACAAAATCCCCAGTGGAGTCACCAAAAACTGTTGGGTTTTAAAATGGTACTTTAATCAAAACCACAGTCAGGGGACAACAAGTCCTTCCTCTTTATGGGAGAGGTTCCCTTATTGAAAACAATCAGTAAAGCTTAGATACAAATGTACAACTTTCATCTTAAGGTTGCGCCTCTAACATCTTGAAATTCTTTTATACCAAAAGATTATCAATACAAATGAATGGAAGAACTGAAGAAAAAAGAAGGAGTGGGATATAACAAAAATTTCAGGAAATATAGATAGCAGAGTATAACCCTATATGTACTAAGAAAGAATGATACAAAACATAATCATTCACATTCACAAAGATAAGATATCATTCCACATATGCAAAGTTCTAGAAATCATATCAATAAGAACACAATTTTTCTTATCACACAGAAAGTAAATGATCCATGAATTTCATATGAGAAAAAAGGGACAATGGAGGAATATAGAGAAAAGGGGAAAATCCTTCTGTATTGATTTACTTTCGACTATAATTATACTTCAAAAGTATCAGAGTCCAACCCTTTGCAATGAGCCAAGATCTTACATTTATAGATGAAGCCAAGAGAGGAGAAGAAGAGAAGGAATAAAATATGATTTGGCACCCAACCACCAACCATCAATGCCCTTGCAAATCCACCTACAATCTGTCAAATCTAGTTCTACATGTCTTTGGCGTGCTGAAGAAGGAAGGATGGAAGATCGGATCAGATTTGATCTAGTTGAAGCAGTCGGATCCCGTATTAAAGGCTTGAGAGATGTTTTCCATATTTTCACCCAAATCAAGATATCCAGTCAGTTCCCCATGTCTATTTGGTGTGTTGGAGAAGGAAGGATGAAGATCAGATCAAATCTGATCTATTTGAAGCAAGCAGATCACACATTAATGGCGTGAAAGACATTTTCCATATTTCTAACCAACAACTCTTGCTGAAAACAATATTTTATGCTTCCATGGCATAGAGGAGACCAAGACCTTTCCAACAGTATAAAATTTGTCAAATTTTGAGCACTGGAGTGAAAGTTATGCCCATTTGAATATTTGAATCGAATCCGTACAAAAATGGCGAAAATGTAAAAATGGATCCACAGGCCCAAAATTGAAATTGTGCCTTTAGTGCAAAAGATGCAAAAGTACAAAAGTTCCCCATAGCCCCGTAAGCCTGCAACTTCACATTTTGCATTTGGGTCTAACACGTGGCGTTACCTGAGTGGTAATGGAGTCGCGGCTCACTTTATAATTTTACTTCTTTTAGAAACGAGGCTCAAAACCTCAAAGTTCCCGCCGACCCACCTCTCCGCTTTGACTTTTGATTCGAGCTCAACATTTGAATTTTTCCTCTTGGAAACAAGGCTTAAAATCTCAAAAGGATTTAAAGGTCAACTTTCTCACTTTGACTCTTCATGCGGGCTCGATATTTGACTTTTTCCCTTGGTATGAGCGGGGGCACGGTTCACTTTTTTACTTTACGCCTTTTATGGAAACAAGGCTAAAAACCTCAAATTCCTCTCACACCTACCTTCCACTTTGACTTTCGATGTGGGCTTAACATTTGACTTTTTCCTTTATTTTGGCAAAATATTTATGTCCAACCCGGACACGTAGAGGCTTTCCTCATTTGGAGACTCACTTTGTATTTACCTCTTGAAAGAGCGTTGAAGAGACACATGGCTCCTTCCGCTGCCTCGCCTTGTTTTTTTTTGTTTTGTCCTAGTCCCTTCTTTTTAGTGGGAGCATAGGTCCGACTCGATATGTGGAAGCTCAACGCACATTTTGGACCTACCTCCAGATTTTACATTTGAAGTTACGCCGAGCTAACACATGGAGGCTTCTATAAACCCTTCTATACTTAGTCGATTCAACGGCCACTCTGTTCTCTTTTTGGACTTGGGACACATGGAAAGCTGACGCTCATTTGGGGGACCTCCATTAGCTTCAACCCTTGAAATAGTTCCGAAGAGACACATGGCAAGCTCCTCCGATTCTTTCATACTTAGTCAATTCAGGTGTCTTGCTCATTTGACTTCTATTGACCCTAGACATGTGGAGGGCTGGCATTAGTTCAAGGTCTCTCTTTGGGCTGCACCTTTGAAGGTGTGCCATTGGGACACGTGGAGGCTTCCGCTAGCACCTTATACTTAGCTGATTTATCACCGGCTTTGTCTTTTCAAACTCGACCACATGGAGGGCTCGCGCACATTTGGGGTCCCCACGCTTGTGTGACATACCAAAAGTGCATTGAAGAGACACGTGGCGAGCTCAGCGGTCAGTCCTATACTTAGCCAATTTGGCCCTCAATCGAATACTACCTTTCTTCATACAAAACCAAATTTCCAAAAATGACTCGACAACTTTCTTTCCCGCATCGAATCAAATATGTCCACGTACTCATGGATGTTGGGGCCAAAATCGACAGGAAGATACGTCTGTCATTCACGATCGTAGAAAAATACGTGAGGGGAAGCTCCACCATTTACACTCAAAAAAAAACATTACTCATCGTGGAAAGGAGAACTAGAAAAAACATTGCTCATCATAGAGAAAGGATTTGACATTTTCATTCAAATGAAGGAAACAATTTCAAGCATCCAGACGGGAAGATAGAAATCATCAAACCATGCGAATCGTAATATTTCAACATGGTAATATTGCAAATGAGCACCAGCTTTCTTCAAAGCACAAATTTTCTCTCTCTCTCTAGACTTTTCACTCTACTCAAACATCTCTCAATGGTACCAACTCAAAAATTTTGAAATCTTGACTTGAAAAATGAGGGGAATTTTGAGGGTGACAACAACTGGATCTTTCTGGGGATGACTTGGTTGGGACAAAGGAACGAGGAAAGATCAAGAACCATAGAAAACTCTAGGAAGGAGACCAAAGGCCTTATCCATTGGGAAAATAGATTTAAAGGTAAAACCAATACGTAAGACAACACACACTAAGGGAAACAAACCAAAAGGAAAGAAAAAAATAAACAAATTTTGAAAAAATCTTCACACGAAAGATCTCTGCATCTTGAAAATTCTCCAAGTCCCAAAGTCTAAAAGTTCGACTTTGACTTGAGATTTTCCTTTTGTGGTTTAATTGACTTAAATTTGAAATTATGTTTTTCAAGTTCTGAAGTCCGAAACCCCGAAAGTCCGAAATTTCAAACTTTCGGGCTTTCGTGGCTTTGCATTTCGTAACTTGAACAACATAATTTCAAATTTAATTCAATTAAACCCCAAAAGGGAAAATCCTAGGCTTTTGGGTTTCGAACTCTAGGTCATGATTCTTAGGAAATTCCTTTGATTTCCGAAGTTCGAAACCCTAAAAGTCTAAAATTTTAGACTTTTGGGCTTTCGTGTTTCTAACTCTAGGTCATGCTTTTGGAAAAGTTCTTTCGACTTTCCAAGCTTTCATGTTTCAAACTTTCCCGATCATTTTCAATTTAATTTCTTTTAGACTTCCAAAGTCCAAAATTTTGGACTTTTAGGCTTTCGAATTTCAAAACTCTTCATGCCATTCCATGATTTTCATCCCTTGATCTCCGAACTCAAAACTTGAAATTCTAAAATTTTAGAATTTTGGGATTTCGGTTTCGTACTTCAGAGGAGCTCTCTGGCATTTAATCCTTACTTACTTCTATACGGATTGGAATTTCGCCCTTAATATGAGGTTTTTTATTTAAATTTGAATTATCACCTGTCATTTTCACCTGACACTTTGCTCTGACAACCCAATTTTTTATTGTATCTTGTACTTTTTGATGTCATTCTCAAGGTATTTTTATTTTGGTCATTTTATTTTTGGTTTAATATATTTTGTTCTATTTCCTCCTTGTTCATTTATTTTGTTCGTCCTCTGCATACCTTGGAAAATGAAAAACTCATTGCCCACCATGTTTTCACAATTTGAGTTCCTATAGGCATTCAGATTTTTGCAAATATCCTCTTGAGTTCTTCAATTCTCCCTCTCAACACCTCTTGTTTTTCAGAGTTTGGAGATTGGCATTTTTAGAGAACTCTCTTTTCGAAATTCAGAGCTTTGGTTGTTCGTAATTTTTTTGAGGAATTGTGCCATTCAAACCTCGAAGTTCTCTTTTTGGGATTTCAAAGTCCCTACTTTGGAGTTCTATTTTTAGGAATTTAGACTTCTCTATTTCAGAGGTTTGGAATTTAGGTTTCAAAGGTTTGACTTCGGGTTTTCGAAGGTTTTCACTTCAAGTTTTTAGACTTCTTCACTTCACTTCGGGTTTCTAATTTTTGAGTTTTCAGAGGTTGGAGATTTTTAGGTTTTCAGACTTCTCTTCTTCGGCATTTCGGAACTCAAAATTTGATGTCTACTTCTACATCCAAGGGCAAGGAAAAGATGAAATATTCGTTCCTCGAGGTTTCCCCTCACTCTTGCTTATCTTCCGACCTGGGAAACATAAGGGACACCAATCTTAGACAAATTGATTTTCCAGACTGGGCAAGGGTGAAGGCCCCAAATAAGAAACCCTGGATGTAAGCCATATATGACAATGGGCTTGTTCTTGCTGCTAGTTTTCCCATGTCCATGCATTTCCCAGAGTTCATTCTAGCTACCGCAGCCCACTTTGATGAAGAATCTATGACAGTTAAAGATGCCGATGGAAAAGTTGTAATCCGCTTGGACCCAGATTTCTTTGAAGATTTTCTCAAACTCCCCGATGTGGAAGATTACGCCATAATTTTACCAGAGTCAGCGGTGGAACATTGGGAAAAAGAAGTGGAATTGTGCACGAAGGTCATGTTGAAAAGTTATTTGGCCAAGAGTGTTTCCAAATTACCAAAGACCATGTATCGGTCAAACTTCATTCAAGAGGTCAATGACATCATTGTGCTACTGAGAAGAGTCTCAAGTCTTCCCTACGTGAAGGAATTCCAGGAGTGGATGTTTTTATATATCACTACCATAAAAATAATAAGGAATTTATCATATGGGGGAGCATATTAGTAGCTCCATTTGCTATCAGTTGAGTAGAGTGCATTCTTCAAAGAGTTTCTATATGACATCCTTCTTGGTTTATGCCACAGCTGTTATGGGAGATTTCACCAGGTTGAATACCAAGGGTATTTGAAGCACCTCTCAAATCTATGATTTCTATCCTCAACTCACACTAGACAAGGGAAGCAAGCACTTCGCGAGATCAACGATGCCTTCTTTGTTGTTATTCTCTACCATTTCGATAAGGAGTTGTATAATCGGAGGATTTTTTATGAATCCTTCAAGGAAGTGTGTGAGTGGGGAGCTATCTACCTTCAGTTCCCCACATTTACTTACATTTGGATTCTTGGCTTCATAGGTGCTCCCAAAGAAGTTGCCGATATTTCCAACCGACAACTAGGTTATGCTAGAATTGGTTTGACAACTACTGGACTACCATAAGATCCAAAACAAATGACACAAAGTGGGAGTTTAATTCCCTATTTCAATTGGTAGATACACTTTCCCAAATATTTACAAGGCTAAGAATGTGGATGTAGAAATGGCAGAGGTAACCTTGCAGACTTTCCATCCATGGACTAATTTTGACTATTGGGGTAAATTCAAGTGAAAATGTTCGGTCCTAGTTCCCATGTGCCCTAGTTGGAAGACATTTGGATTCATTTTTGGGATGAATTCATCATCCGACAGAGACTATGAAAGGATAACTTTGGATGAGGTTCAGAAATTTGGAATAGCCAACGTCCCAAAAGACATGCAGGATGATGATGAGGTTTTGGATGAAGTGTATAAAAATAATAATATTTCCAATCAACCATTGCCATGGATTGATTGGTATGTGGAAGAATGTTGCAACAAAAAGGAGAGGGAAGGGCCCATTCTACAGAGAACTAACAGTTGGTTGGTTACCTTGGGAATCTCACCCAAGGGGTTAGAGCAACCTAAAAATATAGAATCCCCATCAACCATGAGCCAATCAACACCCAAAAAGGGAAAAGGTCGACCCAAAATACCCATATAGTTCCAAATAAGATTTCATTTTTTTGTAGCTCACCTCTCTCTAAGGCTCCTTTTTCCAAAGCCATGTCTCATGCAACCCAGTAATAAAAATAGTTTAAGTTAGTGATTCTCTAAGTGTCCCACAAGACCCATCATTACGTTTTCCTCTTCCTACATCAGTTCCTTCCACTTCTATGATCATTTATTCTTTCTCATCTCCTTCCATGGCACAAGTATTCTCATCCCTTCTAGTTCTCTCAGCTAGAGAAACTATTGGGTCACCCATTTCTTCTTCACTTCCCTTAACACATCCATTTCCTTTTGTCTCATCTCCTAACATCATTATATCAACTCTTATGGCCATCCTCACATCCACCCCATCCATTACTACCACTACCATTCAAATGCCAACTAATTATGTTGGTACTCTTATTGTGGCTAATGTTTGTGTATCAAATCAACTATTCTATCTCCATCAAAGATTGGCCATTCTAGAATGGTTGTTTCGGTAGACTCCAAAGCAAAAGAAGAAATTTCCTCTGGGGGATGTAATAGATATAAGCATATTAGAACATAAACTAAAGAGAAAGGCCAAGAGGCCAAAGATTGTTTCAATCTTGACAGTGAATCCATCTGGGAATGAATTATAGAGGTTTCCACTCCCATTAAGGGAAAAACTAAGGAAACAATTACAACTGCAGATTATCAAATTTCTAGATTTTCACTGGGAAAAGCCACTCACGAAGGAGATAAACAAGATGTACACATTGCTCTTAGAAATATGCTGGAGAAATATGATAAGGATAAATCTTCTAAGGATGAGCTTAAAGCTAAGGTCAAGCAGCTCATTGCATTGCTACGAAAAGTAACAAAGCCAACTCCATCTACTAAAGTCTCAACTACTACGGCTATGATAGTTTCATCTACCATTGATGACATTTATTATCATGAGATTGAGAAGATAGGCCAGAAAGGGAGATCAGTAGATAGATGGATGAAACGTATTCTCAGAAGCTAATCCTTTAATTAAAGAAGTTGTTGAGATATACAATGATTTACATGTTGGAAAACTGATATTTTCAAAATGGATGAAGATTTTTTAGAGGACAATAACAACTTGAATTTGAATTTGGCAACATGGAGTGAGATCAGAGAGGAAGATTCAGATCTAATCCTCCAAGAGGATGTAATTGATGATGCTACAAAGTTGTTTGAATATCAAAAGGCCATGAAATTCCAAAGTCGTCGTCATGCAAGATTTAATTAAGAAGTTGGATGATAAACGAGTGGAAATTACATATGCTTTGAATGACATATAAGACGAATTTAATATTTTCGATCAGAAATTCTTTAATGAAAACATCGATGCTCTTCCAAAGGATCAGATCAAGAAGAATTTCAAAGATTTGGTGAAGCGTGACAATGAGGTTACCAAAACTTTTGGTAGTGAATCCATTGATAGATTGGTTTTATGTCAAAATTTCACAAGAAGATTGAAGAAAGTTTTTAGTAAACTTAGAAGAATTCCAGCCAAGATTATGAGAGAAATTGAGATGGTAGACATAGTAAATCACTATGCATGTGGGCCATGGGATGAGGAAATTCAAGGAATCATTAAACGCTTCATCGAATACAAACATTGAATGGTTGCGTGGGAGGACACACAATAAAAACCTGTAGAAGAAGAAGGTGTTTAACCAAGCCAAAGATGAGCGGCCATGAAAAGACAGATCCAAGCTCTAGATCAATCAAAGTTGCAGAGTTGACTGAGTCAAACCCTTGCAAAAATTTCCTATTTTCATGGGAGCATGTTCCCTTGAATTAATGACATTTTTATTTTTAGAAAATGTTAGTTGAAGTTCCAAATGTAATGTCTCACCAAAAGAACTTATAAATAGTTAGGTTTATGGAGTCATTTGAGATATATATAGATCATATTTTGGTGAAGTTTCTCTTCAAGCTTGGAAGAGTGCTTCAGAGATTTAAAACCTTTTAATTATATTTAGAGTGATATCTTGCCTTAAAGAACCTGATTTATTGTGCTAAATGGTTGATTGGTATATGCTTTGTGAATGTATGATTCCTTAGTATAGATGATTAACTTGCCTTTATTTCAGATTATCTTTTTCATGTTATTGAAAAGTGATATAACCATCTTTATTTCAGTTTTGGAAAGAGTTTTTTCCTTCTGTTATTAAAAGTTATATTATCATTAGCCATAATCAGTGAAATGAATTTTTGACATGTGCATGTGTTTTATCCTCATGGTTAGTTAATTATGTGTTCAATCAAATTTTATCTCTCTATTCTCGCATGATTCAAGTTTTAACAAAGAAACGTATGCTTCGGGTATGTGGTATTATGTATCCTTTATAAGTTGCAATAGGTGAAGGTGATACACAGGCAAGAATCCTACTCACATTAACCCTTCCTGAGATTAAAATATCCCTTTATTTGATGCATCACCATCCCTAGTATAGTTTCCTTTTTGCAAAACTCTTTCCCTAAAACCCGTGACAATGTTAGTATAGGACTAGCTAGCCTTTTTTAAACTAGAGTAATACATCACTTAGTTTAAAAATGGCTAGCTAGTCCTAAACTAGGAGTAAAATATTTTAAGTTCATATTCACAGTTAAAAGAAGAATGAAACTTCCGGATAAGCTACGTAGAGAGGATTAACACCAATGTTTCAGTTCCCATACTGGAACCATCATCAAGGTGAGCATTTTCTTGAGAGCAGGAATGAAAAGTGAACAAGTATAAATAATTAATTTTGACCAAAAGACATGTTGTTTTGGAAGATATGTGAGGATAATTAAAGTACAAAAATTAAGAATAATCTAATTAAATTAAAATAGAATAATAAGAAGAAAGAGGAAAAACAAAAATAAAGAAGGGGGATTAAAGAGAGGTATTATGGAAGAACCAGAAGAGGGTATCAACCACAATGGAGGAGTAAGACAATCAAAGGGAAACTACCCTTATTTATATTGGTATATTAGAGAAAAAATATAAATAAAAATTACTCCTTGCGTGATCATAAAAAATTACTCCTTACATGTAAGGGTGCCCTCTCATGGTGTTGTTGACCACACAATTGGTGGCACTATTTTTAAATATGTGTTATTTTTTGGAGTTTATTTCAAATTTAGAGGTGATAAAATTATATATATATATATATATATATATATTAAATAAAGGATATTTATTGTAATGGAGATATTTTTAGTTGCGTATGTTTTAATAAATTTGGAGAGCTAGACAAATAAATCTATGTAGAAGTTATAGATATATTATTTTAGTAGTTTTTTTATTTTATTTAATTCTTTGAAACGCCTAAAATAAACTATTATTAGTATGTTCATTTTCCAATTTTGAAATATATAATTAGTATGTTCATTGGCTAGTTTTGAAATATGAAAATATGGCTTGGGTTTCTGAATGTCATATCATGCGGTCTCTTCTGGAGTTACGAGATTGTACCTTCCTCGGTAAGCTCTAGGGTTTTTCATCCTTTGGGTGCCCCTATATAATTTCTCCTTCCACCTCAAGCCCAAATATCAAAAGCCACGGCTGGAGCTTGTGGAGATTATAACAATGGTGTCATCACGTAAACCCCCAGAAGTTTGTTCAAGGTATTTCACGAGGTAATGAATCTCCTCATGATGTTATTTTACCTATTCCTAAATTCAATGTTGTATGCCAATGGTTAGAAAAGTAGTGTCTTATTAGGTATTTTGTGTGCTGCATCCCCTCTGAAAGCATGTTAAATTCTTGGGTTAACTTGGTCTAGGATGCTCATGACATCCGACTCGAGAGAATACAGAACATGACCAAAGGGTTTTTCCTTTTCCACTTTTCTGACCCATCGCATGCCCCAATGATTTTAAATCACTCAGCCACTTGGTATGTGTGTAACTCACTTCTGGTCCTTTCTCCTTGGACCAAATATTTTTTGGTTTCCAAGTATGTTGCCCTTAAAGTTCCCGTTTGGGTGGAGCTCCTAGTTTTCCGCTGCCGTGTGTTCATTTCCTACACCAAATTTCCTCCTCCATAGAAGGCGAGTGGTATGCATAGATCCCAAAGACTTTTACAATGCTCATCCTTAGAATTCGATCTCTCCCAAGATTTGAAGGAGTTTTTGGAAATTCAAATGGGAGATACTCGTTATTCCCATCACGTTTTATACATTAACCTACCTAACACGTGTTTTCGTTGTCAGGCCTCTCATCATAAGATCAATGAGTGTCCTCTATATGTTCCAGAAATCACCCTACACCCAAGGTGGCCTTTGAATCATGTCAAATCCCCAGGTGAGGAAGGGTGGAAAATCATATAGGATGGAAGAACAAGAGTAAAGAAACTCAAAGCAAGGCGAACAGAACATTGGCTCATCCAAGCTAATTGTTAATGAACAATCCGCTAGCCAACATTGCTCCAAAGAGATTATTTCCAATGACTCTTCACCCCCCTTTCCTAAATTCTCCAAAGATGCCCAAAGCGGCCTCAATTCTCTTGGAACCATCAAACTCCATCCAAAATTATTTGACTCCTTTGACTTCGCAATTATTGTTGACAACTACTTCATAGGGCCCAACCAAAAGGGTTCAAAGTCCTTCTCACCACCCCGTGACTCGTGATCATATCCTAGCTCACAATGTGGAATCTACATAGGATGATTATAATATAGAATATGTTGAGTGAACGAAACTTGAGTTTCAGACTTTCTAAAGCATAAAAATGCTCAATTTCGTAAAATCAATTTGATGCATTAGATGGCTTGGAGGAGAATGGTATTACCCTCACCACTATTTCTTATGAATCGCATGCCATAGAATGTGAGGAGTCTTACATAATCCACTCGTAATTATATCATTCAGGATGATTTTAAAAAAATCCAATTTAGATATGTTATGTTTGTAGGAAGTAAAATTTATAGGTTCTCGGTTGGAGGTGGTTTGCAAATTCATCTCGCCTTACAACCTCGCATTTACCAATAATCATGAGAATGGGCATGGGGGTTTGATCTCCCTTTTTTCCCCCAAATATCGGCACTTATTTAATAACCATGGTGTCGACCCCAATAATTATGTCATTTGGGCCTTATTTAATATTGAAATCTGCCCTTTGGCTTCATCAATATTTATGCCTCTAATGATGTAGCTGAAAGAGCCGATATTTGGTGGTGGATAGCTAATGAAATTCCCGATGCTTATTGGGTCATATGTGGTGACTTTAATATGGTAGAGCTTCCCTCTGATAAGTATGGGAACCTGCCTTTGCGATGGACAAATTGGTGAAAAGAAGTGTGGTTCTATATGCACAATAAATTCAGGTTTAATGACCCCAACGCCTCTCACACACCCACCTTTGAAGTTTGGTTTACTTGGTCCAATCTCTAAGGTGGATTGGAATCAGATTCTTAAATGGATTCTTAAACGGATCGATACAATGCTATCAAATCAAGATTTTTTTAATTTGACAACACCTTTTCCTTGCTTGTGGAAGTGATGCCAAATTTCATCCTTTTAGACCATTTCCCTATCCGATTTTGCATCACTTAGCAAGATAGGCAACCCTTTTGTCATAAAGGATGGATTTTTCTCAATACTACCATGATGGAACACGGGCCCACACTTAATCATATTAAGTGTGTGTGGAATTTAACGCCTCATCCTAGTCATATGTAGCATTATCATCCACCTCTTAACTCCGGATGGACTCGGTAGTGGGAGGACATGATGATTAGAATGACCATATTCCTCAAAATCTATGATTGAAAGCTAGCTAAAATTTGGTGTAGATCATACTCTGCTACCTCCTCCACTCTTATCCAGGTCATGGTGGCACTCGAAGGGAACCCCTTTTTTGAAATTATTCAACTCCAGGTGGAAGAGCTTCGCCAAAATATTCAAATCACTAATAATTGTAATACTCAAGCACTCAAATTCATGTCCATCCGCATTAGCTTAAAGTGGGGATTAGGTTTTGAATGATTTTTTATTTCCCTCAAATCCAAGAACTCCTTTCAAAAAATACGATCCATCAATGATGGTGGTACTCACTCACAGATCCCCAATGTATGTTGCACGCCTTTTTCAACCATTACAAGCTGGTTTTTCAGAGCTTAATCTCCTTTAAATGAGTGACGTGATGCTTTGGAAGAATGTTTAGCAGTGGTGCTCAGAAACTTTCCCAAATGCGTAAAACCACATGTGATCACATTTTCACCCTTGATGATCTTCATGAAGCATTCATGCAAATGGATAATGACAAGGCTCCTAAATTGCAACATCTTTCCCTAAAAATTCTATAAGTCACTCTAGGATACTTTGGCCCATACCTCTATTAAGTTTATCTTGAAGGTTTCTAGAATAATTCATTTGGTGCTCACATTAACAAAGGGAATATCAAGTTCATACCCAACTCTGGGACCCCGAGATGATCACCAATTAACTTCATATCACCTTGTTAAATATTTCCTACAAGATTATTTCCAAACCCTTGTCATTCGACTACAAAGACATTATGTCACCATTATTCATCTAGAGAAAATTGGCTTTATCTAGGGGCAATACATTTTAGAAAATATCATAGTCATCTGGGAAGGAATGGAATGGGCCCATAAGTCCAATCAGTAATCCCTATTCATTAAAATTTATTTTGAAAATTCCTACGATAATATAAAATGGCCTTTTATCTTAGCCATGTTATAGTATTGGGCTTTGGTCCTATCTTCCTTCAATATATCAAGATGCTCTTCATGGGCGCCTCGGGTCAAATCACCATTAACGGTCACATCTTAGCTCTTTTTGGCCTCTTATTTTCCATACATCAAGGTTACCCATTGGTACCGAAACCGTATGTTCTTATTGCATAAGGGTTTGATACCTTCTTATTAAAACCAAAGCTCAAGGGATGGTCGGGGATTACCTTGCCTTCTTCTAATATTTGGCATTATGTTATTTAACAATTTGCTAAAAATTGAGTACTTGGATAACCAAACCATTTTCTTTAGTGGGTAAATTCCATATTTGCTCCAAAGTGCTTAAAGATACTGATTTTTATTCCTCCTATTTGGGTTCCATCCAAAAACATTGTGCAGAAATTAGAAAGGATTCTCAGATATTTTCTCTAGTCCAATGTTTTTTCTAGAAAATGATTTCAAATATTTGCATGGGAGACCTATTGTCTTCCCAAATAATCTGGAGGAATGGGCCTCATTGATATCTTGCATCAAGGGCAGGTGTTTTGTGCCAAATGGATAATTTGTAGAATTAAAGGTCAAGAATCTTGGAAAGTGCTTTTGCACCATGGCATAGAGGAGGGTTCCCCTTATGGTCGACCATCTTAGAAGGGCTTAAAGTTTTTCAATCTTCTCATTTCTCATGTGCCTATCAAAGTGGTTGGCACCTTTGTTCTCAAAAGTATCTGGAAAGCATGGGAACAAATCAAACCATGGCTTCAATGGAAGGGTGATGGATTTTGTAATGGCCTATCTATTAACCATCACTCCTTGTGGTGGTTTCCTATCATTCAATTCCAAAATTGGTGTCTTGTAGAAATCCATGGGATCCTTGTGCTCAAAATTTTCAAGCGCAGAATTTGTACCATCTAGGACCTCTTTTGTAAGTGTATTCAAGCTTGGTGTCCTTAGAAGAGCTCGAATCAAATTTTAACTCACCTCACAGATCGGGCCAGAATTACCGACATTATTTCCCTTGTTCCAGATCATACAAGTCACAAAATTGTTGTGATCTCCTCTCAACCATGGTGGATAGATTGGAAATGGTTCATCAATACTCCCTTTAGGAACTACTCTACTAGAAAAGGCTATTCTTGGCTTTCTCCTCATCTCACAATGGTTGATAATCTCAATAATCGAAGGGGGATTTTTTCTTCCCCTTCCATTTGGAGAATGAGATTCAAATTTGTTTGGTCTACCTGTGTGGAACCCAAAATTACTCATTTTTGTGATGTATTCTCCATCAAGGCCTACTAATTGGTGCCTACACTGGTTCGGATCAATGTTTCGCATCCCAAATGTCCCTTCTGTGGGCACTTGGAAACCCTATCCCACCTTTTCTAGTTCTATAGTAAAGCCTAAAAGTCTTGGAATTTGATTCATTCCTTTTTCTCCCCTTCGACTAGATTGTTTCACTTGGTAGCATATTATGCTAGGTGATAATCCTAGGATGCCTCACATTTTTGGCCAAATTTGGCATGCTTTCAAAGGGGAAATTCTTTTTTGGCTTTGGAAAGAAAGGAACTCTTGTTTATTTTCTCATGCTGAAGTTGATCAACAATTTTCTATTTATAATAAGTCGATGGTTATCTCCAATGTGCCGCTAAAGATATAAGTGCAAGAGAATAAGGAGTACCTCAAAGTGGAGCACCTCCAAACACTCCTCTATCACTATGGTGACACTCCTTGCAATGTGGCTCAAGAGCTACCCTCTCCTTTTCGACGCTATCCACCACACAAAGGTCATCCCCGAGGTGGTCGTGAGCTGCTCTCAAAGATCACTCATTCAACCAAGCTAGTTGATCCCCATGCAATCACCATAACATAGTTTCTCTTCCCCACCACTAGCTCATCTACAACGTTGGGATCCCCCACCATCTTGCCAACTTAGGTTGGGCTCACCGCCTCCCGATCCATGCACTCATGATGGGTTGAGTCTTATGCCCCCATCGAATAAAATTCCTCACATGGCCTTGGCCATATCACCCACTCGCAGCATTGTTGAAGACAACGAAGAAGAAGGTGGTGTTGGATCTAGTTGGGAGATTTCGATAATGGCCAAGACCTTCCGGATCTGGTTGGGTGATGACCATGATACGCTTGCACAGTGGTCAATTTTTGTCACAATGGCTAAGTTTCATTTCTACGGTGTTTGTTACCTAGTTGTTTTTTCTTACTCTTGTCCTATTTTATTCGTGGATTTGGGGCATGCTCTCATACCACCCACTTTTTTGTTTAATTATCTTGTATCATTTTAATTTTTATTATAATATAAGATCTTGTTCATCAAAAAATTATAAAGACATGGTTTTGGAATCACGAGAAAGGTTGTAAGGGTCTACAATTTCATGATAATGAAGAATGGTTTTTCAAATCTTACTATAAGTGTTTGAAAAAAATTAATCTTAATTTGACAAAAACAAGTGGATTTTTAGCAATTCATTCGGATATTATTAATAGCAAAAGGAATAATTTGAGTATTTACTTGGAAGACAATAATTTTAGCTTTTTATGTGTGATTGGTCGAAAACGTGTCCAAGAGAATTAACAAAAAGAAAAAGAAAAAATGACATCATGCAATTCAATATTGTGTCACCTTAAAATAGGTGAGAACCGAGATAACATCATTTTTATATTGGAAACAAATAACCCACGTAATTGACAACAATCATCAATGTGGCAACAATAGAGTTAATATGGCCCTCTTATAACTCTACTACAAATTGGATTGGAATGGATCCAAGTTATGATCCAACATAAAACACAAGTTTTGGGTGAACCGAGTACACCCAAAAAAATTAAAAGATTTAACATTTTGAATCACATAATTGGATTCTTCATCATCACACCGGACGAATCACCATATATCATGATTTTTATTAGTATTAGTAGTATTTTATATATTTTGAAAATCAATATTAAAAAATATCATTGCTAAAAGAAATTGATTATCAAATTTAAATGTTTCCAAACTTACAATTTTTCTATGTCGATCCTAAAAATCTTTGTACAACCTTGTGATTTTATAAATGCTTCTACAACTCTAAAAATCATCATTCAATAAAAAATTAATACTACATTGGTTAGTTGGATTTTTCCACAATAACATCAAAAATTCAATATATGACCATAATGGAAGTGGTCCTCTAACTAAACATAATGATTGATTAGTTATGGAATGACTATGTTTACTAGTTAGCATTCCCTTCTCTTCTTATATAACTTACAAAATCTAAAAAAATCCTGAACTAAAATTTTAATAATACCAGTTGGAGCTCAAAATTACACCCGCGCCTAAATCAGCAAGATCCCGGGTTTTCAGGAAACGTTGGATTGTTTCCAAGTTGTGAGACTTACACTTGAGAGATACCTCCAGAGAAGGCCGAATTTATGTACTTATTTCTACTAATGTAACTACTCCTAGGAAGGGAAATGCATCTATCTAACTCTACTCTATTATTCCAAGGGACCAAGGTGAGAAGGATATGCATGAAATGAAAACCTAAACTAAGGGGAGGTGATATCACCAAAAAGAGGGGGATGAACACTCTAAGATGATTAGAAATAAGGGGAAATGGAGTAAGGAAGTGCATATAAGCATGCCATAGTACAAAATAGCACTTACACACTCATATCCATGGATCACAACAGAAAAGAAACATGCAAGGGACATAAGAATGCACAACAAACTAATACAACAAGGAAAGGAAAGAAGATGTAATAAAATGCAAGATAGGGTCGAGAGTAACCATGAAATAAGAGTTCTATTACTTCCAAGAGATGCACAATAAATTACAATGGTGGAAAGAGAAAAGCATCCACATGCAGGCAGACTGATATGAGGCTTGTAACTAAATATGCAAAGGAACATTACTCAAATAATGCCCTTGCAATCCAAGAGGGTCCAATTATAAATGAGCGTTATTCAACAATACATAGAGGAAGAAGGGGGAAGAGGAGTGAAAATCATATTTTCCAATCACAACCACCAATAACATGCAATAAATTATTACAAATCTACAAGCAACAATGTCATATCCTCGCTCCTCATGTCGTAACTTGTTGAAGAAGGAAAGAGGGAAAATATGATCAAATTTGGGTGGTTGAGTCGACTATATATGTGCATTAATGAATGAAATCATGTTTCCCTATTTTTACTAAAAAAATCCCTACAAAATATGATTTTTGAAAACCCTACAAAGTGTAGTCATCATTAGCATCTTTCAAACAAGACCAGCGCATTTTAATCCGAGCTCTGTGGAGGAAGTTATGGCGGTTTAAAGTCTTGCAGCAAGATGACCACACAAGTCACGCGAGTCAATCTAATTAATCACGGGTATGTTGATTTTTTTGTTTTTTCTACCTCGACATGTGTCACATGTTCATTGCCATAAGGATTCAGCCATAGCTGCAATATTTTGATTTTTTATTGTGATGTTCACTTTATCCGATGAGTCTCTAGCATAGACACATGGAACACGGTGATTAGTGCGAAGGTTACGGACATATAGCGCATTCACAAGAGCAATAGACGCGAAAGGAAAGAATGCAGAGGTATGCGAGTTTCATGTGAGAGAGTGCAGGGAGTGCAAGGAGATAGGAGGAATGGTTGCATTCTTGCCAAGGTGTGGGCATTGGGAGAGGATAGTATGTGGGAACAAGAGTGTGAATGTGCGCATAATGATGTGTGAGACTCGAAGCAAAAGCACACACAAGAGAAGTATGTCGGGAACTTAAAAATATAAGGAAAATCTATAAGGTGCGCACAAAGGGTGTTTAACAACCTAGAAAGAAGTGTAGCACGTGAAGGGAAAATGAAGGGAGATAGAAGAAAAGAGGGGAATTATGGGGTGCATAATGGGTGCGTAAAAGGAAGTGAAAGGAAGGAAAATCACAAGGAAGAAGCATGAAGAGTGCACGAGGGGGCACACAAAGAATCGCTACCATGAAAATGCACCAAGGAAGGAAACTGAGAGATTCGCATAAACTTAAAAATTTATGTTAGAGCTAGGATGGAACTACAAGTTATCAAAATAATTGGGGGAGTTATTTTGGGAAATAGTTTGATCGTTGACGACTTGTGGGGCCATATTCCTACTAGATGAAGAGACCAGCTGCCTCGAAGAATCCATAGGGCATGGGGTCACCTGATAAACATGAAATTGTGATTTGTACCTTAAACAAACACCCCAGAAGTCACTTGAAGCCATGTCTAAAATCTTCTTAAGAATTATGCTCAAAAATGTTGGATAATGCCAATAAGTTAAAACATAACCTCTATCAATAAAATCATGAACTTGAAATTGCATGGACCATCATTCTAGAATCAACAAAGAGCACACGCAAGAGCGAGCAAGATGAAAGAAACCTATGTACAAAAAAAATATTGTGTGCAAGGGCACACTTGGAGGAATTGAAACTGCTTTCTAATATATACATGATGGAGAATGCCAACTTGATGGAAGTGTTTGAGATAAATATCATTGATCGGGATTGGTAGTGCATTTCCATCAAGACGAGAAAGCTCAAAAGAGTTAGCTTCCTTATAAGAATTGATGATATATGGACCACTCTAAAGTGCATCGAAATTTTAGTGGCACCCTATTTTATCTCGGTCAAGATCCCATTTTAATACCGGATCACCCGTTTTGAATATCTCGAGCTCTATCCTTTCTATCAAACCACCGCTTGGTTGATGTCTCGATGTTGTTCTACCTTAATCATGGCATAGTTCCTTAGTTCTTCAATTTCAACCAACTCTGTCATTCTAATTTCTATTTTGTCTACGCCTCAAACTCCAATTGTTGGGCTAGCTCTAATAAAGGTAACTTAAGTGATAAAGGAAGCCTAGATTCTTTACCATAAACAAGTTTATAAGTTGAAGTACCAATTGCTTTCTTCATCATGAGTATGTCTTCCTAGAGAGCACACGAGACCTTTGTGTGCCACTTCATCTAGCTGATATCCATTTTTAGCTTCATGATTTTGATCAGGTTCTTATTACTAAACCCAAATCAAAGTGCCATTACCTTGGGGGTAGTAGTTATAAGAAGTATTTAATTAGATTCCAAGACTAAGAGCAAAATCGAATATTCTTATACCAATGAATTATTTTAAATTATCGAGATAATCATCTGAATAACACCAAACCTTGTGATAATACCTTCAAGAAATTCAAGGATGATTGACTCAGGTTGTTTTCTTTGATCGTGATAGCTTTTGTCCATATAGTGAATTAATATGTTACTTTCAACACCCACTTGTGACCAACTCTTTAAGTAGGATTGATCATGTTGGTATCCAAATTTGTTCTCCTTTTTAGTCTGAGCAGCATCAGAGATATGACATGAAGCTTGAAGATAGATAGATCATGATGTGTGTCATTTTGTAGCCGGGGATGTGATCTAACTGGCACTTAGATTTGTGGAGAGATGGATAACACTCAAATAGGACTTGATCTTGTCCTAACTGTTTTAGGTTGTGCCTTTCAACCAAGGTAAGAGAACCTATTTTGTAACCCTCAAATGGTGAAGGAGATGAAGATATCCCTCAATTTGTGTAAATAGTATGAAAAGGCCTTGGGAAAATATGATCAACACTCCAAATCTGACTTTCACAAGTTGTCACTTCCAGATTATGGCAATAATTTCAATGCAAGGCAAGGGTTATCAAGACATAGTGTGATCCTGATTTCCTTTGTGCATTTTTGTAAATGGATTGTATTCTTTTGTTGATACATAGGACAAAGCAAGGGTAGTATGGGGTAAAATTAGTTGTTTTGAATTATTTTTGGTGGGATATTGACAAGACAAACTTGACTGCATGCCATCTTTGACAACTCACATTTGACATTTGACCAATTATCGATAAAATGCTTCAAAATAGTCGGGATATTCTTTCAACCAGAGAGATACACAAATGGAGGCCAAGATTTACACTCTTCACACAAACTTTGAGACATCAACACAAAATCTTGAGTTAAAGGACTCAATTAAACATCAAAATCTATTATCAAATCACACCTAAGGTACCCCCAAACGCTTACAAGAAATCTCTGTAATCAAGGAAGGTAAAGTGATTTTAAATTTGTTTATCTCTTTATCATATGAAAGCTCTTCTGAATGTGAGATTGTAAATGCCACTAAACTATCAACAAGAAATGAGATCTGTGTGATTCCTAAAGATTTCAATGCAAGATTGTAACAAGAACAAGGAAAACTATTTACAGACATTTAAACATGATAACAGACATCATATTGCCCAAAAAACATAGATAAATTCAAAAACTTGTTAGATTCATCAACAGGGAGAGTTATTTAAACAATCACAAAGCTGTGTGATGGCTATACACTTGTAACCAACTCAACATGAATGAAGATCTAACATAGAAGACATTAACCTAGTTTCTTGGAGGTTTTCTCAGAAGATGAGATTCTCTCAAAATTTTCTCGTGATTTTCAATTACCCGACCATTTGCATGAAAAATTCATGCAATATATAACTTTTCATTACAATTGATCATTTTCCTCTCAAACCATCCCTCCAAAAGTTAAATATTCGAACACCTTTGCTTTGTAATATTTTTTGAAAATGACATCCAAAAGAATCGCAAAACATTGCCAGTTGTTCTTTCAAAAGGTGAATCATTACAAAAATTTCATCATTATCCATCAGGAGGCACGTTTTTCATCTTCAAAGCATACAGCAGCTCCCCTTTCATTTCATCATTTCATCCTTATCCCTCCAAAATTTGACTCTGCCACTTCTTGATTTGATATTTTATGTTCTTTGATGGGTTACGTAAAAAAATTCACTTCAAAAACATCTCGAATCTGCAAATTGATCCTAAAAACCAATTGTATTGGTCTTTGCGAGCACAATCGACATGAATTCACCAAATATGTGATGAAAATTGATGTAAAATTCACATCTCCAAGCTTCCTGGAGCTCAAATGGCGGTCAAACTAAAAATACACAATTACCGTTGATTTGCCACTCTCCCTTTAATGAGCCCTTCACATGTCAAAATGCAATTGGAAACCGGCTTGGAATCACTTTTTGACATTTTAACACTTTTGGAAAAATGTAAAAATTTGACATTTTCTCTCCCCCTCCACCCTTGAGATTTGGTGCTGACACATGGCACAAGGTGGGTCCCATTGGAATCGCGGCTCGATTCTGCACATTTCCACCTTTTTTGGAAAAAGGAAATGTTTCCAAAAAATCTCTGCGGGTCCGCCCTCCCGCAAGTCATGTTTCCTCATATGATCAGCTGAGGGGAAGTGCTCTCACTTCGTACTTTAACTCCTTTTTACCAAAGGAAATTTTTCAACATTTCCTCCACGGACCCGCGCCTCCGATTCTCACCCCTAACACGTGTCTATTGTTGATTCATTCATGGGCCATTGCTTTAATTTTTTTGCTCTAAATCATTTTGCAAAAAAGGAAATATTTCCCCTTTTCCTCCGCCAACCCACTCTGTGCTCTAATGCTACCACGTGCCCTCTCCCCGATTGGATGATTTTTTCACAACTTTTTCACCCTTTCGCCAAAAGGCAAAAATTTCTAAGTCCTCTACCAACCTTCCATCCCGCTTTTGATGAGAACATGACATGTATCCTCCTCTGATTCGGCCGAGGGCCTCGTACTCCGAGGCCGCCATGTGTTCTCCCCGATTAGATGCAGGCCTTAGGCATTTTATTTGTACTTCAACTCATTTTCGAAAATTCCTTAAGGCACAAAAATGCCTACCCATCCGCCTTCACTCTGCTTATGACACGTGTACCTCCTCTCTGGGACTCATGAGTCTGCGGGAAATTTACAAAAATTCCAAAACTAAAAACGTTAAGTTTTTCAAGCAAACCCGTCAAATCTTGTCCAACCACAAACATCCACGTATGAGGAGATGCTTGAGCTTAAATTTGATGGGAAAAGGACACCCGTATGACCGTCAATCAATGCGAGAAATTGCCGTGACGCCTAGACACTCAAGATGAATTTTACGGAAAATGACGCCCGTCGACCATCAAAACACATAAAAATGCTAGGGATGCCCTAGAATTTGATTTTTCACTAAGGATGGAAAAACCTCGAAACAAAGCCAGATGAATCATGATTCCAAGAATTTTTTGATCATGGGGATAGATTTTCAAAAAAACAAGCATAAATCGATCATTCTCAAGCATCCATGATCGGAAAAAATGGAAAAACACCAAAGGCATTTGAAATGGGAAAAATTAGGGCACAAAATAGGGCATACATGCATATTTCTTTCAAATTGGGGCAAAAAAATAAGTTTATGAGCATTTCAAGGCATTCAATCTTGAGGGAAAAATTACAGACCACCAATTTAAGAGAAAAAACATTCCAGAGCATGCAAACCAAAGGAAAATTTAGTGCAAAATGGCAGAGGATCAAAATGGGCACCAACATCGGCTTCTATTCAGGTGATGGGCACTCCAGGTGAGTGCCATAAGAACAAAATTAGACCAAGTACAAAAATAATCCATTGGGAAAACGGAGTGACGAACCAAAGCCACCAAAAACTAGCCGAGAAAAACAACAAAAATGGTCACACACACCAAAGCAAACCACAAACCAACAAAACACCAAAAACAGAGCAAAAGCCAAACACTATACACCATACAAAGTTGGTGCATACCTCAAATTTGGGGGTTAATCTAAGAAATGCTTCAAATGCCTACCATTAACAGTAGTTCAAGCAATTCCCCATCTAAGTCCTTGATAAAAAGGTATTTTCACCAATTCTGGTATCAATGGAGTAAGGGCCCATCCATAATGCATCAAATTTACCATGTTTTCCCTTATCTTCATTTCTGTTATCCCACAACAAAACTAGATCTCCAATATTGAAGGCCCTAGGAGTGACCTTCTTGTCAAACAACCTCTTTAACTTCTCTCTAAATCTGACATGCCTTTAGTGGGATGCTCTTCTTTCTTCATCTAGCTCTACAATCTGATTAATCCTTGCTTCATATGGACTGACCTCTTGATCTTCAAGTTGTTGAACAAACTGAAATGAAGATAATTGCAAATGTAAGGGCAGCAGAGCTTGAGTTCCATACACCAACTCAAATGGGCTCTTACCAGTAGCTCTTTTGGTAATGATTTTATCAGCCCAAACTACAAATTTCAGTTGTTCACCCCATTTTCTCTTGTTCAACTCCAAGGTTCTCCTAATGATCTTCAATAAGTTCTTATTGTTGGACTCGGCTTGTCCATTCCCTTAAGGGTTATAGTTTGAAGCATAATTCATATTGGTTCCATACTCCTTACACATTGTCATCAAGGGTTTAGCTCTAGAACACATGGCATTATCAACAACAATCTTTACTAGCACACCAAATCTGCATGTTATTTGATTCAACAAGAAGTCCATAACAACTTGGTGTGTTGCTTTTTTTAGTGGGGATTGCTTCCACCCACTTCGTGAAGAAATTTTTGACTACAAGAATCCACTTATGTCCAACACTAGAAGGGTCTGAAATCTCACCAATGAAGTCCATCCCCATTGTTTGAAAGGATCTTCAATTGATATAGATGCCGCAAAGGAAGGGAGCACAAGCTTTCATTCTTCCAAAGAAATGATGGCAGCTTTCACACTTTCTAATCAACATGGTTACATCTTTTAAGAGAGTAGGCCACCAATAACTAGCTCTCAAAACTTTATGTGTTATAACTCTTCTAGCAAAGTGTCCTCCACAAACTCCCCCATGGAAATCAGCAACTATTTTGGGAGCTTCATCTTCAAGTTACACATTTCAAGAGGACACCTTCGTGGTTCTTCCAAGCCAGCCCAAAATCGGTGATGATGTATTTTGAGAAGCCACTTGAGGGCTCTTTTCTTATTTTTATTGAAAAGATCGGGACAACATATGTGTCTCGAGGTAAAATATTATATCCTTGTACCGCTCGTAACTTACCAATTTCTCGAGAACATCCGCCCTTTCTTCCTCTACTTCATTCACTTACACAATCTACAAGTTGCTCTTAGCCATGAGCTTAGCAAGACCCAAACCTCTTACCAACTTTGTGGTTTGGATATCCATGTCATATTCCTACAGCTTTTTCACCCATCTACATCTTTTTCTTAAGATCTTCATCTCTCGATAAGATGTCTTTTATCATGGTGTGGGGAGCATAAGCAACAACTTTTGAACTTAAGATATAAGGCCTAAAAACCTTTGTTGCTTTCACCAAGGCAAATGCTTTTTTTTTCCATGATTGTATACTTTAACTCAGTAGCTTGTAAATCCTTGCTAAATAAGGCAATAGGCCTCTCACCCCATCTTCATTCTTTTGGAGCAAAATAGATGTAATGGTATTTTAAGAAACAGAATAGAAGATTTGGAAAGGCTTCTTGTAATTCGAATCGCCAAGACATGTGCATGTTTCAATGCTTCTTTGATTCCTTAAAATCCCGAATAGCATCCTCCTCCCATTTGATAACTTGATCCTTATTTAACATGTTTGTAATAGGAAGATTCAATTCAGAAAAATTTGACACAAACCTTCTAATGAAGTTGATCTTCCCAAAGAATGATTGGATACCCTTCTTTGTCCTTGAATTGGAACTTTGTTGATTGCTTCTACCCTCTCGGGGTCAATCATGACACCAGACTTTGAAACAATATGACCAATCAGCTTGTCCTTTTGCACCCCAAAATGACACTTCTTTGGATTGAGAGAAATGCCATATTATCTACATATGATCAACATTCTTTCCAAGTGTTGTAAATGATCTTTTCCGCTCCTTGAAAACACAAATACATCATCTTGATAAACCGCAATGAAGTCATTTATATTACTAGCAAAAGAAACATCCATTGTTCTTTGAAAGGTAGCTCTAGCATTCATGAGACCAAAAGACATTCTCACATAAACATATGTTCCCCAAGGAGTGGTAAAGGAAGTTTTAAATCTTTCTGACTCCTTGAAAACAACTTGATTGTAGCTAGAGAAACCATCCAAGGTGGACAAAAATTCAGATCCAGTCACTAACTACAGCATGTTCTCCATGTTTGGCAAAGGATAATTGTCTTTCAATGAAGCTCTATTTAGATTTATGAAGTCTACACAAAGTCTGATATCTTCATTTTTCTTTCTGACTAGCACAAGGTTTGCAACCCAAGATGAATACCTTGTGGGCTGAATGATCCCTCCCTCCTTCAGTTTTTTCAATTCATCTTGCATTTTTATGGAGAGGAGCGGATTGATTGGCATTTTATTTTATCTCGAATGGTTTGGCACCTTTCTCAAGAGGGATCTCGTGTTGGAATAAGTCTTCTCTATATTCTTTCACTCAGAATATGACCAGCAAGACATTCTTGATATTGTTTCAACAATTACAGGTAGGAATATTTTTCTTCCTTTTTTAAACCACTCCCTAACCAAATCTTTCTTGGTTTTTCCTTTTTTCCCAAGTTATGCTCTTCCAAATCCCTTGAGGCATACATGTTTCTATTGATGATGTAATCAGTATTGTCAAAATTGGACTCAAGTGCAACAAGACCTCTAGGAATGGTGTTAGTTTTCAATTAGATAATATCCTTTCCAAACAAAGTCTCTCTTCCTTTAGTCACACATACCATTGGTTCCCAATCAATATTCTGATCTACAAACTCACCTTGATTTTGTAATAACCTTTGCACTTGAGCATCATCATTAAACACTTGCCAATGCTTGATGTTGTCGGGACGATTGGCCTAGTTAACACTTCAACATTGTACTCACAATAAGGTGAAATGGTGTAATCACCAAATCTTGACCCCAACACTCACAACTTATCAATAGCAACATTAAAAAAATTCATGATTCACAATATTGAAGGAATCAAACATCTCAATTAGATCTCAAACCGCATGTTTATACTGTTTCATCCGCCGATTCTTTGTAGCATACAATTTTCTTTTTTTTTTGACAACTAGATGTGAATCTCCTTTTACAATGATGTCCTTGACACCATACTTCCATGAAATTCTAAGACCCAACAATAAGGCTTCATACTCAACAATGTTGTAAGTACATTCAAAATTGAGCTTGAAGGAAAAAACAAACTCTTCCAAGCTAGAAGAAATCAGAATTATACCAGCACCATTTCCAAATTTGGAGCAAGCTTCATCAAATAGCAAGGTCCAATGAGAACTTACCTATTCAAGGAACTTTAACTAATCCATATTGTGTTCTTTGCCATGAGCAAACCCAATAAAATTATCAAAGCATCAACATCAACAACACCTCATAGGAAGCATTGTTTGGATCCTCAATTAGCTGCAACATCTTCTTTTCTCCATAGAGTTTTACAAGGCTGCCTTCAATGGGAATAGTGGAAAAGGACATGTCCATTTGAACACTCCTCCAACACTTGCAGCCCACTTTCTTGACAATAACATACCCCATTTGGCGGGGTAATCAACAATCATAAGATCCAATTTTAAATTCCTCCCGTGGATAAGATGCAAGTTGAACCACCAAACCCTTCACACAACCGACTACCGGCACTTCTATTGAGTCCATGGCAGTACACTTTCCATAGGTTGTTGTTACTTTTATATCCAACTCATTCATGACTTCTAGAGGCATGACATTGCATGATGTCTTTGGAAATCAAACATACAATTATGAAGTAGTTTATCCTTTATGATCAAAGATGTGAAGAATGGATCAACATTCAATTGGGAATTAACCAAGGATGTCCCCAAGTATAACTCAGGTGTTTCTCCAAGATCCTCTACTGGTGATGTTTCAAGGTTGACAATGATCTGAGGATGAGTTTCAACAACATTTACATTTCTGCTTGGAGTACTCTTCTCCTCCTTCAATCCCAAGTACTCAAATGCTCTCTTCTTATGTTCAGGAATCCTAAGCAACTCAATGATTGGATCACTCACTTTGATTTGACTCAATACCTTGGCTATGTCATAGGGAACACTCTTTGGCAAGGAAACATTGGAATAGAGACAAGCGATTCATTAGATGGAAAGGAATTCTTGGCATCTTGGGCATGAGGAGGACTGTAATTTTTGCTTGGGACAGCAGAGATTTTGGCAAGTATTTCTCTTATAGGAGCTTCTTTAGGAATAATTGTAAGCAAGGGTGTTTTAGGTTTGGCTTGAGCCCCAACTCCCTTAACAACCTTGCTCCTAGTGTTATATTCTATCTTCCTCTTAAGGGATACCACCATCATACTTCTTAATCATCAAAGCTCTTAAGTATTCAAAGTCATTGTTAGGAATTTCAAAAGCTTGCACTACATCAACTTCAAGAGTATGAAGGGGGAAGAAATACTTTTACCCACTTGATGCAATCCCAAAAAGTTGCAGCTATCTTTGCACTTATTACCTTAGTTGATTTTTCTCCTCCTTGTGAGCTTGAAGAACAACCCATCATGCAAATATCATCGTCAAAGCACCATCATCATTATTAGCTTCATTGTCTTGTTGTTCCACTTCACATGGAGGATGGGGTAGAAAACACCTATCACACCAATCAATATCAACAACTTCCTCAACAAATAGCAGAACCCTAGCAGAGTTAGGGGATCGGGTAACACTCTTCCTTCATGTGCTTGAGGATGTCTATTTGCAGACCCCATGGTTCCTTTCCCTCTATCATCTGCCCTTTGATCACCTCTAAGATGATTGGAAAATCATGTCATGGTTTTTTTCTTTTTTTGACCTTGTGAAATCTGCTCAATTCCCTTCTCTACCCGGTTAACTTGTATGAGATTTCTTTGACATTTCACCAAAGTTTTCACAACCTCCTCCAAATCAGCACCTTTGCTATTTGGGGTTTTTAAGGGTTTATCAAATTTACACCATCTCTCTTGAGAGGTTTCCCAATTGCTTTGATATTGTTTTCAATTTGAAGTGCCATGGTGAAAGCCACCTTAGATTGGTAGGATTCTTGTCTCTTAGATAATAGGTTGCCTTTTTATTAAATGCATCTGCATATTTGATTAAACAAGACTCATCACAAGGCCTCAGACTAACAGGTAACCTTCTCAAAGTTTTGTTAAACCTTGTGTTGAATTCATGGACTGATTCATTGGGATTCTTCTTGATATTTTCAAATTCAGGAAAGAGAAATCTAGGATCGAGTGTTGTCACCATATTGCAAACCTAAATGCATTCTTCATTTCAGTCCATGAATCAATAGAATTATCGGTAGAGCCTTGTACCAATCCTTTGCATCCTCTTCTAGTGTATGAATGAAAAATTTAATGTACACATCTTCAAACTCTATTTCAAACTCCTCCATCATGTTAACAAAAAGTTTGAGATGTTGATCACCGCTTATTGCGTTGTTACCTTGGAATTTTGGCAATCTATTTCGACATCTTGTGGGACAACATTTGGGTAACCATCCATTCCTCTAAATTCTATAGGACCAGAGGTGTTTACAACAAATGGAGGTCTAGGCTAAGCCATATTGTTTTGAGGTGGTGATTTTGGGGGTGACACAAGCTGATGAGGAGTGTGAGGTCTTTGGGGCTCAAGAATGTAGTTCACAAGATGGTTATTCTCTAGGTGTTAATTTTCTTATAAAGTTCTACTAGAATTGAAACACGAGGTGCAGATTGAAGAAGGAACTCACTAGGTACAGCGAAGGACCTTCACTAGTTGAAATAAACAAGTTTATGAGAGGATTGCTTGAATCGATTCACCGGAAGAAGAGTGATAATCCTCTACTAAAGGTTGATCTCTCTCACTAATGGATATACCTTTATCTCGATTTCGACCTTTAACAACCTTCCAAAATTTTCTCCCTTCTAACTCGAGTTCCTTGAATCTCTAAATAGCTTTCTACCTTGGTCCCTCTTGAAGAGATATCTTCTTCCTTCCAGCTTTGCAGAGATTAGCAACACAAAATAAATGACAGAAAGTTAAGACACTGGTATTTATCAAGATCAAATAAGCATGGAGTCGCCACTAAGGACTTTCACCCTAGTTGTGCAAATGCACTAAAATATTCTGTCAAATACCTATCAACACCGAAAATCTTGCAATACTTTACGATCGGACCTTCCTTCTTCTTGAATTTATCAATCAAAAATGCAAATGAAGTGCAACTACTATTGAAATGATAAAATTGCAAGCAAAACTCCAAACCTTTGCATTCACCTTGCAAATCTGAGTATAGAATGATATTTTAACAATATAATTGCAGTAAAACTTGCAAGAGACATTACCAGGGTTTGATATGCATCTAAATATCTCAAATATTTTTAACAAGTCCCCAAAAGTGGTGCTAGAAGTGTTGGTATCCAAATTTGTTCTCCTTTTCAATCTGAGTAGCATCAAAGATATGGCATGAAGCTTAAAGATAGATAGATCATGATTTGTGTCATTTTGTAGCTGGGGATGTGATCTAATTAGCGCTCAAATTTGTGGATAGATGGATAGCACTCAAATAGGACTTGTTATCCAAATGTGCCCCTTGCTCATTTTGTGGCTAACTCCTTTACATCTTTCCTTCTCTTGTGCCTCAGTCAGAATATTTTGTTTTCCAGGAACTCAAAACCCTCTGGAAATGGCACCATTGGATAGAGATCTTTCTCGCTTTCCAAAAAGGTAAATTTTTCCTCCTAACTCCACGTATTTTTCAAGTTATGGCTCGGGGAGTTTCGGTGGGAAATTTTTCCCTAGAAGGCCTCTGACCAATCGGGAGCGCCACGTGTCCAAGGGCAAAAAAACATCAAGCGACCCGAAGGAAAAATGGTCGAAGGGCCAATGCCCAATAAAAACATGCCATGTGGCACCTGGAGTGGCGGAGCGTGGGAAAATTTGAAAAGTGTTCCAAAGACCAAATGGGTAAAAATTCAAACTTTTTGCCCGCCGATCCGATTTTGGCCTGTTTTTTCCCTAAAACTTCAAATCGCCATAACTTTCGATCCAAAGCTCGATTTTCACGTTCTTTATATCAATGGAAATCTGGTGAAATTATATACAAGATTCCATGGTCAATTTTGAATTTTGGTTCAGTTTGGAGGGATAAAATCAAAAACACTTTTGGTACGCGCCCATGGACAGAATTGACGTTTCAACAACCAATTTTAATGCAAAATGGGTTGCATTCTTCTCAAGCATGGTAAAAAATGTCAGGGCATGGGTTTGTAAGAACCTCCATGCTATTTTTAATGCATTTTGGTCAATGGGGAATGGCTCCCATGTTTTTTCATGTTTTCTCTCTCCTGGGCTCGACCCATGCACTGTAAAAGCCAGATTTGGCTCATTTTTCAAAGGGTGGAACACTTTTTTGCACAAAGAGCTTTTGTTTTCACCTTCAGCAAGTGATTTTTGCAAGGATCAAACCTTTTCAGGGATTGTAATAGTTTTCTGCCTCTTTGGTGTTGGAATGCAAGGATTTTGATGTTGAAAATCACAATACAGGCTCTGTGAATGCTTTCAGTCCTTTGTATGTGTTGTTTGTTTCATTTCAAACCTTTGATTACAGCTTATCAACCTATGCATGATGTTTTATGTTGCAATTTCTGATTTTTGTCTATTTGCATGAGTAAAAATGTTCACCACTCCTTTGGTGTATCACCCTTATTAGTTTAGTTTCAATTTTTGCATCTCTTATCCCTGTCTCCTTGCAATCTAGGATAAAATTAGGATCTGAACCTCTGCAGTTGTGCAAATAATAGATCTAATCAGAGGAGTTTGAGGAACCAGCCTCTAATCTAGAGATTCCTCTCTCATTTTTACAAGTCCCACACTTGGAGAGAGGTTTCAATGTTGTGCAATCACACTGGATGCCTAAAACATCAATTTAGAAACCTGATTTGCATCCAGGGGTGCTGCTGATTTGCAACAATAGTTTTGGCACGCCCGGTGGGACCTTAGAGGTCTTCCACTTCATATTTTGTAGGTTGGTGTGTTCCTATGAATATTTCAGCCTTTGGAGGCACTTGCAAACACATCTGGCGACTCCATCTGATCAACAACCCATTTCTGAAGTTGCAGACCTGTTTTTCATCCATTTCCATCCATTATTCTTTCCATCTCTTTCATTCTTTTCCATTCCATGAAGTTGTGCAATCATGACTTCATTTCCATCATGGAACTCACATTTACAACAGCAGCAATGTTTCCCACCTCCAACATGTTTTTTAAATCCTCCAAATCAGCATTTTGAACAAATTCAAAATCAGCATACATACCCATATGAGCAGCAATGCCAAAATCAGTTTGGCTATGGAGCTTTCCAAGAGCAAGGGTGTGCATACAATGAAGACAATCAGATGCAAGATGCTGGTCTGTTGGAGAAAATCCAAAAGATGGAGGTAAACATGGTGCAATCCAGGGCTCAAGCACAAATGAAAGCATTTGGAATCGGTTGTGGAGCACCCTGTCCATGGGTGGGACCTTTCCCAAGGCATTACAGCCCTCAAGAGAAGCTTGACTTCATGATTGCAATGCTTTCATTGCTTGCAAAGTGGATTGAAGAAATAGAGGTGTATGAGAGGAGTATTCAGCAACCTTGTCAACGGGTAAGCACACCATCTCATGCCTTTTCTTTTCCTCTTTCCCAATCTGTTTTATCTCAGCAGTGTCAAGTTTTAAACTCTCCATCTGTTGTCCCAAGTGTTGAATCCATTTCTCCACCCCCTAGTCTTCCACCTCATCTCAATTCTTCTGTCCTTTTCCCTTCCAAACAGTCATCCCCTCCACAAGAGCTAAATGAAACACCCTCTCCTCCAAAGAAACAAGAGGTTTTACCTCCTCCACCACCACAAAAAATTGCAAAAATCAGTCATGAAGGACAGCAAAAAGAGAAGCCAAACAAGGATGAAGAAATTCAAATTTTGAAGAGTTGGGATCTTAAATTTGGGATGAAGAAGATCCCTTTGCTGATGAAACCTTCAGAAGAGGTTGGAGTTAAAGAACAAATGGTGGTCAGGACTAATTTTGTTGCAGCAGAAGAAGAGCAAAAAGGAGTTGTAGATCAGCAATCAATTTGTTCAGAATATAGTGTCCATGTTGGCACCCTATTTGAAGGAAATGCTGATCCAATTCAAATTGCAAAAATCAGTCATGAGGGACAGCAAGAGGAAGGAGAAGCTGCTCCAAATCCAAAAGAAGAGGAGCACATTCCAGCTATGGGGGAGAAAAGTGCAGATCCAAAGGCTTTGAGCACAAAGTAGGTTATAGAAGAACCTTCAGTTCTTCTCTCTACTTCATCTCTCTCAAGTTCTAGTACTGAAGAAGAGTTTGATCCCTCAAACTCAATGCTGGAGGATGAAAGAAACCATGGTGATCAAGTTGCAGATCAAGAGAAAGCCATGGGAGAAGTTAAAAATTTGCAGCGGGACAGCAATGAGGCAGTTTACCTATCTGATTTGGAGGACTGTTTTGATGAAGAAGAACCGGTTGAGTTTCCACCATTCTCTCTTTCATCATCCATCTTCCAAACACAAGAGCCTGTTGTCATGGAGGAGAGTATTCATTTGCAGCAGCCTGCATCTTATAGAAGCTCTTTGGAACCAAGATTGGAAGATTTTAATCTTTCATGTCCTTCATTGGAGGAAGAGAAAGGGCAGAAGGGTTCTACCATTGCTTCCACACCATCCATTCAAGGTCTACAAGAGAACTCCATTCTTGGAATTGAAAATTAGAATTATGGGCATACTCAATGGATCAAACCTTGCCCAATCAGGTATTTGGCTTCATTGGAGCCAAAGGAGAAGCCACAACTAGTCATGCTTGCTTCTAAGCATGAGGATGAGCTACAAAGTTCCAAGGATCAGCTGTCATACCTCTCCAATCCAAATGCAGAGCAACTAAAAGAGGTATTGGATTTGTTTTTAGTTGACACCTTGCTAATTTGGGTAGAAGACCAGATTCTTGTTGATTTTCCACTCATCCAATCAGCCATACTCAGCTCCAAATCATTTGCATGGCTGCCAATTTTGAAGAAAGGAAGCTATTTTGCCTGACCAATTGCGGGGTTCATTTAGCTCACCTTTTCTTCTAGTTAGAGTAGAGTAGGTAGGTTTGCTTTCAGTAGAAAAAGTGCTTGTGCACACTCTACATGTTCCATTTGGAGCATGTATGATTTTCAGTTTGTACATAGTTTTGGTGCTGCTGGTTTCACTCTTGCACAGTTCGTTTTGATGGCATTTTGGTGGGAACAACTCCATGTCCAGTGGGATTCAAGCGGTTCAGAGGGAAGTTTTCAAAGTTCAGATCAGTTTTCAGGCTACTACTCATGACTCCATGCCCAATGGATTGCTTCAGGCTACTGATCATTCATCCAGCAGGTAGATGACCCCTCTGAGTCGCCAAAATTGTTATCCAAATGTGCCCCCTGCTCATTTTGTGGCTAACTCCTTTACATCTTTCCTTCTCTTGTGCCTCAGTCAGAATATTTTGTTTTCCAGGAACTCAAAACCTTCTGGAAATGGAACCATTGGATAGAGCTCTTTCTCAGCTTTCCAGAAAGGTAAATTTTTCCTCCTAACTCCACGTATTTTTCAAGTTATGGCTCAATGGGAGTTTTGGTGGGAAATTTTTCCCTAGAAGGCCCGCAGCCAATCAGGAGCTGCCACGTGTCCAAGGGCGAAAAAAACACCAAGCGACCCGAAGGAAAAAATGGTCAGGAAGGGCCCACACCCAATCAAAATGTGCCATGTGGCACCTGGAGTGGTGGAGCGTGGGGAAAATTTGAAAAATGTTCCAAAGACCAAACGGGTAAAAATTCAAACTTTTTGCCCACCGATCCGATTTTGGCCTGTTTTTGCCCTAAAACTTCAAATCACCATAACTTTCGATCCAGAGCTCAGATTTTTGCGTTCTTTATATCAATGGAAATCTGGTGAAATTCTCTACAAGATTCCATGGTCAATTTTGAATTTTGGTTCAGTTTGGAGGGATAAAATCAAAAAATGCTTCTGGTACGCGCCCATGGACAGAACTGACATTTCAACAACCAATTTTAATGCAAAATGGGTCGCATTCTTCTCCAGCATGGTCAAAAATGTCAGGGCATGGGTTTGTAAGGACCTCCATGCTATTTTTAATGCATTTTGGTCAATGGGGAATGGCTCCCACATTTTTTCATGTTTTCTCTCTCCTGGGCTCGACCCATGCACTGTAAAAGCCAGATTTGGCTCATTTTTCAAAGGGTGGAACACTTTTTTACACAGCAAGCTTCTGTTTTCACCTTCAGCAAGTGATTTTTTGCAAGGATCAGACCTTTTCAGGGATTGTAACAGTTTTCTACCTCTTTGGTGTTGGAATGCAAGGATTTTGATGTTGAAAATCACAATACAGGCTCTGTGAATGCTTTCAGTCCTTTGTATGTGTTGTTTGTTTCATTTCAAACCTTTGATTACAGCTTATCAACCTGTGCATGATGTTTTATGTTGCAATTTCTGATTTGTGTCTATTTGCATGAGTAAAAATGTTCACCACTCCTTTGGTGTATCACCCTTATTAGTTTAGTTTCAATTTTTGCATCTCTTATCCCTGTCTCCTTGCAATCTAGGATAAAATTAGGATCTGAACCTCTGCAGTTGTGCAAATAATAGATCTAATCAGAGGAGTTTGAGGAACCAGCCTCTAATCTGGAGATTCCTCTCTCATTTTTACAAGTCCCACACTTAGAGAGAGGTTTCAATGTTGTGCAATCACACTGGATGCCTAAAACATCAATTTAGAAACCTGATTTGCATCCGGGGCGTCTTTGCTGATTTGCAACAATAGGACTTGATCTTGTCCTAACTGTTTTAGGTTGTGCCTTTTAACCAAGGTAAGAGAACCTATTTTTAACCCTCAAATGGTGAAGGAGATAATGATATCCCTGAATTTGTGTAAATAGTATGAAAAGGCCTTGGGAAAATATGATCAACACTCCAAATCGACTTTCACAAGTTGTCACTTCCAGATTATGGAGATAATTTCAATGCAAGGCAAGGGTTCATCAAAGACATAGTGTGATCCTTATTTCCTCTGTGTATTTTTGTAAATGGATTGTATTCTTTTGTTGATACACAGGACAAAGCAAGGGTAGTATGGGGTAGGATTAGTTGTTTTGAATTATTTTTGGTGGGATATTGACAAGACAAACTTAACTATGTCGGATCTTTGACAAGCTCTACGACATTTGACCAATTATCGATAAAATGCTTCAAAACAGTCAAGATATTCTTTCAACCAGAAGAGATACACAAATGGAGGCCCAGATTTACACTCTTCACACAAACTTTGAGACCTCAACACAAAATCTTGAGTTAAAGGACTCAATTAAACATCAAAATCTCTGATCAAATCACACCTAAGGTACCCCCAAAGGCTTACAAGCAATCTCTGTAATCAAGGAAGGTAAAGTGATTTTAAATTTATTTATCTCTTTATCAAATGAAATCTCTTCTGAATGTGAGATTGCAAATGCCACTAAACTATCAACAAGAAATGAGATATTTGTGATTGCTGATTTCAATGCAAGATTGCAAAAAGAACAACAAAAATTGTTTGCAGACATTTAAACATGATAACAAACATCATATTGCCCAAAATAACATAGATTAATTCAAAATCTTGTTAGATTCATCAGCAGGGGAGAGTTATTTAAACAATCTCAGAGTTGTGTGATGGCTATACACTTGTAACCAACTCAACATGAATGAAGATCTAACACAGAAGACATTAACCCGGTTTCTTGGAGGGTTTCTCAAAAGATGAGATTCTCTCAAAATTTGCTCGTGATTTTCAATTTCCTAACCATTTGCATGACAAATTCATGCAATATATAACTTTCCATTACAATTGATCCTTTTCCTCTCAAACATTCCCTCCAAAAGTGGAATATTTGGAGCACCTTTGCTTTGCAATATTTTTGGAAAATGACATCTAATAGACTCGTAAAAATTTGCCAGTTGTTCTTTCAAAAGGTGAATCATTACAAAAATTTCATCATTATCCATTGTGGAGGCACGTTTTTCATCTTCAAAGCATGCATGCCCCTTTCATTTCATCATTTCATCCTTATCCCTCCAAAATTTGACTCTGCCACTTCTTGATTTGATATTTTACGTTCTTGGGCCGGGTTAGGGAAAAATTTCACTTCAAAAACATCTCAAATCTGCAAATTGATCCTTAAAACCAATTGCATTGGTCCTTGTAGGCACAATCGACATGAATTCACCAAAAATTTGATGAAAATTGATGCAAAATTCACATCTCCAAGCTTCCTGGAGCTCAAATGGTGGCCAAACTGAAAATACACAGTTACCATTGATTTTCCTTTCTCCCTTCAATATGAGCCCTTTACGTGTCACAATGCAATTGGAAATAGGCTTGGGATCACTTTTTGACATTTTAGCACTTTTGGAAAAATGTAAAAATTTGACATTTTTCTCCGCCCCTCCGCCCTTGAGATTTGGTGTTGACACATGGCATAAGGTGGGTCCCATTGGAATCGCGGCTCGATTCTGCACATTTCCACCTTTTTTGGAAAAAGGAAATTTTTCCAAAAAATCTCCACGGTCTGCCCTCCCGCAAGACACATGTCCTCATATGATTAGCTGAGGGGAAGCACTCTGACTTCGTACTTTAACTCCTTTTTACCAAAGGAAAATTTTCAACATTTCCTCCACGGACCCGCACCTCCGATTTTTTCCCTGACACGTGTCTATCGCTGATTTATTGTGGGCCGTGCTTCAATTTTTCGCTCTAACTCATTTTGCCAAAAAGGAAATATTTCCCCTTTTCCTCCGCCAACCCACTTTGTGCTCTAATGTTGTCACGTGTCCTCTCCTAATCGGATGCAAGCTTATGGCCTTTTTCACAAATTTTTCTCCCTTTCACCAAAAGGAAAAAAATTCTAAGTCCTCCGCCAGCCTTCCATCCCACTTTTGATGAGAACATGACACGTGTCCTCCTCTGATTCACCAAGGGCTTGTGCTCTGAAGCCGCCACGTGTCCTCCCCTGATTGGATGTGGGCCTTAGGCATTTTATTTGTACTTTAACTCATTTTCCAAAATGCCTTAAGGCACAAAAAGACCCGCCCATCCACCTTCACTCTGCTTGTGACACGTGTACCTCCTCTGGGACTGCGGAGCTGTGGGGAAATTTGCAATTTTTTCCAAAACTAAAAACGTTAAGTTTTCAAGCAAACCCACTCGAATCTTGTCCAACCACAAATGGCCATGTATGAGGAGATGCTTGAGCTTAAATTTGATGGGAAAAGGACACCCGTATGACCGTCAATCAACATAGAAATTTGCTAGTGATGCCCTAGGACACTGAAGATGAATTTGACAAACAAATGACACTGTCATTGATCACAAACACGAAAAATGCCGAGGATACCCCTAATTTGATTTTTTCACTAAGGATGGGAAAAACCTCGAAACAAATCTAGATGAATCATGATTCCAAGAATTTTTCGATCATGGGGATAGATTTTCAAAGGCAAACAAGCATAAATCGATCATTCTCAAGCATCCATGATCGGAAAAAATGGAAAAATAGCAAAGGCATTTGAAATGGGAAAAATTAGGGCACAAAACAGGGCATACATGCATATTTCTTTCAAATTGGGGCAAAAAAATAAGTTTATGAGCATTTCAAGGCATTCAATCTGGAGGGAAAAGTTGCAGACCACCAATTTAAGAGAAAAAATGTTCCAGAGCATGCAAACCAAAGGAAAATTTAGGGCAAAATGGCAGAGGATCAAAATGGGCACCAACAGATCATAGCAATAAAATCCATATCCATTACACAAAAGGCTCATTCTCTTAGATAAGACAGGAGGGAAAACATTTCCAATTTCTTTTTCCTACAAAGAAAGCACATTCTTTGCATTTTATGACCCACTTGTGCACATCTGTAAATAGGGAAAGAAAAATTATCATGCCTTAATGATTTTCGTTGTTGTTTTTTTTTGCACGTAGTGTCCACCATAGAATTTATCATGATTTTTGCTAATACTTGGTTGGCTGCACAACATCAATACATCTCACATCTCAGCAACAAGCCATCAACATTTCTTTTTAAAAGAACCCCATCAATGAGCACATGTGGAATAAATTGTAGCCTCAAATGTCTTCTATTTTATTTCTTTAGACTATGAGGGTATGTGCCAAAAGAAAGGAACATTGTCATGTTTTCCATCTAGGTGTGTGTACTAGGATCTTCATTTTGCTCAAATTTATTGTGCGGAAGCTCCTCATCCAAGAATAATGAAGTCTCTTGAATATCCTATGCATCCTCAAAAATTTTCTTGCAGAGTGTATTACCTCTAACCAGTTTAGTAGCTATGATAGTCACATCAAAATCCATGATTTTGGTCACCCATCTAGCTCTTTTCTCACATATTTTTGCTCCCATGATGAAGTCCCTTACACCAAAATGTGAAACTAGAACCTTGACATGGTTCGTGGTGAGCATGCTTTTGAATTTCTTAAGAGAAAGCATGATGATGAAGACTTGTTTCTCCATGTGATTATATTTCAATTCATAATCCTTTAGTGTTTGACTAAAGAAATCCATTAGTTGTTTCAATCCTTTCTCATTCTCTTGTGTTAATACAACAACAACACTATCATCAACTCCATAAGCATAAATGATAAAATCCTTGGAGTAATCTGGATTGATGAGTGTTGGGGTGCAAGAAATTTCTTTCTTGATTTTGTTAAATCTTGATTTTCCTTCATTGTACACTTAAAGAGTGTGTCTTTCTTAAGCATGAGAGTGATAGGCCTAACCAAACCTATAAATTTAGGAATGAATCTCCTAACAAATTTGATCTTGCTTAGGAATGATTGTAAGGCATTCTCATGTGTTGGAAAAGAGAGAGAAAGGATGGCTGAGATTCGTTCAGGATCAATGGCAATACCATACTTTGAGACAACATGGCCCAAAAGCTTTCCTTGCACAATAACAAAGTTGTACTTCTTGGGGTTAAGGTATACCTCAAAATCTCTACATCTCTCAAAGAAACTCTCTAGATGCATGATTTGATATGTGCTCTAGGGTTCATTTTAAGACCCCCAAAAATAATTATAGAATGGGTGGCGAATATGAAAAAATAGTCATTCGCATTGCGGTGAGAATGTACTAAAATGATTTTCATGATGATGACAGAGGGAATCTATTTTTAAAAAGAAGGTGCAAAATTTTTGGTTGTTACTTTAGCTGGTAAGGTTAAAGAAATAATATGTTATCTTGATCGACATGTACGGTATGTTATTGAATGACAACAAAATTTCAGTGTTACTTACTCAGTCGGTAGCGTGGGGTTACCAAATGACAACACATGTTACCAATCGAGTGATGTTGTTACCATTCATCAACATAGCATTTCTGAAAGGATGAACTAACAACGCGTTACCGAATGACATGTACGGTATGCTACCAAATGACAAAAACACATCGATGTTACCAGCCAAGAAACATTTTATCGGTTAGAGTGTTGTTATTACCAGCCAACAACATATCATTGTTGGTCGGTAATGTTGTGTTACATTTTGATGGGTGTTATTGGTTGGTAACATATTGTTACCGTTCGACAATGTGTATTACTGGCTGGTAAAGAAACTACCAATGCAGACATTGTTACTAGAAGGTAGCATATGTATGTTGTTCCTGACCGATTACGTAGATATCTTATTCATGGGAGGTAACATATATGGTTTTCTGGAATTTAATATGCCACGTGTCTTCCACTCCCCACGTTTAATACACTTTCCTTTCTTATATATATATACCCTTCCCCATTCATTTTTTCCCCTTTTTACATGTAAATTTCTCGGACATAGGATTTTTCAGAGCTCCAACCTTCTCATCCACTTCTAGTATTCAAGTATTAGATAGTAGCCTATGCCACCTACCACATGATTTATTCTACAACACTCAAGGCTCATATACATGTATCTTTATCTGTCATTTTCCAACCTCTTCTTTTTCAAGAAATCAACATTCAAGAATAATAGCCCCAAGAAAAAGACCATTAAACCAACTTCCTATGCCTATTGAAACATTTTATATCCCCAGTTGATACAACTACTCGAAAACCCTGAAATAATCAGCCATTCCGATTGGATTCCTATGTCAAGCTTCTATGGACTTATTTACATGCCCCAATATCAGAAAGACCACAAATTATTAAATAATTTAATGTAAGTGTATAATACTTTGGATAGCACTTTCACAATTTAATTACCATCCCATGAATTTCACATCAAAATAACACCTGAAGATATTAAACGTCTAACAAATCGCCCCATAAAAAAGCACAATGTCTAAAAACACCAAAGTTGCTATTTTTACGAGCAAAAGAAATTTTTAGAAACTCATTACAATCACTCTGTCGAGGCTGAGGTTAATACTCTAGCCAAAAGAGGCATTAACTCTCAATCTATCAAAGACCCCTTTCTCCTAGCCATGGTGGAATTTTTCCAATCCCATATCATTCTACGGGAAGATACACCGACATTCCTCAGTGGGAAATGTACTACCTTCTTCAAACCCTTGCTGGAGTTAGATTCGATTGGTGCTCATATCTTACATCAAATATTTGTTATGAACTTGACAAAGCCAAATTGAATCCTTCTATAGTTATTTTTTCTTCTTGTTATGTTCTTGCTTTCTATTATGAGGGTTTTTATGGACTCAAATCCACGCTATTCCAATTACTCTTCACGAGAAGATGGATAAACATGAAATTCCACTAGATGAACAGTTGGTGAGTATTTTTTTCAAAAGCATTTAATCTTGATTCCTTTCAAAAACAAAATCATTGTTAAATTAATTATTATAAATATGTAATCTATAATTGTGTTATGAACAGGTAAAAGTAAGTGAAACACTAGAACACCATCATGTGGAAGTTCACTCACATAACCCTGTTGGGCTTGAGGGCTTTGGAGACAATGATGTCACAATGTCTGATGACTTAGAGTTGAGACCAGACATACAGATGCATGGTTCGTTGGATTCCTCCCACTCGGCCTGGTGCCGAGCAAGGAGATAACGTGTTACGCTTCGATCATGATGCAGAGGTAAATCAAGCTTTTATGTTTTACATACTACACAATCATTTCAATTTTATGATATTATTTTATAGACTAATGATAATTTGAATCTCTTATTCTTGACAATGACATATTTCTAATTTCGTTATCCTAATGTGTAACCTTTTCTGGCATATCTGCATCGACAACTCAAATTTTCTGCTCACAAAGTGGTGATGTTACACACATGACATACATACTTGAGAAAGAACATGAAGAGTATCAGTCTGCACCACCACCATATAATCACCCAGGCCCTTCAAGTTATGGTACAAAGCAACCAATAAATAGTGACTTAAACTTTATTTATATTAGTCTTTTGAATTGCTTTTACAAATTTATCATTCTTTTTAATTGGTTTTTGTTAAATTCGGATTTTTGTGCCAGTGCCACCACCACCCTTCCACCTAGTGCCACAGATCTATTGATTACAGACAAAGTTCACAACGTAAGAAATTCTTACTTTGTTCGTTTGTTTGTCTTCTTAATTTTAAATTTTCAACATACTAATTATTGAATCTGATATTGTTAAAGTATTGATGCTCGCAGATATTTTGCAATCTAAAATTGATCCCTCGGCCACGCAAACATCCACCACCTTCTCTAATCGACTCCATCTCATTGCACAAGGAGTACATCGTCGACCTCCCTTTGTCTCCTTCACCTACTTATGGTAGGGGAAAAAGGCTTGTGCTCCCTAACCCTCAAATGACTACGAGAAGAGCAACTTAGAATTTCACAACATCTGAATTCCCCAGTTTACGGTTGACGGTGTGCAAAGTGTCGAGAGGCACTTCTATTTTAAATAATATAGAAATGGATGAGGAGTATCTAGGGTTTGACAGCTATTTTGACATGGTAGTGTTAGAGAGACATATCGAGGATCGACACAATCTTCTCGTAAGCAAGAAATGGATGATGATGCAAAGACCATATTTTCACTTGACATCCTTGTGTTGGATAATACTATAACCCTTGTCACAGAGAATTTTATTTATGATCTTAAGGAGCTGAAAATGTGGGAGATCAGAGTAAAATATCTGATAAAAGAAATCAATGATAGATATCATAATTTTGAAAATAGAGAAAAACTTTATTCATTGGTTAAAAATCAACCGTTGGTGATTGACGTTATACTTGCTCAAGCACAACAAGGAAGTGCAATCACCGACAATGTTTACAGCAAGGATGAAGTATTGACAATAATTTTGAACAGATTGGCTAATCTGAATGTCGAGGTGCAATCTTACTACAACAAGTGGAGTCGTGACAAGAACCTTGTCACTATTGCTAATGTAGAGAAAGACTTGGTTGTGGTAAGTTCTATTGTTTTATAGATTGTTAGATAAATATATAGTTATCCTTTATCTTATTCTAAATACTAATTACAGAGATTTTTAACCGCAGTAAAAATACTAGACTTTAAAGAAAAAGGTGAGCGTGTTAGATGAGAACCTTAAAAAGTGAGAGAGATTATCTACGGGGCTATTATTTTAAGGAAAAAAAAATTCTGTTAAACAAGAAGAACAATACATTGTGGAGGATTATCAAGGAGTATAAACTGGATCTGGAAATTCTTTTGAAGGAAAAAATTGATGAGGATCCTTCTATCCTTTCGGCAAGAGATGTAGCTCGTGAAGATAAAGAAAATTTAGAAAATATTAATGTTGTTGCAAAAGAATTAGTAGAGTCTAGTGTAATCCAAGATAGTTCAAATGTTGTAGGTGTTCTTGAATATGTTAAAGGACAAGGGTCTAATTAATTTCTATTAAAACTTTAAACTATGTTACTATTGATGTATTCAGTGTTTGACAATTGTAATTTGAAAACATTATCTTTATGTGAAATTGTTGATCTTTTTATTTCTCTCGAGTCTCATGTGAAATGGTTTATTATCTTTATGTGAAACAGTTGATGAATAGTACACATGGATTATAGAATCTAGATTTACATTGTTCAATTTAGTTTCAAATATGTATGAACTCAAAAATTTAAACTTGTGTCTTGAATGTGCATGTTGCTTTTGATCTTGATAGTTTAATCTTGATTCATAATGTAAATATTATCTCCAATAATCATGATGGGATGTAGTCGTAGACTACTATGTTTTTTATTAATCATAATAATCATGATGTTATATATCATATATGGATTATAATATTTTTGTGAACAATTGTTCCTGTGGAATTGTGATAGTGAGAAATCAAATATTGAACATGCTTTATTAGTAACGAAATTTAATTTTATTACATCATCTAGTTTGCATATATGATATTGCACAAATATGAACTATCTACCATCTATTATTTGTAAACATTATTAAAAATATAGAAGGGATTAAAATTTTTCCAAACATTATATTCACAATATATGTAAATGAAAAAATATCAAGTAACAATATATTAATATATTTTTAAAAATGAATACAATCAACTATTTAGTAGCTAAAACAACCCTATCCCAGATGGTCCTTCATCACTTCTTATATCTATTGCAATATCTTGTCTAGAAAATTCCAAGTCAATTTCACCATTATTAGAGACTTCTTTGTTTTCTATCGGATTAATAGCTCAAGCTCTGCAAGATATGTCCATGTAGTTAGTGCTCTTTCAAATGGAAATGTGTCCACCCTATATCTTGAAACATAGATTCTCAAACAAGTTTCCAAATTCTTGTCCAATTTGTTGCAAAGTTTTGATTTCAAAAATGTAAGTGCACTAAATACCCTTTCATCTTCAACAAACCCAAGAATCATTGTTTGTATGAGTTCATATAGTTTGAAGTATTCACTTATATTCTCTCTCGAATGCTACTCTGATGCATATTTCTCCACAATAGAGTGACAAATCCCATTTCTGTTGGGTCAGCAATAGACTTATATTGATCAGACATTGTAAATCCAAAATGTTGTGACTGGGATATGAGTAATTTTCTATCCAATATACCATTTAATTCCCCTCCATCAACATGTGAAGATTTGCAAAACTACTCCATAAGTGCAGTTATGGATTTCAAGTTTGTAGCTCTTTGTTCTTCATCAATCATTGGGTTCCAGAAAATGGGATTTACAACTCCTATGGCCTCCAAGATCACTATTTTTAAAACGCTCTCTAATGTCGGAAGATAACGTTTCAAATATTTTCATCATTTTTTACATACATCAGAAACGTAGCATCAAAAAGACAACTCATGATAGGTACTTCCTCAAGTTTAGAACCTATTACATAAGGATCTTTGTATAAAGTGTGCATTTTAATATTTTTCCCATCAACAGAAATACAAAGATGACCACTGATATTGAACTTTAAATAGTTGTTCGATCTTTGGTGTCTGTCAAAACCTTGAAGTTGTTAAAAATTAGCTTTTGAATCCAGTCTTGGGTGATATACAAGGTATCTAAAATCATACATACTTGTCTCTTTAATTTTAGAAAATCAAAAATGTATATGGATCTTTCCTAAGCATGTTTCACCAAGTTGTTTATTTCCTTTAGCATTGGAAAAATACCACATAAAGTTAATAATGTCTCTAAATCTGTCAAGTGATACAATAGATCTTTAGCTTTTTCCACTTATATTCGATGCTTGAACATATATTCTACTAAGGACCTATATTCCTCAAAAATCTTGTAATCTAGTTCATACGATGATATCCATCTCATGTCAACATCTTTTAAAAAAATTTACCATTTGTTGTTCCAACAAAAATCTACGAAACTTTAGAAATATTTTAGGACTACTTGACATATATGAATGCAAATCCTGTATCAACTCCTCCACCTTAGAAACATTTTTAAAATTACTTACAATATTGTAAGTTGTTGGCGAGAAAAATTTTCGAGTGGACAAAGTTGTGGGTTTCTTACCAACACTCTAGGAATCTAAGTCCTACTTAAACGGTGTTGCTTCCATATATGCATATGCGAGTGAGGTGAATTTTATCCTGGTTGGCCTTGCAGCTAGGGATCCAACAGGCACTCCACGACCTGCTGCAAAGATAACAATCTATTTCTAGATAGGAATTTGTCAAGAGAGCGAGAAAGGGAGTGGTAATATGATGTAGGGGAACTAATGTTGCAAGTAGAAAATCATATTCTTACATACATCAGTTAGAATTTTCATCACATGTATTAAAATTGAGAAGAAACAACTCTGTAAATAGCAACAAGACTTATTAGAATTTATGAGCACAAAGTATCAATAAATCCCTCAGCAAAAAAAGATAGAAACTCCTTCTCCTTGTATTGATGCTTAAACAAAAGTTGTATATAGTGTGAGAATAGAGGAAATTAGAGAGAAAAATAGATAACTCTTTTCACTGTCAAGTAAGAAAAAGCTCTCTCATGAACTTACAAGAATAAAACCAGCTAGAATAATTTCATAATCAGAACCCCTTAGAATGAGGAGCTCATTACAATTTATAGAAGAGAAATGACTCTTCATCTTCCCAACTGACTTTTCATCTGTCACATTTTGACTTTAGGTTGTTCATATTCCTATCAAATATTAATTCTCTTTTATTAAAACAAAGAGACTTAAGCTTTACATCATGTTTCTAAATTCACTTAAAGACATATCAAAAAGTGCAAACCTCAATGTGAAATTAGAACATTGAAGAGAGAGAACATTGGGAGGGAAGAGAAGAGAGAGAGAGGAAAAATAAGAGGAGATTTCATTCTGATAAATTCCGTTGGTGCTCGTCGATGGAAAGCTCCAAATGCAGTGAAACTCTGAATCTTTGAACTCCTTACACCTTGAGAAACTCTTTCAAATTGGCCCACAGACGCTTTGGATTGAGTGTTAAGAAACGTTGTTAAATGTTTCTACCAATGACCACAACTTTCACCCTATGTATGATATACTTGTGACCCAAACCATGTAATGAGTGTCAAAAGACACTATCAGGGTCTCTCGAGATGAGTTCTAAAAGATCCACGAGAGATGCCAAATATGCTTCTTGTGAAAATGTTATGACCCACTGACAAAGATAGTACATTGAGGAGACAGGCATTGAATCTTAGTGAAGGAAATATTCACAACGCCCATTCTATAAACTTGAGTCTCGTCATCTCTTGACACTTACTATTTCTAGAAAAAGCAACTTACTATTTTTTTAAGTGTGAACATTCATCTTTGAACCCCAATTACGAGATGTCAATCTAAATATTCAACTCTCAGAATGCTCTCTTTTACGAAATTCACCCTCTAGAATGACTTACTATTTTTAGTAAGTGTCTAGGAGACAACTTACTATTTTTAGTAATCGTGAAAATTTGACTCTTTCAAACCTTGACTAGATGTGGAAATTTGAATTCTTTCTTCTCCCTGTGTTCCCCACACCTTCTAGACTAGTTTGTTATTTTTAGCAAGTTCTCATGAGACCACTTACTATTTTTAGTAAGTGTCAATTTTACCGAGATGACCATTTCAATGATTTTTTCCTATGATACCTCTTATGTGTTCACTGCCTCCTTCACATCTTCTTTGGTTGGTGACTTTCTGAAATAATAGTCTCCCATGTAGAAGACCTGCTATTTTTAGAAAGTGATCTTCTGGTGGTCAGATCACTATGGAATGAAGTTTTCTAATATGGGTTTTTCCCAATATCACCCCTCTAAAATCTTAGACTTACCCGATCAACAGTTTGTGAGATTTTAAAATTTCAAAATTTTGACTGGCGGAAGCTCTGGACATGGCAGCCATTGACGGAGCTTGAAAGTTGCAAGTATGGTTTTCTTCTCCATTCATGACAAAATCATATTTTTGTGGGTTTTTGTTTCTTGTTCCACCAATGAAATTTCTCTTTGAACCAACTTGCCGGTTTGACGGGAAATCTAGTTTTTGTCTTCGTTGAGCCAAGAGGGAGATTTCTTCACTGCGAGTGATTTGTGCTGCAAAAGGAGGATTTGAAGGTGAGGTTTTTATGGCCTCTAAAAAATAAGAAAGTAGTAAAAAAACATCTCTTCGTTTCATGCACCAGTTTGCAAGATATCTTCGAATCTTCGTCTCACGATAATGGAGGTTTTCAGATGGATTTCTTCATTTTTATCCTTCGTTCTTCATTTTTTTGACTCTTTCGATAAATATCTTATTTGAAACCTATGAATTTTCATGGATTTTAGGGTTTATTTGCAATGGCAGAGCTGGTTTAGAGCATAAATGGTGGACTAGGTGAAAGAAAACACAAAGCTATGGCAGGGTAAAGTTGTGAAGAAGAAACGACGAGAAAAAATGGCTAAGTGCTCAGCTTTAAAGTGTTTGAAAAATGCATATCAAGGAGTGGGGAACATTTATTATGTATTGATGTACCTTAAGCATTAAGGGATGAAAGGGACATAAAATTTCACATCGTTGATCGTGCCTTGGCGTGACACTTGGCGGAAATTCAATGGTTGTGCACTTTATCAAAAAAGCTTGTTGGAAGCACTTGGGGGCTAGAAAATGGTCATATGAGAAACCAGAGGAATACCTGGGGCTAGGAGAATTTTCCTATCCCCTATGTCCCTCAAGAACTAAGGGAAGAAAGGAACATAATTTTTTCCTCTTTGCGGGCATCCAACAGGTTGTGCAATGGCTCCACTAGCTCCCGGGGCTGAAAAATTTGCACTAAAGGGAGTCACATGGATGAACTAAGGGCTTCAAGGGTTGGGAATATTTTAATTTTCCTTTTCCAAAGGTATATAAGGGTCATCATTTTTCACATCGGGCCTCCATGCAACACTTATCATGATCCGAGCGACGAGGGGATAGGCTTCATTAAGCACCTAAGAGTTGAATTGGCGATCCAGGGAGGTACCATGTGTGAATAGAGAGCTTATTGGGTCTAGGCACATTATCATGTCCCTTATCTTGAGGGATTAAAGGGACATCAAATTGCACTAGGCTCCTGGAGCTGACACGTGTCCTCACTGAAATTTGATTAATTGCGAGAAGCTCACCTTGAGGTTAACTTGAAACAACGATATATTGAGCTCCCAATGGAATTTTGGGAAAAATGTTAAAATAAATTGAATTAAAATGGCCTTTTAAATCCAATTATTTGGGTCTCAACTCTTTATTCCTCCATTTAATCCCTTAAAAAGTAGATTTTTGATCTGGCTCCCTAGTTGAGCATGGAAACAACCAAATATAAACCTATTATGCCAAATTGTTGTGAAAAATATAATTCCACCATATTGTATATATCTTAATTCCATTTTTGATGATGTTTTTTTAATCTTAAATCCACCTGAACTCTCAAATCACTTCCGAAATTCAATGACTCTTTTGGCCTTGTGCATTGCTTATGCCTATAAACCCTATTTTTGATGAAAGTGCCCCGACTCCTCCAATTCTTTCCTAAATCTTCCAAAATAAATTACATGATGTTTTTAGACCTTAAATTCATCTCCATGTCATATTTTAATCCTCCTTTCCACTCTAGGGGGTTGCGTCGATCCTAGGAAGGCCAAAGTGGTAACCCTTCCCAACACCGCTAGAAATAGCATTCCTCAAGAATTCCTAAAATTACCTTGGGGGTGTACTTAACCTTCCTAATTCACCTAGCGGACTGAGTTAACATCAACCGGGAGGTCATTGACCGTGATCGGGTAGACTGAGATGCCTCAAAATGGTATAACTTCAAATTTTTGACACAGGGGTATCGTTGTCATGCTAAAAATTATCAATTTTCCTATTACACATTTGCATGACAATATAAGACAGCTTCATTCGATGAGCCATATAGTGAATAGGTATTATGTAAGGGGCTACTCTTGTTTGCAGATGAATACAAAGTCTAGTTTTGTGACCTTGCATGACAGATGCACCATTAGCTCCTACACAAATCAGCTTTACAAAGATTGAATGATCATCCATACCAATTATTTCCTTCAAATTTTTAATAACCAGGTTTGTAGATGTTCTCAAGCATTGTAGTTCTTTGTCATTTTGTGCATATTTAGTAGATGATTTTCCCTAAAATGGTTACTGAAATTGAAAGTGTAGACATGCATGCACACCCAAGATGTATTATCTATTGTTGTGACCTCATCAATCGACAAAGTGATAAAATTTGCATTTTTTACCTTCTCTCTCAAATCGGTGATTTATATTTCTAACATACACTTTTCCATCTCCCATGCACTATTATCTGAAAAATGTGTTATTGGTATATTTGGAAATCCATTCGATTGAAACAACGTCTTATAATCAATTAGATCTGAAATTGGTCTACCTTTTTTAAAATGTGAAATATTGTTCTGAATTGAATGAGTTTAGCCTGAAGACTTACGTCAGTAGCTTTTTCAAATCTATCCTTTATAGTTCCACCTTTCTCAACTAGGTCCTAAAGATTTTTATGATGATTATCATAGTCAGAGCATATCTCATATGCAAACAATATTCCTCAGTTTTCCATCTAGTTGTTTTTATAATTGTTCCATCATCCCGATTTTTAGACTCATATAGCTTCCCACAATGCTTCTATCTATTGTATCCAACTTCACTTGCATTTTATGGTCTCGCTAATTTTCCAACTACAAATAGTACATCTACATTCAGCGTAGGAGTATCAATACTATTTTAGGGTTCAACAAGTTCATTGAATGGATATTTCGTAGACCCTTAAAATTTATAAGTCCTTCCTATAGTCCACTTCTCACTCTTACGTTTCGATGTGAGTTTCGGAATGTTTATCGAAGTTTGATTTGGATGGAAAATAGGATTATCGGTAATGTCAATTTGAAGTGTATTACTCGGTGATTGGCAATTTCATCTAGAGTAAGGTCACTGCTAGGGTTTTCTGCATTTGAGAGAAATTGGTTTGCTTACAACTTCCTTAAGGAATTTTTAAAAATAAAGTAACATTATCATATTAGAAATTAGTTTTCTCAACGCTTACCTATTACCACTTGGGTTATCATGCTAAATTGACTAAAATATTTTGAAATTTCCATATTACATTTTATTTTCCCTTGAGTTCTTTTCTCATTTGTAACAGGGGCCATCGAATGGATGATTTTGAGGTCTGTACATGTGACAAAAACATAGAACTTTCAAATACTGACGAAAACAAAGCTTTATCCAAATACAAGCCAACACAACTTAAGAATGATGGATGACAACACAACCAAGCACTCGAAGGGCAAAGCAATATATGGGAAGACTACGAAAATATTGGTACCAGCCGAAACACACGCTTAATTTTTATCCTCCGACAACAGATATTTTTGTTATCGACAGATAACACATATATCAATTACTGATTTAACACATATATCTATTATTACGATCGGTAACACATATATCTCATTCTACGCCAAGCAACACGTATACCTATTATTTTTGGTAACACATATATCTATTATCATCCTGTAACACTTATATATGTTGTGGCACGGTAACACTTGCACATTTTCCTTGTCATCTGTCAACACAAAATAACCCGATGGGTATATAGACAAAGTTCTCTTTTTGCTTACCTCTTGAGTCTTTCAATTTTACCCAAATCCTTCACTTGTGCCTTGTGGTGTTATACTCTTGGATATTTCACATGCTTATAATGTAAAAAATATGACTATACTATGGAAAATTAATCCTATATATATTATAATGTTATAACATGAAGGTAAATATACTAACATCAGTTGGCCCTTGGCGAAACACGAAGGCAAAATTATATTCAAATTTTTTAGGTCCCATAAAATTTTGGTGAAACGTGCTATACCGTACGGTAGTACAAAATTCACCAAATTCAAAATTCAAAATTCCTTATATTCACCTTTTCACAAATATTCACCCCTAAAATTTACCCCGATGCGTTCTACTTTAAGAAGAGAGTTATGTCATCCAAGAAAATCGGGATGAACTCGTTGATATATCCTTTAAAGGCAATATCCATTGCTCTCTGGAATGTTGTGCCTACATTTGACAAACCAAAAAGCATTTTTTGATAGGCATATGTTCCCCATTTGGTTGTAAATGTAGTTTTGAATTGATCCTCTTCCTTGACCATGATCTAATTGAAACTTGAGTAACTATCAAACATGGAAAACCTTTGTGTGTTAGCTACAGATCTAAAAAATATGTTCCATAGAAGGCAAAGGATAATGATCCTTCAAAGATGCCTTGTTCAAATATTTGAAATCAACACAAAGTTTGATCTCAAGAGCATAACAAACATGACCAAATGGTATTTCCTTTTCAAATTTTCTTACCCATCACATGCCCCACCATTTTGAATCACTTAGCCACTTGGTATGTGCGTAACTCACTTCTAGTCCTATCTCCTTAGACCAAATATTTTGTGGTTTCTGAGTATGCTTCCATTAAATTTCTTGTTTGGATGGAGTTCCCTAGTTTTCCTCTCGTCGTGTGTTCATTTCCCACACCAAATTACCTCCTCCATAAGGCGAGTGCTATGTATAGAGCCCCAATAATTGTCAATGCTCAACCTAAGAAAGGCATCTCTCTTGAAGTCGACCTCTCCCAAGATTTGAAGGAGTTTGAGGAAATTCAAATGTAAGATATTGACTATTCCTAGCACGTTTTATACATTAACTTATATAACACTTGTTGTCTTTATTAGGCCTCTTATCATAAGATTAAGGAGTGTCCTATATATGTTCCGCACAATCACCCATCACTTAAGGTGGCCTCTGAATCTTTTAAACCCCTAGAAGGAAGGGTGGAAAACCTTTGAAGGGTGAAAGAACAAGAGTAAATCAACTCAAAGCAAGGAATTTGGGGACATTGGCTCATCCGAGCTAGATGTTAAGGAACAATCCACTAGCCAAAGATCGCTCCAAAGAGCTGAATTCCAACGAATCATTAGTCCACTTTCCTAAATTCTTCATCATACCCAAGGTGGCCTCTGTTATTTTGGAACCATCAAAATCCATCTCGATATTATTTGAATCCTTCAATTCACATTTGTTGCTAATAATTGGTTCATATGGCCCAACCAAAAGGGCACAAAGTCCTTCTCACCACCCCATGACCAGTGTGATCATAGCCCGGCTCACAAAGTGGAATCTATATAGGAGTATAATATAGAGTATGTTGGTGAAGGAAAATTGATTTACATGACTTTCTCGAAGCATAATAATGCTCAATTTCTATAAAATCAATTTGATGCATTAGATGGCTTAGAGGAGAATGGTATGACCCTAAGCCATCGTTTCTCATGAATTTCATGTCATGGAATGTGAGGGGTCTTACAGAGACTCCACTCGCAGTATATCATTTGGGATGCTTGTCAAATATTTTTGATTTAGATATGTTATGTTTGTAAGAAGTGAAATTTATAGGTTTTCAGTTGGAGGTGGTTTACAAATCCATCTAGCCTAAAAACCTTGAATTTAATAGTAATCATGAGAATGGGCATGGGCTTTTGACATCCCTTTTGACCCAGCCCTTCTTTATGAATGATGGTGTCAACCCCACTAATCATGTCATATGGGCCTTATTTAATATTGAAATCCTCCCTTTTGGCTTCATCAATATTTATGCCTCTAATGATGTGGCTAAAACAGTCGATCTTTGGCGATGGATAGATGATGGAATTCTTTATGCTTATTGGGTCATATGCAGTGACTTTAATATGGTAGATATTCCTCTCGATAAGTACGGAAGCTTTCTATGTGATGGAAAGCTAGCGAAAGGAACTTTTGGTTCGATATGCATACTAAAATTGGGTTTAATGACCCCAATGCCTCTCGCACACCCACCTCTGAAGCTTGGTTTACTTGCTTCAATGCCTAAGGTGGATTGCAATTGGGTTCTCAAATAGCTTGATAGAGCCATGCTTTGTCAACTCAAGAATTTTTTGAATTTTACAACACCTTTTCCTTCCCTATAGAAGTGATGTCAGATTTCATCCTTTCAGACCATTTCCCTATCCAATTTTACATCACTTGGCAAGATAGGTGACCCTTTTTCATAAAGGATAGTTTTTTCTCAATACTACCTTGATGGAACATGGGCCCACACTTAATAATATCAAGTGTGTGTGAAATTTAATGCCTTGGCTTAGTCACCTGACAAAGATTATCATCCACCTTTTAACTCATGTTGGACCCATTGGTGGGAGGACACGATGACTAGGAAAACCAAATTCCTCATAATCTACGGTTGACAATCAAGCTAAAATTAAGAGTAGGTCATAATCGGCTACCTCCTCTACTTTTAGTTGGGTAATGGTGGTGCTCGAAGGAGCCCCTTTTATAAAATTTGGTAACTCCGTGGGAAAAGCTCCACTATAATATTTAAATCTTTGATAATCGTAATGCTTGGGAGCTCAAATTCGCATGTCTACATTGGCTGAAAGTTGGGGATCGGGTTTTGAATGATTTTTTTCTTTCCCTCAAATCCAAGTTCTCGTTTAAGAAAATATGGGCCATAAATGAAAGCAAGACTCAAATCACGGATCCCTAATGTATGTTGTAGGCCTTTTTCAACCAATATAAGTTGGTTTTTCAGTGCTCAATCTCCTTTGAATGAGTAATGTGTTGCTTTGGAAGAATGTTTAGCTATGATGCCCTACAAGCTTTCCCAAGTGTAGAAAACCACCTACGATCGCATTCTCACCCTTAATTATCTTCATAAAGCATTCATGTAAATGGCTAATGACAAGGCTCCTAGTTGTGATATCTTTCCTCGTAAAATCTATTGTAACATTACCATTTTAAGACTTAAGAAACAAGGGAAAAAAAAATTATATAGTGTTCACTGTTCTAAATAAAGCATTATTTAGAACAAACATTCCATGCCAATCAAATTCAATGGATAAACATATGCAGCTGTAATGACTCGGTGATTCACCAATCTATTCATTCCATAACTCAATAAGCTACCAATCTATTTATGTTATCTTATGTATTGAATACATATTGTATACTTCATATACTTTGTCATCCTACCCTACACCAAGTATTGAGTGATCTATTTAAAGAACATATATGAATATATGCTACCAATATTCATCTGATATCATGTTGTTTTAAACTTGGTGACATAGGACAACACAACTATCAGGTTTGCGATACTTTGGCCAAAGATTTATAACATACTATGTATGTTACTATTCCTAGACGACATACTCGTCATATTGGAATATGGCCTTCACCTCACTCCTCATTTATCATGATTGGTCTTTAATGACTATCACTTTTACCTTGTTCACCTCACTCCATAACCTAATATAATAAAACACTCATGATTGGTCTTTAATTGACTATAATGTCGCCATCGGAAGATGTTCTATCCTAAATGTTCTAGACCATTTAACCCTAGACCTAGGTAGGAACATAACCTATCTAGACCTATAAGTAAGTCAACACTCATTTAGAAATTCCAATATGCTGAATTCACTTCTAAGATCAATGAAGAACATAATATAATCCACAACATCTTCCACTTTGTTCCATTAAATTAAATGTTTTAATTGATCCTATTTAACCAATTATCCTTAAGCAAGAACATAATATATCACAACATCTCATTGTTCCCAATTCTATCATAATAGAATACAACATTTATCTTTGCTTTAAGCCAAAGGAAGGGTTTACAAACATGGTTCTCATTAGGATGATTCATCTAACTCATACACAAAAGAAGAAGAAGAACCATTACAAACTATGCCCAAACACAAAACATTCGAAAAATAGAAACAGATTCATAACATGAATTAATTGTTTCATTTATGGACAACTACCTTAAAATTCAACATTTAAGATATTCATCAGAATAGAATCCCCTTTAAATCCCAAAGGAATATAAAATCAAACATTCTGCCAACAAGTTTACATTTTCTGTTCAACAAAAATGAAAACATCTAACCTCTTCCTACATCACTTCAACGAATGATATGACAAGGAAGACCAAACAAACATAACCAAATCTCCAATTCATAAGAGAATCAAAAATAGAAGGGCTCAATCCATGAACTTATCCCAACAGCATAGAAAAGGAATCTTATCAAAATTTGATTCAAACCTTAAATCATTCACTACACTTAACAACAAATTCCTTTTCTAATCAAAACCATAAGCTCATACACTAGTTCCTAGAAGAGAGAACAAAACCAACTCAAGGCAAGAAAAAAGCATACTGCAAGTCTCCCTTACAATCTTTACCTTCAATAAAGCATGAGTTCCCATTTCATTTCAAAAAAAATACACAAGAAAGTTCAAAAACAGCATACTGTCCCAAATGAATCAAAATTTCTTTTCTATAAAAAGAATAAGGGATCATTTACTAAATCCAATCAAGAAATAGAAAATTCCGAACAGAAAACTAACAATTCTGAATTACCCATGAGCTTAACAAAGACTCAGAACTTCATTACAATGTTTCTACATCTCATTACAAAGAGTAAGTAGTTCGTGGTTTCAAGAGAGCAATATCCAAACAAAAACTATCTCATCTTCATGTTTCCAACAGAGAGAGACAATGTTTCAAACAAAAAAATCAACCCAAGATGTGGGTTTCCTCAAAATAGAGGGGAAAATACTATCCCACATTAAACATCAAAGCCTTCTCGAAAAGATGAAATAGATCCACAAGAGGAGTTCTAATTCCATTATCCTAAGAATACATTTACAGTTAAATCCCCAAAAGTATTTAAATAGCTCGATTAAACTACTCTCCTAGATTTCCTTGAGTAAGTAGTTCGATTAAAAGAGTTCTGAGCTTTAAACTTTTAAGAAGTTAAAAACCCAACTCAAATACCAAAACCAAATCGAGCATGTTGATAATACTACCAGTTCAAACTCAAAGTACAAAATCTCGAACACAATGTCGAACACAAGCTTCTCACAAAGGTTCAGACTACTCAAGTAAATATTCACAGGTTCAAGGAAACAACAAGTTCCCATTCTAGTTTATATCTTTAACAAAGAAAACTCAAAAATACCAAAACAGAACCAACACATCGTTCCAACTACAAATTCCAAACACAAAGTACCAAATTACATGTACAAGTAATCACAAGGTCTCATACATGAGCTCAGATATGCACAAGTATCTTAATACGAGGCAATATATAATACAAATACCTATTAATAGTTCAAAATAGTAGAGGGCTTCCATTATCTATTTACATCTTATCAAAAGCCCTATTTCCAACTCCAACGATACACAAGTTTCTCACCAAAGTTTTGAAACCATAAAGTAATAAAATACGAGTGTTGTATATGATATGAACTCCCATTAACAGTCCCGAATAATACAGGAATAAACATGAGTACAAAGTTACATACATGGACTTCAAACAACAATCCATATTATCATAAGAAAATAAAACACAAGCACCGAGCTATATACGGTCTTCAACAACAGTCCAGGATTATCCAAGATTCCAAACACGGTCCCAGGGTAACAAGAACCTCCATCACCAATTTTCATCAAACACGAAACCAAAACAAGATCCAAACCAAATACGAGCTCGATTACAAGCTCAAGCAAAAAACACGAGCTCAATACAAGCTCAAGATCAAACAAAACACAAACTCCAACAAGATCAGATGGAACTCAAGGTTCCCACAAACACAGAACCATATTTAAATAGCAACGAAGGTCATTTAAAATAGAACACTTCAATTACCAGTTCTAGAATGACAAGCAGAGTTACAAAAATACATTTTGCATGCATTATTTTTTTTTTTAAAAGAACTAACACAAGGTAAGTTTCCAAACTTAATGTTATTTTGCTAAGGATTTCATATCCAAATTTCTAGAGATTTATAAAACCCAGCAAGCAAAATAACCAGATAAAACATGCAAGCCAAGAATCTCAAAAGAGTAGACTTGTTTTAATGAAACATTTAGAAGAAAGCAAGAGATCTTAAAGATTAGAGCCTATCATGCCTGATAGTGCTTCTTCCAAATCGAAGGAGACTTCCAGATGAGCTTTCAACTCCTTTTCTTCTCCACGAAAGATCAACAAACAAATAACTTTCCTCAGAATGCCTCATATACCTTCCCATGATCGAAAATAGACCAAGTGAGTTAAAAATAGCAAAGAAGTGCAAGTCAAACTACTGGTTCAAAGAACCAGTTCACTCTATGCAGAGAAAATCCGAAAGCATGCAAAAACCAACAACCTCCCACAAACCCACCTTCCAAGTTTCCTAGACGGTTTGTGAACAAAAACCGAGACCAATAAATTCCATTAATTCCAATTTTCCCACTCAACTCTCCTTGCCACCGCCTCCCAAACCTAGTGAATGCCAATTCACATTTAACATGCAATTCCATCTTTAGTGAAACTTGCCACATAAGCCTCCACCAAGTCAACTAGCCCCTACCAAAACTGGTAGTACTTTATGCCTTAAAACCTTATCAACAACTTAAATGCCATTGGAACCATCACCTTTGATGCATGCGACCCATTAGGTTCCCATTGAAATAGCTTAGGATAGATCCTTTAGAACTTAGGTTAGTTTAGAATTAATCACCTTAGGCCTTACACACTACCTTAGGTAGTTTCCACATAGGTTAGATTAATTCACAACATAGTAGTTTTAGGCATTAGGTTAGATCATCACATAATCTTATAGCATTAGGTTTTAGGTTAAATTAAATAGCCTAGTAACCTTTGCATACTCCCTTAGCACAAGGCTTAGGTTAGAAATAAAATCAATTAAGTAACATAGCTAGGTAGTATATATATATATATTTACCCAGCTTAGGATTCCGTAGGATAATCCTATAGTTTTAGGATTCTGAATCCTTCCAATGTCATGAATAGGCTACATTTCATTTACGTCAGCAATGTCCTACCATGATCGATCTCCAAAGACCCAAGCACAACATACGACTAAATGGAAACACGTTCACACAAAATCTAAGAACTTGTAACAACAAAGTTCAGTCCGATATGTCCCTCAATTTTATTGAATGTCAATTTACCCTTCATTCAACTGAGTAGATTTAAAACATTCCTTGGATCACTGAAATTGATCCAAGGATGAGTCAGATAAAGAGATAAGTTTGCAACTCTTAAACTAGATTGCAATTCACCTACAAGAAGTGAAAAATGGGTTCAAGGAAGCCATTCCATTTCATTCTAGTGATCTTAAGAATAGAAAAGGTTTATCCATATCAAGCATGATCTCCAACAACCAAAAGAACACATCTTTAGAAGAAGATCACATGTCAACACTTGAAATGTAGAAGAGGGATATAACAATTGTCGAGGGTGTTACATGCTTCCCTCCTAAAAAGAATCATCATCCCGATGATTACCTCATTTTAACAATTTATATCAATGACAATCAATTCATTCACTTCTCTTATCATAAGTCAAATATATCAAAACTTATAGTTCCAGAAATCAGCATTAAATAGTGTTTGTTCAATTCTTATAAATATCTACCCAAAACTAGCATACTTATAGTCATATACAGAAGAAAAATCACAAAAATTTCTAACAATCCATAGAATCAATTCTATTCAAATAGATATGGAAAAGAAGTTTTCATATCCTCTAGGTTTTCCCAAGTTGCACTATCTTCATTAAACTGGTCCCACTGGACTTTACATTGACTTATTTCTCGATTTCTCAAATGCAACTGGTGAGTTTCAAGCACTCATATGGGTTTAACCATGATTATTCTTGGGTCCTGGACCTACAAGGAATTCCAATTTAACACGTGTGATAAATCTGAAACATATTTCTTAAGCAAAGAAATATGGAAAACATCATGCATTCGTGACAAAGCAGGAGGTAATGCTAAATGATAAGCTACAGGGTTGATTACTTCAACTATCTCAAAAGGTCCCACATAACGAGGTGATAACTTGGCAGCCTTGCCAAAAGTTATAGAACTCTTTTTCGGTTTAACCCAAGAAAGACTTTCTCACCAAGTTCAAATTTCTTATCAACCCTCTTCAAGTCAACATAACTCTTTTTCCTATCTACTACTTCTTTCAAGCATTCACGAATCAATTTAACTTGTTGTTCCATTTCAATAAGAATTTCAGGTCCAATTACCTCTCTATCTTCTATGTTATCCCAACTAACAGGGGTTCTGCATTTTCTTCCGTATAATGCCTCGAAAGGTGCCATCTTAAGAGAAGCATGATATGTATTATTGTATGTGAATTCAACTAATGGAAGATACTCTTCCCACTTATACTATTGATCCATGCAATACATTCGTAACATATCTTCTAAAACTTGATTTACTCTTTCAGTCTACCCATCTATTTTCGGATGATACGCAAAACTGAAATTTAGCTTAGTTCCTAGAGCTGCATTAAGCATTTGCCAAAATCTTGACGTCATTCTAGGATCTCTATCCAAAATGATTAACTCAGGTACTCCATGTAATCTGAAAATTTCGTGTACAAATCTTCTTGCCAAAATAGGAGAATCATCCTTCATATTTCCAGCAATAAAATGTGCTACCTTTGTTAGTTTATCCACAACTACTAAGATAACATCATGCTTATTTCTTGACATAGGTAACCCTTGTACAAAATCCATGCTTATTACTTGCCATTTGTACTACGGTATGCTATGAGGATACAACAAACCAGCTGGGTGCATATGTTCCACCTTAACACGTTGACATTCAAGGCAATGTGTCACAAAATCAATAACATCCTTTTTCATTCCTTTCCAGAAATATTGTTGTTTTATATCAGCAAGCATCTTAGTAATGCCAGGGTGTCCAGAAAAAGGTGAATTGTGAAATTCAGCTAACAATTTCTTTCTCAAATCATTAAGCAAAGGTACATAGACTCTGTTTTCAAATCGTAAGATTCCTTCTTTATCAAAGAAAAACCTTTATACCTCGAATCATTAGAATCTGCAGCAAGTGCTACTTTTACTTGTTGAAAGTAAGAATCAGATTCCATAACACTTTTTACTTCATCCTTAAACTGAGTTCTAAGTGTTATAAGAGCAGAAATGTGCTTCCTACGACTTAGAGCATCAGCCACTCTATTTTCTTTTCCTTTAATGTAACTTATGTCAAAATCATATTGAGACAAAAACTCTAACCACCTTCGTTGTCTTGCATTCAGATTTGGCTGAGTGAAAATGTACTTCAGCCCAAGATGATCAGTTTTCAACTCAAATGGTTTACCAAGTAGATAATGCCTCCAAACTTGAAGTGCATGAACAATGGCAGCAAGCTCTAAATCATGTGGAGCATAATTCAACTCATGTAACTTAAGTTTTCTACTTTCGTATGCTATAACATGACCACTTTGTAACAAAATACCTCCTAGACCTTCACCGGATGCATCAGTTACCACCATAAAATCTCCATTAGGATCTGGTACTACAAGAATAGGTGTTGAAGTTAACTGTTCCTTCAAGGTTTTAAATGTAATTTCACATTTCTCACTCCAAACAAACTTTTTATCTTTCTTTTGTAAGGAAGTTATTGGTGCAACTATCTTAGAAAAGTCTTTTACAAATTTCCTATAGTAGCTAGCAAGTCCCATGAAGCTTCTAACTTCATGTACATTCTTTAGTGCAGGCCATTCTATTATAGCTGTAATTTTTGAAGGATCTACAACAATTCCATCTTTACTTATTACATGACCCAAATAGTGGACTTTTGTGTCATAGAATGAACATTTGGACATACTTACCAAACAACCGTCTCTTTCTCAAAATTTCCAAAACTATTTTCAAATGCTCATGATGCTCCTCAATGCTTTTAGAATATATGAGAATGTCATCCAAGAATACGAGCACAAATTTTTCCAAGTATTCTTGAAAGATATTATTCATTAAATTCATAAATGCCATAGGTGCATTAGTTAATCCAAAAGGTAAAACCGTAAACTCATAATGTCCATACCTTGTTCTAAAAGTTGTTTTATGAATATCCTCATCCTTAATTCATAGTTGATGATATCCAGATCGAAGATCTATCTTGGAATATACCGATGCTCCACGCATCTAATCAAATAAATCATCAATCCTAGGGAGTGGATATCTATTCTTGATTGTTGCCTTGTTTAACATTCTGTAATCAATGCACAATCTAAGTGTTCCATCTTTATTTTTCACAAAATTATGGGTGCTCCCCAAGGTGAAACACTTGGTCTAATAAAACCTTTAGACAAAAGTTCATGCAATTGAGCCTTAAGCTCTACTAATTATATAGTAGTCATTCGATATGGTGCTTTAGAAATAGGTTCAGTTCCAGGCTTGATCTCAATCATGAAATCAAATTCCCTTTTGGTGGAAGACCTGAAATTCTTCCGAAATACATCACTGAAGTCTCGTAATAACGGATATCGTTCCATAATATCACTTCTCTCTTCTTGATTCAGTAATTTTTACTACATATAAGGTACATCCTTTATTTTTGGCCTTTTTAAGTTGCATAGCTGACAGTTTTCTAACAGAAATCTCACATTTCACACCCTGAATCTCTGTTGTTTTTTGCAGGTCATCTAAACAACTAATGTGTTTTTCAAAATAGTCCACTTTAGCCTTATGTTCTGCTAACCAATTAACACCTATGATTACATCATAAGACCCTAAAGGTGCAACATAAAGATCAACCTCTGTGGAAAAGTTAGGTAAATCAAGGACTACTCCAAAAAGACACATACTAACCGTATGAACAACATTATTACCATACTATACAGTCCATGTTTTATCCATGTTTCCATCTTTTCTTTTTAATTTTGATGCTAATTTACTAGAAATAAAACATTCAGTAGCTCTAGTATCAAAAATAATAGTTATTGGTAAACCAAATAACTTACCCGAACTTCTATGGGTGTGGCTGTTTCTCACTTGTTTGTTGGCTACTCATCGCAAAGCATGTATCTTGTGTTGCTGATTGTGATCATCCTTCTTTAAAGGACATTGATTTGCATAATGATCTTTTCCACAGTTATAATAGCCTCCTACAGGTCCCTTCCTAGGCTCGGGTTTATTTCCAACCTTAGAGTTATCATTCTGACCCCATAGGACTTTTGTCCATTATTATTGTTCTTGGAAAGTTGTTTTGTGCATTACCAATAAACTTGTTTGTTGTTGCTTTCCTATTTGTATCAAATGAAAACTTACTTTTCATTTCGAATTTCTTCCATGGTCCTTTCTTGGGTGCAAGAGAGGATGAAGAGGAGTTGGGATTCTTCTTCCTTACTTCCTCCTTATGAGTAGAAATTGCCTTTAATTTCTGTTCCTACCTTATGGATTTTTCAACAACCCCTTCCATCATGGTTGGGCTGTGAACATCCACCTCTCCTCCTATAATGGATTCAATCCCATGATGAATTTTTGTATCCTAAACTTCTCATCAGTTTGGTACTAGGGCACATACTTAAGGAGTTTTGTAAATCACTCCCAATACTCAGTTATAGTTAGCTTTCCTTGAGCTAAGTTCTAAAATTCAGTCATTTTCTTATCATAGTAGAGTTTTGGCAGCCATCGTTGCCTAAAGTAACCTTTAAATTGGTCCCATGTGATATTAGATTCATCAATGTTCAACTCAGCCTTGCGGTTGTCCCACCAAGAAGATGCTTCATGTGAAAGTTGATATGCTCCCCATATCACCTTTGTTTCTTCTAAGAAATTTCTTATTGCAAAGTATTTCTCCATTTTGCTGAGCCAGTTCTTCAGCCCCATCTCCTAATGTGGTGCCATCAAACTTGGGTGGACTTATCCTTTTTATGTCATTAGTGAGTTCTGTTGCTAGCCTAGCCTTTTTGTTCTCAGGCTCCATAGGTATGTTAACATTGTTATTATCAACACCCACATTGGCGTTGTCCCCTGAGGTGGCTGATTATTGTTATCAACTTCTTCTTCCTCCTCATTACCCATTACTTGTTGTTCAAGCACAACCAAATGATCTCTTGTGTCCAACAGGGCAGCAAGGATCTCATCAAGTTTTTGGGTTGTTGTTGCTCCTTCCTCAGGTGGAGGGTTATTTGCAACGTTTCCTCTTGTTCTCACCATTTTCTATTACAAGAAAATTTAAGTTTCATCAGATTGTGGACACAATAGGTCCAAGAGTTGTAACCTTCAGCTCTGATACCAAGATGTAACATTCCCATTTTAAGACTTTAGAAACAAGGGAATTTTTTATTTTTATAGTGTTCACTATTCTAAATAAAGCATTATTTAGAACAAACATTCCATGCCAATCAAATTCAATGGATAAACATATGCAGCTGTAATGACTCGGTGATTCACCAATCTATTCATTCCATAACTCGGTAAGCTACCGATCTATTTATGTTATCTTATGTATTGAATACATATTGTATACTTCATATACTTTGTCATCCTACCCTACACCGGTACTGAGTGATCTGTTTAAAGAACATATCTAAATATCTCTACCAATATTCATCTGATATCACGTTGTTTTAAACTTGGTGACATAGGACAACACAACCAGTAGTTTGTGATACTTTGGCCAAAGATTTATAACATACTGTGTATGTCACTATTCCTAGATGGCATACTCATCATATTGGAATACATCCTTCACCTCACTCCTCATTTATCATGATTGGTCTTTACTGACTACTCGTCAGTCCACTTGTTCTAGGTTTAACCCTAGACCTAGGTAGGAACATAACCTATTATAAGAAGACGCTCACAATGGCTTAGGGTATATGGGCATACTCGGTTGACCTAAGTCGACCGGATGTGCCAACGTACCTGAGCCATTGGAAGCTAATTCATATCCTAAATATGCTCCTATCCAGACCTAGAGGGAAACTAAGTTCAAGTCCTAATTCCCATTGGGTGTAGATCTAGATGATCAATGTGGAAGGGTGATGCCACATGTCAACTACAACATTTGTATTCTCGAGAAGACCCAAGCCTTCTCAAAAGTATAGCCCTGCAGTTGGCATGTGCCAACATCCTACGGAAAACTTACCTCATCGAGATGTACATACCCCGAGGGGATTGTTAATACATTGTTAGTCTGAGTTAATTCTTGATTATAACAACCCTGCCAAACCCTAATCCAACGCTCAATAAGTTCTTTTCCTAAATTTTCTTCATTTAGTCCATTAAGAACTTCATTATATTCAAGGTCACTTTTAATGTTTGATCACATAGTTAAACTACCAATTAACCGTAACTATACAATGTTATAATATGTCTTATTTAAAAAGTACAATAACTTTTTAGAAAATTTCAACACCCGAACATATATCCAATATAAAGTAGACTTCATACAAAATGAAGTCTAATAATTTGTAATCACATTAACATACCTTTTTGGTTTATATTCAATTAAGAAAGATAAAGAGTCTTTATCTACATGTTAAGTGTTAGGGTATATCCTACCCAGTATCCACATTTCTTAATGTATGTTCAACACACATTACATTACCATATAATATAGTTTAGATAAGAACATCATATTCTACAACTTAACAAGCTTGCATCATAAGTAGGGAAATTGAACTAAATCCCTTTATCCAACTTATCAAGGATAACCAATTAAGCATATAAATAATATGAAGAATATCAACAAGATAGAAATCCATCTTTTTCATACAAGCACAAGATAATTTACACAACCAATACAAGTAAATTCTCATCTTTCAATTAATCTTTATAACTTATACATTTACAAGCCTTATGCATTTTAGGCATACTGCATAACAACCACCTTCATTAAAAAAGAATACTACTTTTCTTTTTCAATACAATCTCAAGAACGAATCAAAATTCTTCACAAGGAATCATAATTAAATCATCTAATGCATCTCATAATTTTTGCCTTCTTTTTATCACTTACGAAGTCCATCTACAAAAATTTCTAGCACGGGTCAGTTCAATGAACTGAGCATGATAAGCACTAAGCATTAAAATGAAGTGCATTCCACTAATTGTTCCATTAAAACAACTCTGCTTTAATGAAACAATTATTACATCATGAATATCAATATAAGTAATAGCAAATGGAAAAGAAGTACATTTAACCAATTTGAATTCACTTCCAAGAGAAGAACAAAATATAATCCACAACATCTTCCCTTCAGAATTAAAGTTTAATTGATCCTATCAATTATCCTTAAGCAACAACAGATCAAAACATCTCATTGTTCCCAATTCTATCATAATAGAATACAACATTTATCTTTTCTTTAAGCCAAAAGAAGGGTTTATAACATGGTTCTCATTAGGATGATTCATCTAACTCATACAAAAAGAAGAAGAAGAACCATTACAAACTATGCCCAAACACAAAACATCCGAAAAATAGAAATAGATTCATAACATGAATTAACTGTTTCATTTACAGGACAACTACCTTAAAATTCAACATTTAAGATATTCATTAGAACAGAATCCCCTTTCAATCCCTGAAGGAATATAAAATCAAATAGTCTACCAACAAGTTTACATTTTCTATTCAACAAAACTGAAACATCTAACCTCTTCCTACATCACTTCAATGAATGATATGACAAGGAAGACCAAACAAACATAACCAAATCTCCAATTCATAAGAGAATAAAAAATAGAAGGGCTCAATCCATGAACTTATCCCAACAACATAGAAAAGGAATCTTATCAGAATTTGATTCAAACCTTAAATCATTCACTACACTTAACAACAAATTCCCTTTTCTAATCCAAACCATAAGCTCATACACTAGTTCCCAGAAGAGAGAACAAAACCAACTCAAGGTAAGAAGAAAACATACTGCAAGTCTCCCTTACAATCTTTACCTTCAATAAAGCATGAGTTCCCATTTCATTTCAGAACAAATACACAGTAAAGTTCAAAAACAACATACTATCCCAAATGAATCAAATTTCTTTTCTCTATAAAAAGAATAAGGGATCATTTACTAAATCCAATCAAGAAATAGAAAATTCCGAACAGAAAACTAACAATTCTGAATTACCCACAAGCTTAACAAAGACTGTAACTTCATTACAATGTTTCTACATCTCATTACAAAGAGTAAGCGGTTCGTGGTTTCAAGAGAGCAATATCCAAACAAAAACTATCTCATCTTCATGTTTCCAATAGAGGAGACAATGTTTCAAACAAAATAGTCAACCCAAGACGTGGGTTTCCTCAAAATAGAGGGGAAAAGACTATCCCACATTAAACGCCAGTGCCTTCTCAGAAAAGATGAAACAGATCCACAAGAGGAGTTCCAATTCCATTATCTTAAGAAAATGTTTCCAGTTAAATCTCCAAAAGATATTTAAATAGACTCGATTAAACTACTCTCCCATATTTCCTTTGAGTAAGTAGTTCGAATTAATAGAGTTATGAGCTTTAAACTTTTTAAGAAATTAAAAACCCAACTCAAATACCAAAACCAAATCGAGCATGTCGATAATACTACCAGTTCAGAACTCAAAAGTACAAAATCCAAGCACAATGTCGAACACAAGCTTTTCACAAAGGTTCAGGACTACTCAAGTAAATATTCACAGGTTCAAGGAAACAACAAGTTCCCATTCTAGTTTATATCTTTAACAAAGAAAACTCAAAAATACCAAAACAAAACAACACATCGTTCCAGCTACAAATTCCAAACACAAAGTACCAAATTACATGTACAGTGTCGAATCACAAGGTCTCATACATGAGCTCAGATATGCACAAGTATCTTAATACGAGGCAGTATATAATACAAATACCTATTAATAGTTCAGAATAGTAGAGGGCTTCCATTATCTGTTTACATCTTATCAAAATCCCTATTTCCAACTCCAACGATACACAAGTTTCTCACCAAAGTTTGAAACCATACAAGTAATAAAATATGAGTGTTGTATATGATATGAACTCCCATTAATAGTCCCGAATAATACAGGAATAAACATGAGTACAAAGTTACATACGGACTTCAAACAATAGTCCAAATTATCATAAGAAAATAAAACACAAGCACCGAAGCTATATACGGTCTTCAACAAATAGTCCAGATTATCCAAGATTCCAAACACGGTCCCAGGGTAACAAGAACCTCCATCACCAATTTTCATCAAACACAAACCAAAACAAGATCCAAACCAAATATGAGCTTGATTACAAGCTCAAGCAAAACACGAGCTCAATACAAGCTCAAGATCAAACAAAACACAAACTCCAACAAGATCAGATGGAACTCAAGGTTCCCACAAACACAGAACCATATTTAAATAGCAATGAAGGTCATTTAAAATAGAACACTTCAATTACCAGTTCCAGAATGACAAGCAGAGTTACAGAAATATGTTTTGTATGCATTCTTTTTTTAAAAAAACTAACACAAGGTAAGTTTCCAAACTTAATGTTATTTTGCTAAGGATTTCATATCCAAATTTCCAGAGATTTATAAAACCCAACAAGCAAATAACCAGATAAAACATGCAAGCCAAGAATCTCAAAAGAGTAGACTTGTTTTAATGAAACATTTAGAAGAAAGCAAGAGATCTTAAAGATTAGAGCCTATCATGCCTAATAGTGCTTCTGCTAAATTTAAGGAGACTTCCAACCAAGCTTTCAACTCCTTTTCTTCTCCATGAAAGATCAACAAACAAATAACTTTCCTCAAAATGCCTCATATACCTTCCCATGATCGAAAATAGACCAGGTGAGTTAAAAATAGCAAAGAAGTGCAAGTCAACTACTGGTTCAAAGAACCAGTTTGCTCTATGCAGAGAAAAATCCGGAAAGCATGCAAAAACCAACAACCTCCCACAAACCCACCTTCCAAGTTTCCTAGACGGTTTGTGAACAAAAACCGAGACCAATAAATTCCATTAATTCCAATTTTCCCACTCAACTCTCCTTGCCACCATCTCCCAAATCTAGCGAATGCCAATTCACATTTAACATGCAATTCCATCTTTAGTGAAACTTCCACATAAGCCTCTGCCAAGTCAACTAGCCCCTGCCAAAACTGGCAGTACTTTATGCCTTAAAAACCTTATCAACAACTTAAATGCCATTGGAACCATCACCTTTGATGCATGTGACCCATTAGGTTCCCATTGAAATAGCTTAGGATAGATCCTTTAGAACTTAGGTTAGTTTAGAATTAATCACCTTAGGCCTTACACACTACCTTAGGTAGTTTCCACATAGGTTAGATTAATTCACAACATAGTAGTTTTAGGCATTAGGTTAGATCATCACATAATCTTATAGCATTAGGTTTTAGGTTAAATTAAATAGCCTAGTAACCTTTGCATACTCCCTTAGCACAAGGCTTAGGTTAGAAATAAAATCAATTAAGTAACATAGCTAGGTAGTATATATATATTCTTACCTAACTTAGGATTCCGTAGGATAATCCTATAGTTTTAGGATTCTAAATCCTTCCAATGTCATGAATAGGCTGCATTTCATTTACGTCAGCAATGTCCTACCATGATCGATCTCCAAAGACCCAAGCACAACATACGACTGAATGGAAACATGTTCACACAAAATCTAAGAACTTGTAACAACAAAGTTCATCGATATGTCCCTCAATTTTATTGAATGTCAATTTACCCTTCATTCAACTGAGCAGATTTAAAACATTCCTTGGATCACTAAATTGATCCAAGGATGAGTCAGATAAGGAGATAAGTTTGCAACTCTTAAACCAGATTGCAATTCACCTACAAGAAGTGAAAAATGGGTTCAAGGAAGCCATTCCATTTCAGTCTAGTGATCTTAAGAACATAAAAGGTTTATCCATATCAAGCATGATCTCCAACAACCAAAAGAACACATATTTAGAAGAAGATCACATGTCAACAACAATTATCGAGGGTGTTACAAAAGAACACATACTTTAGAAGAAGGTTTCTAGATAAAATTTGGTAACTCTAGGTGGAAAAGCTCCACTAGAAAATTCAATAATCGTAATTCTTGGGGCGCTCAAATTTTTTCCCGTCTACATTGGCTGAAAATGGGGATCATGTTTTGAATGAATTTTTTATTTCCCTCAAATTCAAGTGCTCCTTTAAGAAAATACGGGCCATAAATGATAGCGGTACTCGGATCATGGATCCTAATGTATCTTGCATGCCTTTGTCAACCATTACAAGCTGGTTTTTCAAGCTCAATCTCCTTCGAACGAGTGATGTGCTTCTTTAGAAGAATGTTTAGCTACAATGCCCTGCAAGCTTTCCCAAGTGTATAAAACCACCTATGATCACATTCTCACCCTTAATGATCTTCATGAAGCAGTCATGTAAATGGCTAATGACAAGGCTCCTAGTTGTGATAGATTTCCTTACAAATTCTATAAGTCACGTTGGAATACTTTGGGCTGGACCTCTATCCATTTTATCTTGAAGATTTCTAGAATAAGTCACTTGGTGCTCATATTAACAAAGGGAATATCAATTTCATACCCGGGACCCTGAGATGATCACTAATTAGCATCCTATCACCTTACTCAATGTTTCCTATAAGATTATTGTTAAATCCCTTATCATTCAACTACGACACATTTTGTTGGCCATTATTCACCCGAGAAAATTGGCTTTATCTAAGGGCAATACATTCTAAACGATATCATAGTCATTTGGGAAGGAATGGAATGGGCCCGCAATTTTAATCAAGAATCCCTATTCATTAAAATTGATTTTGAGAAAGCCTACAACAAGATAAAATGGCCTTTTATCTTGGTCATGCTACAGTGTTGGGATTTGGTCCTATAGTCCTTCATATATCAAGATTCTCTTCATGGATGCCTCATCTCAAATCACCATTAACAAGCACAGCTCGGCTCCGTTTTGCCTCTTCTATTCCATACATCGGGGTTACCCATTGGCACTTGCACTTTATGTTCTTGCGGAAGAAGGGTTTGGCTGCCTTTTGCCAAATCCAAAGCTCAAGGGTTAGTTAGGGGATTACCTTGCCCTCTTTTGATAATTCCCAATTACATTCTTTTCTTAAATGAATTGAGGATGAAAATAACATTCACAATGATATGCATTGCCTCAATATTTTTGTTTATCTCCCGGTTCATCCATTCAAGGGCGGAAAACACAATGTTACATGTAATCCTTCCTTCTTACGCCACCTAGTTGCATTCATATGATTGGAAGATGATTGACCATGGTGATATGTTCAAAAAAATTGGCATCTCCATTTCCTTTCAAGTGTCCCCTACGATATTGAGCATTATGTTGTTCAATGGGTTGCTAAAAAATTGGAGTACCGGATAACCAAACTCTTTTGTTAACAGTAAATTCCATATTTTCTAAATTGTTTGAAGCAACCCATTTTTATTCCTCATGTTGGGTACCATCCAAAAAATTTAAGCGAGAGTTAGAAAGGATTCTCAAATATTTTCTTTGTTCTAATTTTGTTTCTGGCAAAGGATTTCACAAAGTTGCATGGGAGAATTGTTTCCTTCCCATACAATCTGGATGAATGGGCCTCATTGATATCTTGTGTCAAGGGTAGGCGCTTTGTGCCAAAATGGATAATTCACAGCATTAAAATTCAAAAAGATTTGAAAGTTCTTCTACACCATGGCATAGAGGAGGGTTCCCCATATTATGCTGCTAGCGTGGAAGAGTTTAGATTTCATCAACCTTCTCATTGCCCCTATGCCTATCAAATCGCTTAGCACCTTGTTATCAAATGTATCCGGAAAGCATGGGAATATATCAAACCATGAATTCAATGGAATGGTGATGACTTTTCTAATGGCCTATATGTTAACCATCACTCATTTTGGAGGTCATTTTTCATCCAATTCTAGGATCAATGTCTTTCGAGGTCCCGAGATCCTTATGCTCAAGCTTTTCAAGCACAAAATTTGTACCATCTAGTACCTCTTTTGTAAGCATATTCAATCTTGGTTTCCTTAGAATGAGCTCGAAGCCAAGTTCATCCTTGCCTCATAGAATTGGGAAAGCATTACTAATATTATTTCCCTTGTTCCAATTCCTACGAGTCAAAACATTGTTGTGATCTCCTCCCATCCATGGTGGACAGATTGGAAATGGTTCATCGATACTCCCTTCAGGAACTACTCTTCTAGAAAAGGATATTCTTAGCTATCTCCCCATCTTCCCATGGTTTATAAGTTCAACAATCGATGGGGGCTTTGTTCTTCCCCTTCCATTTTGAGAAGGAGATTCGAATTTGTTTGGTCTACCTGTGTGGAACCAAAAATTGCTCATTTTATGTGGTGTATTCTCCATCAATTCCTACCAATTGGTGCTCATTCGGTTCAGATTAGTGTTCTAGCTCCCAAATGTCACTTCTATGGGAATTTGGAAACCCTATCACACATTTTCTAGTTTTTTAGTAAAGCCCAAAAGGCTTGGAATTGGATCCATTCCTTCTTTCTCTCATTAATATGTTGTTCACTAATCCATGGTCATTTATTCATCAAACCTAGGGACGTAAACTTTTAACTCTGTCATTTTTGTATACACAGTTACAGTGCTCAAGAGGTATAAACTAAAATATTGTTGTCACAACAATTGGAAATAAAATGCTAAAAATAAACTACGTTGTAGATGAAAGGAAATTCTACAACTAAGTAATAATCAAATAAAAAACATAAGTGAAGGAATGAACTACTGCAATTCTAATATATGCATACAAGGAAAAAATAATAAGCACAAAAGCATAACATAAGAAAAAATATATAGAAAAAGAGAAAGGGGGTTTAGAAACCACAAGTGGGCCTTGCCTTGGGTGTTAACCCTTCCTAAGGCTTGTGTCTACAGAAAAATGATAGAACTCATATTTTATTCATCAACATGAAGATTTAGAATGAAACTTACAACAATTCCTTAACTATGGATCTATATCTAATGTAGTCTCATCATTCTCTTTATATTCAGTAGAGACGTGAAGAGACTCCTTCAACTAACAGTTACATTTTGATTAAGTAAAATATCATTACCAAGAAATCCATAGATTCTTATGCATGCAATCAAAACTAAGAAAAGGTGTTCTAATACAACAACATAACTAACTGTTCATTCTAACAATCAATTATCAAGTTAAATCAACTAGTTCCACAGTTGTAGTTGCAGAGCATAATCAGGTATTGGCATGAGATCTACTTCTTGTTGTCATAACTGTACTTCTTTATTGATATGCATAAACATAGGTGAAGTATCCATGTTGATCAAGCTTCCCACAATCATGGTCTTGTATATGTGTGTGTTCTCCTTTGGTTGCAGGTGCTTTACTGTGGATGAGTCCCAATTGCTGCATGTCAATTACTTGTGGATGAGTCCCTTTACATTGTGACAGAGTTTCTTCAGTTGCATGTTAGTGGTAACATATAACATCTTCTTGCAAACAAGTATGGAATTCAGAAAAAGCACTATTAATCATTTCATTATATCAAAGAGATTAACATGCACATTCAAAATCCATAAAATAGAGTAACTTAGTAATAGCTATATTAATTAATATAAGTGTCCATAAGTTTAAGTTCAAGTGGAAATGTTTGACAGGATAACAGGGATAAACAATGAAAGGGTATACAAAATATACAATAGATGAGATAATTAAAATAGTAATTAAAGGGTCTCATCACACCCCAGACTTAGTTTCTTGAATGTCCCATTCAAGCATTCTCTTTCCTATTCTCTTTTCTTCTTGGGATCCACTTGGATGATACTACATAGTTGCCTAAAATCAATGGGCATGGATGTTCCTTTTGGTTCATTGAAGAAATAACTTGCATTCTTTCTGAATTTTTCCATTACCCTTTCCTTAGTTCCTCATTCATATTCTTTGTCCCCAGACCAATGAGGTATTGGGTAGTGGAAAATTGGTGGATAGTATCCAATAGGGAACCAAGTTTTTCCACATCCCCTTTCTACCTCAATATATGGATTGATTCTCTGAGAGTTGGGATAATGTTTGGATATGAATGCATTTATTTTCTCCTCATCTCTAGTGATATTTATTCCCATATCTTCTTACATGCCTGCACTATTTCCACACCATTGAACCTAATGTGATCTCTGACCTCATCATGGACTTCTTCTCTCATCCTGTATACCCTCTGTTTTATTTTTTTGCTCCTTCATAAATTTACCATACTCTTCAATCATTTCCTTGGTATTTCCTTCCTCTGCTCTAATCATCAGTGGTTGTTCTTTGCACAAATTTTTATTCTACCATTTTTTTCCTTGTATAGCTCATTGTGGAAGTAAGAACATAGTGCTCAAACTTGTACATCCCCAATGTAGAGAATAGGGATCCAGTCTCTGTCATATTCTAAAGCATAATTGAACATATACAATTCACAAAGAAGTAACTGGATTTCATGGGGCATTTTCAGATATATTCTAAAGAATGGCTTGGCTCCACTGATATCAAATGGTATGTCATTGTTGATACAAGTGTATTTCAATTGCAACATTTTTCCTTTAAAAAGACAACATAAATATTTGATGGTGGTCTACATTTGAATATTTCATTTGTTACCTAAATATAGCTTCTTGTTTCTTTTTAAGCCTTGCAATCTCATTTTCCTTGGCCCTTAGTTGTCTATCTTTTTCCTCCAGATCCTATTGGTGTTGGAAGAGTAACTCTTCCTTTTCTCTTTCCCACCTTCTTTGTAGCTTGTTACAATAATTCTCAAACTTCTACACCCAATATTCTAAATTGGTTTGGGTTTCCATATTTCTACATTTGCCTAGAGGCTCTCTAAAAACTTCTTGTATGACAACTGTGGCTATAGGTTGGGTGGTGGCATTGGTGGAGACACAAGTTCTAAAATTACATGAGCTATATCTGGGGAAATTAGGATTTTTATGTGCATTAGCTCAATAGATTCATCAATAGGTTCTAATTCAAAGGTTTGGACAATGTGTTCAATTATATCTTCTATACCAAGTGGTAAAATTTCTTCAGTATCCATGGCATTGGTGTGTCACATGTACTTATATTAATAAACACTTCCTTAGGTTGTCCTTCATTATCTATCTGATCACGGTGGTTACTTCCTCAAATTATTTGGTTACTATATCCTCTTCATGTTGTGCATGAACAACCTTTGTTTCATCAAGGATCTTATGACCATTGATTACATCCTCAATTTCCTCAACTGACACTTCTTCTTCATGTTGCATGTGGGTTTCCCCAACATGAATGGAATTATGTTTGAACCTCAATTGGTTTAGTAGGGCACTCATTATCAAGTTTTCACCTAATTATTCCTCCTTTTTCTTTTTACACTTCCTTGTCTATTCCTCCATGATTGTGTCTTCATTTTTTTTATATGGACTTCCTGCTCAACTTCCATTGGAATAGCTTCCTCCTTCTTTTCTAGTCCCTCTTCATCATTGTCCAAAAAAATTTGAATGTTTCTTACTAGGATTTGAGGTTCTAGTCTTTTTAGGATTAAGCCTATTTGACCTCTTGGATGGCTTAGAGACTTTAGTTGAGGATTTTTATTTACCTTTGGAGGAAGAGGACTCTGGTGTTGATATATTTAGTAATGCTTCAACAACTAGAACCTTGTCAGAGAGATTGGTCTAGGACCTTGTTTTGGAGATGGAGGTTTTTCATGGATGGGTGTTTCTTTAGGTATGGAAGCTTCTAAAGGAATGGGGGTTTCTACAGGAGTATGGGTTTTGAATGAATGGAGGCTGAAGCTAAGGGTTCAGTGGAGGCATAGAAGAACTAGTTGAGCCTTTTTTTTTTCTTACCCTTTCCCAACAGATCATTAATATGCTTTTCTCTAGAAAAGTCTCCCCAGTTTATTGTAGGATGTTCAGTTTCCAATGCATGTTTGACAATTAAAGTGACAAGGCAATGATGAGACAAGGCAGACCTTCCCCTTTGTGATTCCCTACTCATCTTCTTCAAACTCTCATGCAAGAAATTTGGTACATTCACATTTTTGCCATTATTCAAATGATTTAGTAGTTTAAAATGGACAAGTGTTTAACCATGAATATCGACCCTCACAGGTAAAATATTTTATGATATAATTTGACATCTTCCCAAAAGGGTTTTAAAGAATTTCATAGAGTACCTTTTCTATCTTCCAAAAATTTTCATCCTCATTTGTAAATTTTGCGTGAGCTTCCTCTGGGTTGGATTTTATAGGAAACATTTTGCCTTTTGTTGGTAGTCCAGTGACTACAACCAATATTTCATCATCAACCTTAACTTGCAAACCCTTTACTATTTCCTTCTTGTCCTTGAAGGTGGTGGTGAAAATTTTGTGACCATAGCCTCATTGAAACCTTGGAATTTATTGATGTAATCCATCCAACCACTATCATGAAAGTACTGTAGAATTTGTGGCTGATTCTGAAGTTGTGAATGGTTTGTAGGTTCATTTCTTATCAAGTCTCCACCCATTGTTAAGTTCTGCAAATTCTAAAAACTTTGTGAAGCAAGAGGTCCTTTTCTTGGAATTGATTATAAAAATTTGAATGAATGAAAGAACTCAAGTGTTCTCCTTTTCAAACTTTGCGACCAGTTTTACACGCATCTTGAAAAGTAGGCATTAATTTGAATTGAAGATATCCCCATGTGAAGTGAGGTTTTGTGATATCATGGGGTGATGTGGGAGACATGTCACATTATAGGAGGTGGTGAACATTATGGTTAATAAATTTTATTGACAACTTGGCACATATATTAATTAAATATAATTATTCTAGCACTACTTTATTAAAGGAAATCGAGTGCACTTAACTCGAGATATACACCAAATGATTGTGACATGTGCCTTGTTGGAGTTCACCCTTGGATGCATGCATGAGGTTGCATGTTGAGGTATTATGTGGCTGCAAGTAGTGTTGTTACAAGGCCCTATTGTTGTAGGTGTTGTTGTATAGAATAAGCTCCATAATGAATTCAATTAATTCCCAGAGAGGGAAGATTGAATTTTCTGGTGCTAACTATCTTCATCTCTTTGTGCTCACTTAGTTGGGCTCTTGATTCTTCATACAATCAGGTTCTATCAAAAATGAAAGAAAAATAGGCTTTGGTTGCATGTTGTAAGTGGACGTTCTAGTCTTTGCACCATCTCCTTTCATCAGATATTATGCACTCCTTGCCACAAATACTCCAAATCCTGCAAAATAGAAATGCTAATAAAATAAAACATGTTAGTGAGTGGTGTTGATCACCATGAAGGCTGATCACATCACATTTTATTCCTCTTGGGGTATCTAGCAAGCTGGATAAACCAAGGCCATTGAAGATCTCATTCCTCTAAAACTTTAGAAGATGAACCAGCAGGTTCAACTTCTATCCTCAATTCTAATGTTCTCATTTCCATCCTGCTTTGGCCTCCTCTGAATTGTTGGATGAAGGTATTCTTATCAGTTGGATTTTTGTACAACCTCAATCTATGACCATTCACCAGTAGTTTGAATCTCACAGGATCAATGGTGGTGAGTTTCACAGCTCCATTGGGAAATATTTCTCAATCTCATATGGACCTAGCCACCTTGTCTCTGAGTTTTCCCATGTGGTCCTTGTATTTGGAGTCAAAGAGAAGTGCCCAATCACCTTCTTGAAATTTCCTTGTTTTGATGAACCTATCATGCCACTTGATCCTTTGTTTTTGTACCACCTCTATATTATGAACAACCTACCTTCTCATTTCATCCAACTCATTGAGTTGAAGAATCCTTTTCCTCTAAGCTTCAAAAAAATCTATGCCCAATTCTAATGTAGTTCTTAATGTCTTGTGCTCAAACTCAATAGGAGAACAACAATCTTACCATACAATAGCTCAAAAGGTGTGAATCCATTTTGTTTTCCATGTGGTATTGAATGCCCAAACTACCTCTAGAAGTCTTTCTGACCAATCCCTTCTATGCAGTGCAATAGTCTTTGTCAAGATGGCCTCAATTTCTTTGTTTGTTACTTCAGCTTGGCCATTGGATTGTGGATGATAAGGTGTGGACTTCCTATGCCTGATTTCATATTTGTAGCTAAATCAACAATAAATTCAGCAGTGAAGTGGGTACCTTGATCTATGACAATCTCTCTTGGCACTCCATATCTTGTAAAGATATGGTCATATAGAATTTTGCAAATTTTTCACTCTTTTGATTTGGTAATGCTTTTACTTCTGTCCATTTGGTGAGGTAGTTTGTGCATACCAGAATGTACTCTTTTTTTTGAGATTTAGGATCTATGGGACCAATAAATTCTAATCCCCATTTTCAAATGGTTGTAATACTAGTTGAGGCTACAATGGCATTTCATCTGATTTGGTAGGCTTTCCCATTCTTTGGCACTTATCACATCTTCTTGCATACAATGTTGCATCCTTGTGTAGTGTAGGCCAATAATACCCTATTGTTAATACTTTATGCATTGTTCTTTTTACAAAAAAGTGTCCTCCACATGGCTCACTATGGCAGGATTTGAGGACATCATAAATTTCCTCATCATCTATACATCTTCTCATAACATTATCTTACCCTGTGTGGAATAGGAAACCAACTATCCAAGAAAAATTCACACTTTTCTCAACAATATATTTCTTTTTAGAATATAGATAGTGTGGAGGTGTCTTACTTGAAACCAAATAGTTGGCTATATCAACATACCAGGTGTCTTGGTAGAAATGGAAAACAAGTGTTCATCTGGAAAAGATTCATCCACTACTTGCTTCCTCATTATTATTTTCCATTCTTGAGAGAAAATATACTACAACATTGTCTTTCCTAGGCTTATCAACAATTGTTACATCAAACTCTTGTAAGAGCAGCAACAACCATCTGATTATCCTGCTACTTACAACTAGTTTTTTGATTAGATATTTAATGGTAGCATGGTTTGTATGGATAAAAACTAGATATCCCATGATATAGTGCATGAACTTGTTGATGGCATATACAACTAAAAATTATTTCTCAATGACCGTGTAGTTAAGCTCAATGTGTGATGCTATAGATTTTACTGACATAATAGATTGCATAATTGAGTATCCCATCTTTTTCCTAAAATAAATCCAATGGTGTGATCTGAGGCATCAGTGTGTATATGAAATGGAAAACTCCAATCTAGTCCTCTTAGAACAGGTGCAAAGTTAGCATTTTCTTCAAAGTTTGGAATGCAGCTTCACATTTCTTTGTCCATACAAATGCAACATCCTTTCCTAATAAAAAAATAATGGTGTTGCAATTCTTGCTGAAATCTTGAATGAATCTTTGGTAATACCCAACATGGCCCAAGAAGCTCCTTACATCCTTCTACTTTTGCTTTTTAGGTGTTGGAAAATTTATAATCACTAATATTTTTTGTTGGATCTACCTAGATTCCAGCAGATGACAAGTAATGACCTAACACTATCCCCTCAGACATCATCATATAACATTTTTCATTGCTCAAAGACAAGTTATGCTCCTTGCATCTCTTGAGAACTTTTTCTAAGTTCTTCATTGCTTCATCAAAGTGTTTCCATGGACTATAAAATCATCCATGTATACCTCCATGCAATCATTGGTTAGATATGAGAAGATGCTAATAAATTCTCTCTAAAATGTGGCAGGTGCATTACATAGACCAAAGGGAAGAACAAAGTATGAAAAATTTCCCCATGGGCATGTGAATGTGGTCTTTCTTGATCCTCTGGTGTAATCTGAATTTGGTTGTAGCCACTGTAACCATCCAGAAAAAGAAAATTACTTTTTTCCAACAAGAGTGTCAAGTACACTGATCAATAAAAGGGAGTGGAAAATGATCCTTTTTGTTCTACATTCACTCTCTATAGTCTACATATTCTCCATTTTCCATTCTTTTTAGGTACAATAACAAGTGGTGACACCCATTGACTATCTGAAAATTGGATATATGAATCCAACATCCAATAATTTCTTTAGTTCTTCCTTCACTATATCCCTCACTATTGGGTTCATTCTCCTCTATGGTTATCTTATTGGCTTGCAATTGTCCTTGATGTATATCTTATGAGTACAAATTTTAGGATGGATTCCATGCATGTCTCCATAATCCCATGCAAATGTTGTCTTGTGATTTTTGAGAAGTGCAACTAACAATTGCTCTTGTTGCATGCTTAATGTTTTGTTCACATTGAGTGGCTTACCAGGTGTAATATCCACTTGCTTGGAAATATCATTCATGGATCATATGTTTCTACTTACAAATTCAAGATACAATCATGTGGAAGAAGCTGGTGTAGGATGCAGTTCTTACCTGGAACATTCTTAGTACTCTGTTGCAGCAAGATTTGATTTTCAAGATAACTTATGCATTGCAATTTTCATCTTCTTCTTCATTCTTACCATAATTATTCTATAGAATGTTTGAAAGAACAAACATCCTCCTCTTGTCCTTCTATTATGCATGAATTCTCCAACATCATGAGTGTTGAACTGAGCTCTGGTCTTCTTTTGTTCTTCCACCCAAATGGTTTGGTCTTCTTCATTGAATGGTTGTGCAGGGGGTAGAGCATAAGATTTTTGGTGCCACTTCCATTGGAGATGATCATATTACTAGATCTTACATCCAATGAATGCATCAGTAGTTTGTTAACCATGGTCTTCCTAGAGGATGATAGGATATCCTCCTAAGCTTTACTTTTGGCTAGAGAATAATGAAGTCAACAGGGTACTCCCAGAGTCTACCACTACTACCACATCCTCCAAAACTCCTTCAAGATTTATTGTTGATCTATCTACAAGATGCAAGACTATGGCTGTTATCTTAATCCTTCCAATTTCAAATCATCCATGATTTGTTTTTTCATTACATTTATTTTGCCCCTAGGTCAATCAATGTGTTTTTTATTACAATACCATTGATTGTGACATTTACTAGAGGGCTTCTTAGATCAATATACTTGGGCAGAATTGAGTTCCCAAACATAATATCAACTAATTTCCCAATGACCTATATAGTAGATGGGTCTTTCCTCTTCCTTCCTAACTTCTTAATGCATAGGTCCTTAACTAGCTTATTGTAGATGGGCACATCTTTAATAGCTTGTATCAATGGTATTTTGACACAAATGTCTTTGAGCTGATTGACAAAATCAAAATCAGATTTTGATCTGAGGTCAATTTTATTTTCTTGTAACCTTTCAGAAATGGTGGCTCATTATCCTATGTTTTACACTTTTTAGAGTTTTGGGTAGGTTGTTGCGGATCATCCTACAATGATCTTTTGTCCTTTCTATGTGGTTCATCATGCAAAAATATGGTTCTTCTAAAATTTTAGTAATGGTAGGTCTAGCTGGTGAAGGAAGTTTCTCTTCCTAAATCAAGATGGATATTGTTGATATCAACATAATAGGTAGGGTATTGAGTTATTTCAGTGGAATAGGTTGGATGAGTAGCTTTATTGTTAGGATTAGGCGTTGGTTGAGCAGGTAGTTATGTAGCTTTTGGTTGGGATCCTGATTGGGGATTAGGCATCGAGCTTGTTTGTTGCTATTGATAAGGAGGTTGTTGATAATCTTGTTGGTAATTAGAGGTGGGTTATTCCATTGTTGTCCCCTCTAGGGTTGTTTTCATGATTGGGGAGGTTGTTGCCATTATTGTTGTGGTTGGCCTTGGTATGGAGGTTGCCACTATTGTTGGTATTGGTTAGGATATGGGGCCCATCCTTGAGGGTTATCCCAAGGTGGGGGCTGCATATATGAATTATTAGACCAATTTTTAAATGAATTCATAGGTTATTGTTTCATACCTCCTTGCCTTGGTGGTCATGGTTTCCTTTGAGAAACATAGAAAATTTCCCATCTTCTATCTCCAACATTTTGAAATCAAGTGAAGCCTCTCTTTCTTGAGCAATGTTGGCTAATTCTCTACATCTACAGTCTAATTTCTTCCTTCATATGCATGGAAGTACTCTGTGAGTGTTGCTTCTACATCTTCTTTCTTCTTTTTGGCATGTAGAGCATCCAATTGATTAGCCATATCATTAACAATCTCCTGCTTCATGTTTTTGAACATGATAACAATCTCTAACATAGAGATTTCCCCGTTATTTTGGTAGAAAGTATACCTCTTAATCTTACATTCCTTACTCTTTTCATGGTATCTCTTGAATAGTTTTTACAGTGTCACATGATCTCTTCTCAAATAAAAGCATAACATAAGTGAAGGAATGAACTGCTGCAATTCTAATTTATGCATGTAAGGAACTAAAACAACAAATAGAAAGAAAAGGGGTTTAATAAACCACTTAAGTGGGCCCTTCCTTGGATGCTAACCCTTCCTAGGCTTGTGCTTGCAGAAAAATGATATAACTCATATTTTTATTCATCGGCATGAAGATTTAGAATGAAACTTACAGAAATTCCTTAACTATGGATCTATATCTAATGCAATCTCTATTGGGTAAAATATATTTTACTATAGTTAATTTTGCATTTACTATAGTAATTGGGTAATTAATTATAATTGTAATATGGTTATGTTTATATAACCATCTAATTGTTTTTATTCAACAATACTTAAGGTTCTTTTAATCGGTGTTATATTGTCTTATTAATATTCTTATATGTATTGTTTCACGAGATATACTGTGAAACTTATTTCTTTGTTTGTATTTGGCTATGCAATATCTATAAATATTGCAGCCCATTCTTTGTAATTTTGATTTGATTGAACATCAATAAATTAACCAAGCTTCTATCCTTGTTTATAATTTACATTTAGTACCGAGAGCGGGAATCGGACTGTGATGTAGAGAAGGTTAGAGAGAGGAAGAAAAAGTTTTGGAGAAGATTCTACACTCCAGGAGATCCTGTGTTGCCTCCAGCAACTTCCCAGAATGCCCTAGCATCCCCACAACCTCCTGCCATTCTCTAGGTGTTTGTAAGGATTTTTTTTTCCTTGGTGCCCCTAACTAGGAAAAATTTGCTCCCTGGAAGTTAAATTTTAAAAAATATATATTTTTCCCTAATCGGGGTTTTACCTCTAATTTAGAGGTGCATATTTTCTCTGCTACATTTAGCGAGACTCACTTTGGATTTTGAGGCTTGGGTGTTTATGTGGAGCTCTGATCGATATGCTTGATCAAGTGTACAAGCCAACATATTAGTGAGTCACATTGTTTACCAACGATCTCCTACCGAGCCATTCAACGAATCGCTTCATTTGGAATTCAAGCTAATTTTCATGTAGGGTTGAGTCTCTTTGGATTGGGGTGAGTTCATTATAGCCTCGTTGTGGGGATCAATTCATTGTAACACAAAAGGATGGGTAGACCACGAGTTAGACAAAGGTTTTTCTCTTGATTTGATTTGCATGAAGCCTTCTACGCCAACTCCAAACAACCAAGCCAAACATCTTGAGTTAGGTGTTAAAGCCATCAGATTCTGAGCGTTTCACTATTCAAGTCACCCACACATTGAGCGAAGATCCTTGCAACCACAAGACATATCATCCATTTATGAGCTACACACAAATAAAACAACAAATGAAGGCAAACAAAAATCAGAGATCAACAAATATAAATGACAAAGAAACAAAACAAAGCTAGAGGAAATCAATATAAGGCGGCGGTAGAAAAAAATACAAAGGCATATCAAATAAAATATATCGAGATCCGTTTTTATCAGCTAAATACCTAAACTCGCCCTCCATCTCGGTAGCCACATGGTCTCCTCCAAAGGCACCACTTATACTTTCCAAAGGTTAGTCCTTTTTGAGGTGTTTAAATATAAAGTACTTCATTTCATAGCATAAGCACATATGGTGCTAGTGTGGTTAGTGGCAGCGACTTAGGTGTGGGAGGTTCTTGGGTCGACCCCCACATAAGCCAATTTTTTAAACAATTTTGAAATTTAGCGGCTACCCCCAACTCGCAACATAAATAGCCCAAAACCACCACTAAAGCCATTAGTTATAACCAAACCCCCAGCTAAAAATAGTGGAGAAAACCCTAAAATAGGAAGAATTTTTTTCTCCTAATTGGCTTATTTTTTTATTTTGGGAAACTTTTTCCAAAAGAGGGGTATTTAAAAACTTCATTTTGAGCCATTTTTTACGGTCTTTTGCTCAGAGAGTCGTATTGCGCTCCGAGGCCACCACCAGGGCCTTAAAAAAACAAAAACAAATTTGCATGCCATTCAATTTTTTTAGAATTTTGAATGTAATTGTATACTTCAGTGTATTGTACTAATTTGTAGGTTGCCATATTCAACCTGAAAACCATTGTAACTGTTATAAAACTAGCAAATATTTGTACTAAAAAATATTAAAAATTTGGTTCTGAATCACTCACAAGATCTTGATCTCATTCGCAGATTCGGTATAAACAATGCCTCTGGGAAGTGCTTACGGGTAAAGTTATCATGACTACTACTGCACTTAATGCCTAATATAGCTACAACAATTTCATCTGGGAATCGACCCTTTAAATTGATGGGGAGTAATAAGGACACATTACACGACTATAAGCCATCTCATCCATCTCAGTAATTGATTGCACAACTTAAATCCAAGCTAAGAAATTATCCAAGTATATAGTGAATTTAAGCGCATGTATGATGATATTTATTTGATCCAATGTTAATAATCACACAGACCCCTTTTCGTGGACTTGTCTTGGTACCACATATCGAATTCTTTCAGTACGTTAACACCTCTTTCACGTACTCACCGAGTATATAGAAAGGGTGAGCTTCTTCCACGTGCCGACGAGTATATCGAAGGGCATGTATATAGAAAGGTCGATATATCGGACTAACGGTATATAGATTGGGAGACCATATACCTAGACCGATAAGAGCCATATCCTTTGTTAGTTGATTTTGTAAAATGGGCACCAACGCCCCCAGGTCTTTCTTCCATATTCACAACTACTCGGAGGTGATAATTATGCGACATGGAAGACAAAAATCAAAACACAACTTGATTTTTATGAGATTTGGACTATTTTGAATAGTATTGTAACCAAAATCAACAACTGATACAACACAACAGAGATAATTTGATAGATCTGATCAGAAGGCCAAGCTAATCATCTTGTTTGGAGTGTTTGATGATGTGTAACCCCACATTCGAGATGCCAAAACAACCAAAGAAGTGTGGGATAAGTTGAGCACGATATACTTGCATTATTCCCATTTTTTGAGAGCTCTCGCTCCTTCATACCACATTTTTGTGAAAACACTAAACTTGTCGATGATGCAATTAGTTTTGACAAGCTAGTAAACCTACTACAACAAGAGAAAGTAATTTACAATAAAGATAATGAAGATGAGGCACTTTCTTCTCATCTGAAATGGAAAGGAAAAGGAAAAGGATAAACTAATTCCTATCAAAAGTCCCAAAATCAGTATCAGCATCAAGGGGACAAATAACAAAAGAAGAAATGTCATATCTACAAAAGAGGACATGAATTGAAAGATTGTTGGTATAATACATACAAGAAAGGTTCATCAAGTAATTTTGGACCTCAACACCAAAAATCTCACAAGGGAAATTCTAACTAAAATCAAGGGAAGAAAAAGGGGAACTGGAAAATAAAACCCTATTAGCAAGGAAATATTGTTGAGCAAGAAGAACATTCAGATACTGAAGACTACTTGTACATTGCTCGATCAAGTGAACCTTCCACGTCATCTAGTGATGTCTAGTATGTTTATTTCAAAGCCAATTGACACACGACCGGCCACAGAGACTGTTTACTTCAATGAGGGACACGCCTTTAAAAAACCATGTTTCATTAGGTGATGATTCTTCATACACAGTTCAAGGGATTGGGAACATTTCTCTACCCCTTGGTTCACGCAATTGTAGATTATCAGATGTACTATATGTCCCTGGGTTGACTAAAAATATGTTTTCATCTGTCAACTCCTAGATCACAACTTGAAAATTGAATTTGATAGTCATTTTGGAAAGAAAGTGTGTTTAATTTGAGACAAATCATGAGGCTCAAAAATATTTGCAAAATCCTCCAATGTGGAACGTATGTTCCAGCTTGATTTTGTTAACAGAGATGATCAGACACTTATGGCTAAGAACTCTACCTCTGCACAATTGTGGCATCGAGAGACTTGGTCATATCAATTTTAAGTATCTCAAGACACTTTATCGGCACAATATGGTAAAAGGATTACCATCTCTCTAAAAGGATATAGACAAGTGTCCTCACTACCTAGCAGGAAAACAACACAGAGCTTCATTCCAAAAGAGTACTTTTCAATCTCATGGTAAGCTTGATCTAGTTCATACCAATCTTTACAGTCTGATGCAACCGAGTCATTCTAGATTTCAATACTTCATGCTTTGTGTTGATGACTATTCAAGAAAAATGTCGGATTTTTTTCTTCGTAAGAAAAGTGAAGCTTTTGAAACCTTCAAGAAGTTCAAAGTGGTTATTGAGAATGAAATTGGTTGTCACATCAGAACTCTCTACTCATATTGAGGGAGAAATTCACCCGTGATGAATTCAAAGACTACTTACAAGCTCACGGGATTTTTCAACAATTCCTCCTCCACACACACACTATGCAATAGAATGGTGTTATTGAGAGAATAAATCGTACTATTGTGGAAATGGTACGATGCATGGTCAATGATTCTAGACTAGTGAAGACATTCCTGGCTGAAGCAAAGAAAGATAGCAATGTATTTTTTTTTTAACGAGTTCCCACGCTTCTCTTGACGGAGTAACACCACATGAAGCATGGTCAAAGTGGAAACCATCTATTGTACACCTTAGAGTATTTAGGTGCAAATCAAGTATGCACATACTCAAGAAGAATAGAAAGAAAGTGGGTATGAAATCACAAAACTCATCTTCATTGGGTACATATTGATGGATCCAAAGACTAAGAAATTCTACACCATCATAGATGTTGAGTTCTTTGAGAACAAGGAAGCAAAGTCTTCTCCTCCAAACTACTTTGATGTAGATTTTTAACTAGTTGTAAAAATAGAATTTGATGTTCTTGCAAATGATGAAAGTGGTGATGGGGATGATGGAGATGATCCGATAGAACCACAACCCATGATATAATTTCACCGTATTCCCAAGTGGTATACTAGCATGATATGAGATGCAATAATGGATGCTCCACCGGATACATCCACCAATGGACCACGGAGACTCATGCAGAATGCAAGAGAAGAAGTAAACTTTTCTTTGATGAGTAGAGTTATTGAATCGATGATCCCTCTACAGTCCAGAAGCCCTATAGTCAAAATCTTGGAGAGATGCCATGGATGTTCAAGTATAGCTCGTGATGAAAAACAACACTTGGCAGCTTGTTAATCTTGCACTAGGAAGAAACCCATTAGATGCGAGATGGATATTCAAAAAAAAGTACAAGGTAGATGGGACCATAGACAAGTATAAAGTGATATTGGTAGGAAAGGGGTACGCACAAAAAGAATGCATTGACTACGAAGAGACATTTTCGCCCACAACTAAGATCAAAATGATCGGGATGATCTTTGCTCTAGCTGCATAGTTTCATTGGAAAGTCCATCGATGGATGTAAAAATGCCTTTCGAATGGATATTTACAAGAAAAATTCTACATGACTCAACCTAAGGGATATGTTGTACCTAGTCAAGAAGAAAAGGTATGCAAACACGGGAAATCTCTGTATGGCCTTAAACAGGTACCCCAAGCTTGGTACATCGAAATTGATGAGCATCTCGTATAACATGGATTTGTTATAAATCCATACGATCCCAATCTCTACCTTAGAAATCAAGGGGAGAGATTGTGATTGTGGTTGTTTATGTCAACGATCTAGTCATCACTAGCATTTCAATGAGGATGATTAATGCACTAAAGAAATATCTTAACTAATCATTCGACATGACAGATCTCAGGTTGATGCATTATTTTATTGGATTTGAAGTATGGTAGAAAGAGAATCACATCTTTTTTTCTCGGTTGAAATATACCAAGACAACGCTCAAGAAATTCGGGATGGATTGCATACCTATTTCTACACCTATGGATAACATATTATAGTTATCTCGTTCATATCCATCTCTTGCGGTAAATTCCACACTATTGGCAATTGATTGGGAGTCTCCTTTACCTAGTCTACACTAGACCAAATATCATCTTTGTAGTAAGCTATTTATCTAGGTTCATGTAGGAACCCAAAGTTTGTCATTGGAAGGCAACAAAGTGAATCTTGAGATATATCAAGGATCGGTGGATCTTGGTCTAGAATACAAGAAGAATGATAACTTCTTCTTGTCAAGATATTCAGATTCAGATCATCCAGAAACATTGATGACATAAAATCATTTTCAAGGTTTGTGTTCTTTATCTGGACCAATATCATGGGGAAGCAAGAAACAACACTTTGTTTCTCATTCTTCCACGTGGCTTGAGTATCGTCAGGAGAATTTTTACGTGAAGTGATATGGCTACGTCGCATACTTGAAGGACTTGGAATACCACAGACAAAATGACCACCTTGTATGTTGACAATGAAGGTGTTCTCAAACTTGTTCACAATCCATATTTTCATGAAAGAACAAAACACATTGAGGTATAGGTACATTTCATACATGAGCATGTCTTGAAACATAATATACAGCTTTAGTTTTATCCAATAGTTGAACAACGAGTAGATATCTTCACAAATTCACTTACACGTGACAAGTTCGAGTTGTTCAGAGAGTTCCTCTCCTCATCCCTTGAGACAATGCAAAATTAAGGGGGAATGTTAGGTAAAATATATTTTACTATAGTTAATTTTGCATTTACTATAGTAATTGGGTAATTAATTATAATTGTAATATGGTTATGTTTATATAACCATCTAATTATTTTTATTCAACATACGTAAGGTTGTTTTAATCATTGTTAAAAAAATTTATCAATATTCTTGTTTGTATTGTTTCACGGATATACCTATGAAACTTATTTATTTATTTGTATTTGGCTATGCAATATCTATAAATATTGCATCCCATTCTTTGTAATTTTAATTTAATTAAACATCGATAAATTAACCGAATTATGTCCTGTTTATAATTTACTGACCTCGCCATTCTCTTTATATTCAAAGCAGAGATGTGAAGAGACTCCTTCAAATAATAGTTACATTTTGATTAAGTAAAATATCATTACCAATAAATCTATAGATTCTTATATATGCAATCATAACTGAGAAAAAGTGTTTTAATACAACAAAGCATAATTGTTCATTCGAACAATCGCTTATCAAGCTAAATCAACTAGTTCCACAATTGTAGTTGTAAATCATAATCAGGTATTGGTGTGAGATCTACTTCTTGTTGTCATAACTACTTCTTTATTGATATGTGTAAACATAGGTAAAGTATCCATGTTGATTAGGCTTCCCATAATCACGGTCTTGTATATGTGCATGTTCTCCTTTGGTTGCAAGTGCTTTGTTGTGGATGATTCCTAATTCATGCATGTCATTTACCATGAACAAGTCCCTTTAGATTGTGACATATTTTCTTCATTGCATGTTAGTGGTAACATATAACAACTTCTTGCAAACAAGTATGGAATTTAGAAAAAGCACTATTAATCATTTCATTGTATCAAAGAGATTAACATGCACATTCAAAATCCATAAAATAGAGTAACTTTAGTAATATCTATATTAATCAATATAAGTGTTATGAGTTTAAATTCAAGTGGAGATTTCTCCAGATAACAAAGATAAATAGTGCAAGGGTATACAAAATATACAACAGATGAGATAATTAAAACAGGATCTCATCAAGCGATGCTTCTTGCAATATGGCTCGAGAGCCACCCTCTCCTTTTTGGTGCTTTCCTTGCCATAGTGGCCATCCCCAAGGCGGTCCTCAAAGCTTCTCTCAATGCCATTCATTCAACCAGCTCGTTGATCCACATGTAGTTAGCCACGGTGGATTTTCTCTTCCCCACCACAATCTCTTCTACAAGGTTCCCCCCCGTTGGCTCACCAACTCGGGCGGGGTTCACCAGCTTCCCCGATTCACACACTCATGATGGGTGGAGTATTTCGCCCCGCCGGATAAATTTCCTTACATGGCCTTAGCCATCTCACCCACTCGCGGCACTAGTCAAGACAATGAAGAAGAAGAAGGTCATGGTGGCTCTGGGCCGGGAGGTGCCCGATAGTTTCCAAGACCTTCCTAGATCTAATTGGGCTGATGACCATGATTCGCCTACACTAGTCAAATTTTTGTAGAAGCGACTTAGTTTCATTTCCACAAGTGTTTGTGCCTTAGTTTTTTTGTCTTAGGCTTGGCCTAGTTTACTCGTGGCTTTGGGGTGTGCTCTCATATCCTCCACTTTTTTGTTGAATTATCTTGTATCATTTTAATTTTTATTATAATCTCATATCTTATTCATCAAAAAATATAAATATATGTTTTTGGAATCATGAAAAGGTTGTAAAGGTATACAATTTCATAATAATGAAGAATGGTTTTTCAAATCTTACTATAAGTGTTTAAAATGTTTTTTGTCTTAATTTTTGAAAACAAATGGATTTGTAGCAATTAATTTGAATATTTTTAATAGCAAAAGGAATAAATTGGGTATTTACTGGAAGATGTAATTTTAGTTTTTTTATGTGATTGGTCAAAAATGTGTGTAATAGAATCAACAAAAAGAAAAAGAAAAAAATGACAACATGCAATTCAATATTTTGTCACCTTGAAATAGGTGAGAACTAAGATGACATCATTTTGATATTGGAAACAACTAGCCCACGTAATTGACAATAATCACCACTATGGCAACAATAGAGTTAATGTGGCCCTCTTATAACTCTATTACAAATTGGATTGGAATGGATCTAAGTTATGATAAAACTTAAAACAAAAGTTTTGGGTAAATTGAGTGCACCCAAAAATATAAAATATTTAACATTTTGAATCACATAATTGGATTCTTCATCATCACACCGGATGAATCGCCATATATGGTGATTTTAAATGTTCCCTCTTTTAATATTATTGATTAACGAAGGTTTAAAATCACAAGAGTTTAAAAAGTTTTCAATGACTAATGGAATCGGTAAATATTTGAGTGGTGTGATAGTGATATACATAGGTGCAAATTTTGAACTATCTACTTTAAGAGGAGAACACTCAATAAGATACTATTTTTTAATTAAATTTGAAGATTGTATGAGTTAGGTGTATATAATTTTACGTATAGTTTAAAAGGATTGAGGGGTTTCTATTATGCCAAATTCATTTAGGGCATTATTCTAACCTCATTCCATATTACTTGGTATGTCCTAGGATTTGAACCTTGGTGGGTGGCTAAAGAACTCCATATGAATTGTTTACTACTTATTAGATACTTTTTTAACATTGTTTAACACAAACTATTTACCATTGTTTAGTGTTATCAAATGTTAAATTCTACATTCAATACCATTCCACGTGATCTCGACTACCTATTGATGTAATCCTACATTCAATACCTTCCGAAATTTAAATTTAACGGCCATTTACATGTTTTGAGCTGGAGTGAGAGTGACCCACATAGGTGTAAGTTTGGGCTGTCAATTTCAAGCTAGAGAATGCCCAATAACATACTATTAAGATATATATTAAAAATTGTTAAAATAAATGTCTTCCTTCTAAAAATATCAATATTTATTAGTAATATTTTATATATTTTGAAAATCAATATGAAAAAATATCATAGGTGAGAAGGAGATGCATGAAAATGAAACCTAAACTAAGGGGAGGTGATAGCACCAGAAAGAGGGGATGAACACTCTTAGATGAGTGAAAATGGGAAAATGGAGTAAGGAAGTGGAATAAAACATGCCACAATAAAAGGAAAGAAGATGCAATAAAATGCAAGTTAGGGTAGAGAATAGCCACAAAACAAGACTTTATTACTTCCAAGAGATGCACAATCATTACAATGGTGGAAAGAGGAAAGTATCCACATGCAAAACTAGATCTGAGGCCTACAACTCAAAATGCAAAGGAACACTACTCTAATAATGCTCTTACAATCCAAGAGGGTCCAACCTTTACAAATGAGAATTATTCAACAATATATAGAAGAAGAAGGAGAGAAGAGGAGAAAAGAGGGAAACTCATATTTTCCAATCACAACCACCAACAATCATGCAATAAATGCCTTGCAAAATCATGCTCTGTAACACTTGTCAAATCCACCTCCCCATGTTAGTTAACTTGTGGAAGAAGGAAAGAGGAAAATCTATCAAATTTGGGTGGTTGAGTTGACTGAATGTGTGCATTAATGACTAAAATTTTTTCCTATTTTCACCTACCAAATCCCACCAAAATATGATTTTGAAAACCTAGAGTGTAGCCCATGTCAACATATTTCCAAAAAGACCAAGCACATGATGAATCTTGCTCTTTGGAGAAAGTTATGGTGATTTGAAGTTTTGTAGTACAAGATGAACACACAAGACACATGTGTGATGATTCTATTGATCAAGAAGGATTCATTTGATTATTTTTTTTTTTTTTACCATGTGTGTGTATTTCATTTCCATAAGGATTTGATGCGCATACATGTTTGACATGTTTTGATTTTTGTTGTGTGTTGTGCACTTTATCTAACAAGTTCCCCACAAATGGATGACATGGGCACTGGACTGATGATGAGTGTAGAGGTTTCAACTTGGCAGCATGTGCAGGGAAGAGAGAGAGAGGGAAGAATGAAGAGGTCTGAAGTATGAAGAATGTAGAGAGAGGGACATGAGTGGGAAGAAAAGGTGCATATTTGCAAAGGTATGTAAATGTAAAAGAAGGCAGATGTTAGGAAGATAAGGAAATGATGAAAAGGAAATGAAAAAGTGTAATGAAAGGAAAAAATGTAAGGCAAAAGGAAGAATGAATGAGTGTGAAGAAAAGATGTGACAAGGATGAATTATGTAAAGGCATGTACAAAATAAAAAATGTTAGGGACTTATAAAAATAAGAAAAAGTCAAAAGCATAGCAAGGAGTGCAATGCAGAACAAGAAAGAAAAGAATGTGCAAAGGAATGCAAAAAAAAATGAAAGGAATAGAAGAAAATAAAGAAAGAAGGAAAAAGTGTGAAGTGAAAATGAAAAAAGGAAGGAAATAAAAAAAAGAAGAGAGGAAGAGAGAGCAGGGGTGTGCACAAAGAAAAAACCAAGTAAATGTGCCAAGGAAGAAAACCAAAAACCAAGATGAAACAAACTAAAAACTGATGTTAGAGCCAGAATGGAACTGATAAGTTGTCAAAATAACTAGGGGGTTATTTTAGACAATAGTTTGGTGAATTTTGGGGCCATCTACCTACTAGATGAAGAGATCAATAGCCTTGAAGCATCCATTGGGCATGGAGTCAGCTAAAAAATGAAATTATGATCTCAGAATTTGAAGAAACATCCTCAAGTCACTTAAAGCATTATCTAAACTCTAAATTTAAAAATTATGTCTAAAAATATTCTTATTTGAATTTTGATGAGTGAAAAAATTAAAATATAACCTATTGAAACTAACTTTTGAAAATCTAAACTGAACAAAACTACCATCAAAAGAAAAAAAAAAAGAGTGCACATGAGAGAGCGAGAGAAAGAAACTATATACAAACAAAACAATGTGTGTGTAAGGCACACACTTGGAGGAATTGAAACTACTCTAATATGTACATGATGCAAAAAACTTAATGGAAATGTTTTTGAGATAAATCCCATTGACTGGGATTGATAGTGCATCTCCATCAAGATGAGACAACTCAAAAGAGTTAGCCTCCTTACAAGAACTAATGATATATGGGCCACTCCAAAGTGCATCAAACTTTGAATGGCACCTGTTTAGCTCTATCATCAACATCCCATTTTAAGACCAGATCACCCACTTTGAAAGCTTTGAGCTCTAGCCTTTTATCAAACCACTGTTTGGTTGATTTTTGATGTTTTCAATTTGATCATGGAAGAGTTTCTTAATTCTTCAAGTTCAACCAACTCTTTCCATTCTGATTTCTCTTTTTGCACCCTCAAATTCCAACTATTTGGGCTAGCTCTAATGAAGGAAATTCAAGTGATAAAGGAAGCCTAGCTTCTTTACCATAAACAAAGTTTGTAAGGTGAAGTACCAATTTCCTTCTTCACCATGATTTTGTCTTCCCAGAGCACACGCAGACCTTTGTGTGCCACTTCCTTTAGTGATATGATATTCATTGTTTTTTCATGATTTTGATCAGTTCTTATTAGTAGACTCTGCCAAGCCATTACCTTGAGGGTAGTAGTTGGAAGAAGTCTTCAAATATATCCAAGACTAAGAGCCCAATCAAAAAATTTTTGTACCAAGGAAGGATTTTGCATTATCAGAGATAATGGTTTGAGGAACACCAAACCTTGTTACAATACCTTCGAGAAAGTCAAGGATGACTGACTCAATTGATTCCTTGAGTGCCAAAACTTCTATCCATCTAGTGAAGTAATCCATTGTTGTCAACACCCACTTGTGACCAACACTTGAAGGAGGATTGATCATGCCAATGAAGTCAAGACCCCATTGCAAAAAAGGATTCACTTGGATTGGATGGAGGGGAAGTGCATCCAATTTCTTTTTTCCTATAAAGAAAGTGCATTCTTTGCATTTTTCATGACCCACTTGTGCACATCATGCAAAAAAGGTAGGCCAAAAGTATCCTGCCTTAATGATTTTCATTATTTTTTTCTTTGGCAAAGAAGTTTCCACCAGAGAATCCATCATGAAATTTTCTAACAACACTTTGTTGACCTACTGCACCATCAATACATCTCAACAACACACCATCAATGTTTTTCTTTTGAAGAGAATGCCATCATCAATCAACACATATGGAATAGATTACAGCCTCATATGTCTTCTCTTTTTTTTTTCAAACCAAGAGGGTATGCACTAAAAAGAGAGGAATGTTTCCATGTCATCCATCTATCCATGTACATGTGCACACTAGGATTTTCATTTTTTCTTCAACTTCAGTGTGGAGAGGTTCTCTTCATCCAAGAAAAATGAAGTCTCTTGATCATTTTACATCCTCAACAAAGTTTCTTACAGAGTGTTACCTCTAACCAATTTTTTGGCTTTGATAGTCACATCATACTCCATGATTTTGGTCACCCATCTAGCTCTTTTCTCACTGATTTCTACTCCCATGATGAAGTCTCTCACACTAGAGTGTGAAACTAGAACCTTGACATGATTTTGGTGAGCATACTTTTGAATTTCTTAAGAGTGCATGATGGAAAAGACTTGTTTTTCCATGTGATTATATTTCAATTCATAATCCTTCAGTGTTTGACTAAAGAAATCCACTAGCTTCTCTAGTCCTTGTTCATTTTCTTTGTGTCAAGACAAAACAACACTAGCATCAACTCCATAAGCATAAAGGATGAAATCCTTAGAGTAATCTAGATTGATGAGTGTTGGGGTAAAAATTTCTTGCTTGATCTTGTTGAAGATTTCTTTTCTTTCCTTTCCACTTGAAGACTGTGTCTTTCTTGAGCATGAGGGTGATGGGCCTAACCAATCCTACAAAAGTTAGGAATGAATCTCCTAACAAAGTTTGATTTTTCCTAGGAATGATTACAAGGCCTTCTTTGTGCTTGGAAAAGAGAGAGAGAGAGGATGGATGAGATTCATTTCAAGATCAATGGAAATGTCCATCCTTAGAGACCACATGGCCCAAAATATTTCCTTGTGTAACAAAAAAGTTACACTTCTTGGGGTTAAGAGATACCCCAAATTTCTCTACATCTCTCAAATACTTTCTCCAGATGATATGATGTGATCTACACTCTACTTTGAGAAGACAATAGTTATGTCATCCAAGTAAACTAGGATGAACTCATTGATATATCCTTTGAAGGCAATGTCCATTTCTCTTTGAAATGTTGCACCTACATTTGAAAAACCAAAAGGCATTTTCTGATAGGTATATGTTCCCCATTTGGTTGTAAATGTTGTTTTTAATTGATCCTCTTCCTTGACCATGATCTGATTGAAACCAAATACCCATCCAACATGGAAAATACTTTTGCACACCAACCACAGTCTACAAAAATCTTCTCCATAGAAGGAAAAGGATAATGATCCTTCAATGATGCCTTATTCAAATCTCTAAAATCAACACAAAGTCTGATTTCACCATTCTTCTTGCACACTGGAACAAGATTTTCCACCCAAGTAGAGTACTTGATAGGAAAATAATATTTTCCTCAATGAGTTTGGATAACTCCTTCCTCATGAGGGGCTCTATCTTAGGATTGATGGGCCTTTGCTTTTTCTATGGGGGCTTGATACTAGGATCAAGGTCAATGGAGTGTTGAGAAACACTTGGATCAAATCCTTTGAGGTCTTCATACTCCCATGAGAAATATCACTATATTTTTGACATATAGAAGATGAAGGCCTTTTTTCATCTTGTGCATGCATTTTTTCCAAGAAACAACTCTTTTTTTTGTGCACATAATGATTGATGGATGTAGTCTTCTTGTTTGCATGTGCATGTTCATTTTTTTCTTCCCTTGACTCATCATCATCAGGACTAAAAATATGTGCTCTAAGGTGACCAACCCTTTAGGAAACTTTTTTTTCTTTAGTTGAATCACTTGGTCACCATAGTTGTCATGCAAATCAAGATTGCATTTTTGAAGAAAACTCAACTTCATTTTGAATGAATTGACAATAATTTACATCATCATTCAAAACACTTTCCAACTAGTTTCATTATTTGGAATGGATGGCCTAACCACCATCTTGATGTGTTGTGCATTTCCTTGGAAAAAATCCTCAACATGTGAGAATTGTGAACCAAGGGCTGCCATCTGATCTGCTTCTTTTTTAATTTTCCTTGGCACCACCTACAGATTAGAGAGCATCAAATCTCTCCAAGAGGTCCCAAACTCTATGTTTATAAGCTTTCAAAAGCTTATTATTTTTTGCACACTTTTTTGTGACTTGGTGGATGACCAATTCAATGTCCCCAAAGATCTACAATGCCTTAATCTGCATCTCTTTCAAAATAAGAAGAAGACCATGCACCAATGCTTCATATTTTGCTACATTGTTGGAGCATGCAAACTATAACATTATGTGCATGAAAGAATAAATTCTCATCTTAGGGAGAGATGAGAACACTTGCACTGTGCCATGCCATTTCTACTTTCTAGAACCATCAAAAACATCTTCCATAGTCCAAAATTCATCATTTTTTTTTGAGAGGGGTAGGTAAAGTGGATTTTCTTCTTCAAGATGTAATAGTTCCAAGACCAGTTTCAATAGTTGTATCATAGGGATCAAATTCATAGTGCTCTTTTCCCATTCATCTAATAATAGATCAGGTATGGAGGAGGAATAGGTTGCTCTTTTGAAACTAATCTTGTTCTTGGCCTTCTTTAGGAAATTAGATTGAGAGGAGATGGGTCATATGACTCAACATGATAGGAAAATATAGGCTCATCTTGTATGGTAAACTTGGTACCATACCTTGTTCTTAGTAACATATGAGACCAATCTAAAGACAAGTAACCACCCACCTTTGGTAGTGAAATCTCTTGATAGGAAAATGGAAAAAAATGGAGGTAAATCAATGATTGACACATCTTGAGTTATAGTTAGGCTTGGACATGCATGAAGGGTTAACTCAAGATCCTTGATGACTCCTAAGATGTCACAAAATTTGAGCCATCAAGTTACAAGACTCCTTTAGAGACATAGGGTTGTATACTTAAGACCTAGGATATCAACAATTTTCTTAGGCATGATAAAAGTACTAGCCCCTAGTCAATCATATAATTGTGAACAAGATGTTTTCCTACTATCAAGGACATATAAAAGGGTGGGGTTTTGAAAAAATTTTCTTACTTTTTCTCCTCTTCTTGACATAAATTGACAACAACATTGAGGTCTTTGGATAACTAGATCAACATGTGGGAGTTGCACACAGAGAGCTTCATGTAATAGGTCAGGTCACACTAAGATGGAATGGCCAAGGCATCCCACATTGTGACATTTACATTTTTCTTCTTCATCTCCACAATGTTGAATGGAAGGCCCATGGACTTGTGCATTTGAGGCACAACATTCTCTTTTTTTTTTGATTTTTCTAAGGTGTTGAGGAGGGCCTTAGGTTGTAGAGGCTTGACCTACCAAAGGAGTGCACACAAAACTTTACTTGGAAACATTTCACCATGTGAACCTCACTCACATGCATGAAATGCATTGTGTGAAAATTTTGGGTGATTTTCATCCATTCCTTTTTTTATTTTTGAGGATCAATCTGATTGGTAGAAGTAGAAGGTTGTGCATTTAGTTCAACATTCTTTTCTTTGACCTTGTGTTTATCAACAACTTGTGCATGTGCATGATCTATTTGAGAGTTATCCATAGCTTGGTTTATTACACAAAAGTCTTCAACACCAAAGAACATAAGGTTGGTCTCAGGAACAACTTCTGACACTTCTTCATTTTCTGGTTCATGCACACTGCTAGTGGAAGGCTCATAACTTGAAGCATTCTGATCATGAAAGCTTGTGCATGTGTAAAGGAATTTGCAAATTATACTAACTGTGTGTGGAAAATTACAAGGAAAACACCATTTTGTCTCTTGAACCATGTTGTTTTGTACTAGAACTAGTGCTTTTTTTGAACTAGGTGCACTAGAAGAAGGGGTTATGCAGGAGAAACTTTTTTAAAGAGGAAGGTGTGCATTATGGCCTGCCATCTATCATTTTTGTTGATTTTTTCCCATATTTTTGATTTGGATATTGATTTCTAAAGGGTTGATGGATTTGATTAAATCCTTGATTAGAATTATTTCTAAAGGCTTGTGCCTACTTTTTTTAAAGATATGACTTTATTGACAAATTTCTAATCAAGGCCTTCATTTCTTCATCCTCTTTTTTTTTTTGGGGAGAGTAGGATGTGGAGGCAATGGGTTGGGAACTCTTTTTAGAATGGGAGAAATGGAAAGGTTGAGGTGCTTGAGGTAATTCAGAAACAAGGGCATAGTAATCTAGGGGCTATCTTACCATCTTGGATTAGACAATTTTCTTCCTAATGGCTATAGGATAGGCATCAGGAAGTTGTGTGCAACACCCATAGATTGTATCATCACTACAATGTCATAATTCAAGGCTCTTAAGAAGTAAAGAAAAGCACCTTGAGGGTTGGTCTTAAGAGGGTTGGAATTTTGTCCCATGTCTTCTAAATCTAAAGTTGAAAATCAACCATGAGCTCATTGGGAGCTCTCTTGATCATTGTGAGTTGTTCTAATAAGGAGATGTTGTCTTCTTTCTCCTCAAACTTGATTACAAAGTGTAGTGCCAAGTCCATCCCAATTAGTGAATAGGAGGTAGTCTTAAGCTTTTGTACCATTGAAGTGCTTTTCCTTTGAGTGAAGAAGAAAACAAAAGCCTTACAACTACATCATCTTCTATAACTAGATGAATAAAGCATACATTTGCAATGTCTTGAATGTGATCTCAGGGGGTACTTGATTCTCACCAGTGAAAAATGGAATACTTTTGAGTGCAACTCACTGGTATATCATGTTGCATGTGCAAGAAGAGAGCCAAAGGAATACCACCATTGAAGCTGAAAAAGGGAATATTTCTCTATTGTGTGCCATGGCTAGAAATGGGTCTAAATACCCTAGATAGAGTGCACACAAAGGTCTACCAAGAGGAGGAGTGGAAATGCCTTTCATGTGAGAGATGATGAGATGTGTGTGCGTGGACTCTACTACTTTCTTCTTCTTGGAGATAACTAAAGATATTCAAAGGATTTTCAACCAACTTACTATGCTTTGTATCTAGTATGTATCCTTCTCATGAAAAGGGGTGCATGCTAACTAAAAAAATAGTAGATATGGATGTTGGGAGTCACCATATGTGTTAAAACAAGCCTCCAAAGGCTGGAAATCACTAAGTCACACACCAAAACTTAGCAAAAATGAAATGTATAAATTTTTAATACTTGTCCCACTAGGCATGCCAAAAATTGTTGGAGCTCAAAATTACACCCATCCCAAATCAAGATGATGATCTAGGGCTTTGAGGCAACATGGGACTATCTCCAAGTTGTGGGACTTGCACTTGAGACAGACCTCTAGAGAAGGTTGGAACTTCCTCTACTTATTTCTACTACTAAAACTACTCCTAGGAAGGGAAATGCAACTATCTAACTCTACTCTATGATTCCAAGGGACCAAGGTGAGAAGGAGATGCATGAAAATGAAAACCTAAGCTAAGGGGAGGTGATAACACCAAAAGAGGGGGATGAACACTCTCATATGATGAAAAAAGGGAAAATGTAAAGGGAAGGGTAGACAAACATGCCACATCCATCAAAACAACATTCACACACTCATCACAAAAAAAATAAACCTTGCAAGAGGACATAAAATGCACAACAAACCAATATATGCAAAGGAAAGGAAAGAAGATGAAAAAAATGAATAGGGTAGAAATAAACAAAAAAGAATTTTTATTTTCCAAAGATGCACAAATCATTTACAATGGTGGAAAGAGGCAAGTATCCACATGCAAAGAGCCAGATTTGAGGCCTGCAACTCAAAATGTAAAGGAACAATGCTTTAAATAATGCTCTCTTAGCAAATCCAAAGGGTCCAACCTTTACAAATGAGAATTGGCATGATCTGATTTGTCTATTCTTTCTACCTATGACACATGTTGCATGTTCATTTCCATAAGGATTCGGCCACAACCAGCGTCATTTAATTTTTTGTCGTGATGTGCACTTTATCTTACGATTCCTCGGAATAGACACATGGCACACACGGTGATTGGCACTTTGGAAGGTTGCAGAGTTAGCACATGCGCAAGAGTAAGAGGCACAAAAGGGAAGAATGCAGAGGTCTACAGTGTCTGCGTAAGAGAGTGCATGGAGATAGGAGGAAGGGTTGCATTCTTTCCGAGATGTGCAAGTATGCAAGGAAGGTGTTAGCGTTGGGAGAGGATAGTGCACAAGAAGAAGAGTGTTAATATGTGCGTAGCGATGCATGAAACTTGAAAGGAAAGGCATGCACAAGAGAATCATGTCGGAACTTACAATATATAAGGAAAATCCATAGGGTACATGTAAAAGGGTGCACAACAAACTAGGAATAAGTGCATGACACGAAGGTAAAAATTAAGGGAGATAGAAGAAAAGAGGGGAATCATGGGGTGCACAATGGGTGCACAAAAGGAAGCAAAAGGGAGGAAAAACACAAGAAAGAAGCATGGAGAGCACATGAGAGGGCACGCGAAGAACTACAACGATGTAAATGCGTCAAGGAAATCGAGAGATGCACGCACTTTGAAAACTTGATGTTAGAGCTAGGATGGAATCTATGAGTTGTCAAAATAACACGGGGTTATTTTGGACATCAATAACTTAATACCTAATTTAGATATACCTCTACAACTCTTTTTAAAATCCTCAAAATATTCAATCACTTTATTTTTAATTTTATTTTCTTCGTCCATAATCTCCATGACCAAGGAGTAATTATATGATAAAAACATCTAGCTAAAACATTCAATTCACCGTGACATCATTTATGTTAAATTAACGCATTCGGGTAAAAAGGAATGTCCTTTATAACTTACATGTTCTCTATTTTGGAGAGCTTCTATCTATCTTATTGTATGTAGGTCCTCATTAGCCATGCGGAGTGGAGTTTGAAATTTTGGTGGGAAGTTTCAAATATTTTATTTACTAGTTAGATTATTAATTTATGTAAGACTCTTTTTATTGATATAATTGTTTATTGGTTATACGATGAGTTGTTTATTTTTTAATTTTACTCTCTTATATAATCTAAAAATAATTGTTCAAATACTTCTAAATAGGAGTATCCCTCTCATTAATATAATATTTTATCGGTGTAAGATGAGTACATGTTTACTTGTTTGTTTTTACTCTCTCCTCCTCCATAAATTTATAATCTAAAAACCTGGTTCAAATACCTCTAAATATATACCTTACCACTCTAAATTAGATATATGTGTCTCTTTAATACATCATGAAATTACTTAGATATGACTCTAAAATTATCATTCATTCAACTCATAACTATAAATGTTGAGTCTATAAACTCACAAGCATAAATAAAATACTAACTCATGTTTAATTGCATATTTTTCCCCGCTTATCCAAAGGTAGGTAGTCATAACTAGACTAGTATAAACAACTAATCCTAGGATGAGAATGTTTTAATCCATAAATTATAGTATTATAGGGTACCAATGTGTTTGTCTATTATTGGTTCATATTAGGCTCTTACTACCACATGTCATGATTGTCTAATGCATTCTCTTTGTGTACCTCTCTTCCCCCTTCCCTTATTTGTTCTAGTGGTCTCCCTATAACCATGCATGTGCAGTTTTCCCCTAGAATCACGTGTTTTTGGTTATGATGGTATGTTTGTGTGGGTCATCTGGGTGCATCCATGTCATGCCATCTCATGTTGTCTTTGTTTTTCACCCATTTTGTGTTGGTTTTTGTGTCAATATGGTCCTAATTTGAAATCATGAAGTTGATATAAAGGACATTAATGCATTTAGGAAAATGAAGAGAACCATTAGTACCATACAGTGAATGTGTCAAAACAATTGATCTAAGTTTTAAAATAAAATATATGTGCATATTTCAATCATTTATTTATTTATCAAGCATTCATTTTATCATAAATAGAGTACGTAGATCGGACAACGTGTAACCTCTTGCCTGAAATTTTGTAACAATGATAAGGTGTTGCTCAATATTTTCCAACCTTCATGAGTTTAAAGGAATATGGCTGTAATTGGTTTTCCATTTGGTCTTACATATTTTTACACAATATTGATGTTTTATTTTTAACTCATTTTTTATAAATGTTGGTACAAATGTCATATTTGCACAATTATCTCAACTTATAATTTAATGATTAAATAAAACTATTAGTTAGTATGTGTTTTAATTCAATACCTTGATAACTAGGATGACTTATCAACCACTATATAGTGTCTTTCAAAGCATGTTATCAATTCATTCTACTATCAATTATCAAAGATAGTGTGGCTTTTAAAACTTATCAATCTTTTGATGAACATTACACATGGTTAATACCTTTGAAATCCGTATTTTAGAGGCAGATATGCTCACATATGAGAATGGTTCTCCATCTCATGTAAAATCTCAAAATAGTGGTTATGGAATTTTCAAAAGTACATGTGGAGCTTATTGATGTTGCAAAGTTTTAAAAATGGATCTATATGGAGTAGAGATAAGAATGCGGGATGTCTATGAAGATTTAGATGACAAGAGGAGAATGATTGATCCGTCAATCAATATATTGGTCAATGGGAAGCCAATGAATTTTGCTATGAATTTCAAGCCAAGAAAAGAGAAGACCTAGGATACTCTAGTTAAATATTTAGGGAAAGAAACTATAGCTACATCAGCGTTGAGTGGGAACCTAGATTCTGTAGAGGCAACAAAAAATACATTGAAAAATATGTTTCCGCATGGACCCCTTCAGGAATCTTCCAACAAACAAAGTATGTTCACCGATCCATCCAAGAGGGTCACTGCCTGTTAGACACATTACAAATAATAGTTGTCAATCCTTTCACAAACCTATAATAACTACTTAATCGTGTTCAATGCCACACTAAATGTTCGTAATAAACCTAATTTCAAAAAAATGGGTTTCAAAATTCATTACAATGCCCCATGGGACATGCATCCCAAGTCAATGTTATTCATCGAGAATGATGCGAAAATAAAGTACCTTCCTTCGAGAAATGATGATACACTCAACATTCATAACCATTTATAGTGATGTCATATGGAGAGCCAATGTTAACTATTAACTTTTGCTCTCCTGCCATATGGTTTTAAAATACATTGCACAATATGCTTCCAAGGAAGAGCATCATTCTAAAACCTACCATCAAATGCTCTCAAGGATTTCAAAAGGTGTAGCATCAAACCAGAAAACATATATTACCTTTTGTAAAAATGTTTATTGAGAGTATTGTTGAACATGACATCGAGTGCAAAGGAAACTTGCCACATGTTGTAGAAATTACCTCTTGTTTTTTGCAACCATTCTTTCATTTCACATTGAATGTTGGAAATAATTTGTTGAGGCAGGTATTTGTACCCAGGTATTTGATTCATGAATTGTCTCTATTCCTTGACACATATATGGAGCGGCCATCAACCATGGAATATCTTTCACTTATTGAGAATGCGCAATCCCAATCTTATAGCAAACAACGAACTAGGAATAAATGGAAGTTGTGTACTTGTGGCCGAAATTGTTTAGGTATTCCTAGATTCTTTCAGGTTCCCACTCAAGAATTAACTTCTTCTGAAATTTTTATTGGAGTGAACTCATTCTATACAAGTCATTTTGCAAGATTTCTTCTGACATTAGCACCGTAACCAAATAAATCATTCACAAATCCTAAGGAACAATTACCGTCCTTTGCATGTTTCCCAGACCTACTTCATCCCCAAACAACCTTCAAGAAAGGAATTTTTAAATAAGAAGAAATCATAAGTGCATCCACTCATTTGGATGACTGGTAACTGTTGTCCCAATTTCATCCTAAAAACCACATGGGACTTGATAGCCTTCATATGTTAGGTCACTGAGAATTCAATATCAACCACAATTGGGGCGATAATGATGTTCCACCTTCCTTACATGAGATTTATAGTGTCTTACACCATCACATTTAGTTGGTGTGGTTGTGAGATTATATTTATAATTTTTCGAACCGAGTTTAAAATCTCATGAGAAGGGTGTGGATATGTCACGCAAGCTCAAACCTCCACTTAAGTAATACCAAAACAAGTTAAAAGTTGTAGTGTCTTACCGGTCATCTTTGATTGGTATTTTTGGTATTGATGTACATTTATGAGTTACGTAACTTGATATTTAACTTCAGTAGGAGTGGCATGTATATGCCATGATGCCCTTGAATAAGCTTCAGTAAATAAAGAATTGCAGATTCCATTCTAACCACCCTGCTTAGTGTTTTGGTGTTATAGTGTGAATTTACATTACCAAGTAAATCAACCCAATTTACTCCTTCCACTTAAAGAATTCAATCAAACAAACTTATTTTGGTTGAATGATAAGGTCTGGATCTCTTGGTCTCGGGCTCTGGTTTGGAAGAAATTGGAGAAGGAAATGAAGTTTTATAACCATGATTTGTTAAATTAATATATTGTAACAGTAACTAATAATAATAATAATGGAAATACTAATGTGTACTAATATTAAATAAAATATTTTATTATGTTAGTCCTAGCAAACTTTCCACTGCAGAAATGGGAGCTTTGTAGATGAACGTCGTTTTCATCCAGCTCTTATCAGACCTGTGACAGGTGTTTTGCGTGGAAGCATGCACAGGGCATGTGAAGTATTCAATTAAATGCCTGGAGAAAATGGTTTAAACCCAGTATGTGTCAAATATTGATTTATCTCTCATGTTGTTTTCATAGATATGATTAAATTCGTTGGCTATATGTACTTGATGAATGTTAAATGTTGTCAACTATAAATAATTTTAAAATGAGTAATCACTTGTGAAGATCATAGCTAAAATAATCCCCTTTGGTTTGTCATCTGCGAACCACATGGAATGTACACTTAATCATTATGAAATGAAATATAACTTTGATGTGAAATTTTGGATTGAGCTTCATAGTATTTTTAAATGGGTGCCTGAAAATTAAACGTCAACCAACTAAAAAAACACTCAAAAAGTTATAAAATTTCTCTACACAGAGTTATAGTATTTTTAGATGTCCTATACAGAGTTTTAGAAGTTTGGATGGGCTTTTATTTTTTATTTAACCAGGATTTTGCAATCATTTCCTGATATTTGTTGGGTGTGCGATCAAATTATTTCTGAGTCATTCTAGTGGTATGAATTCAGCATCCACTACAAGTATGATACCAAGATCCAAATTTATATGGTCAGCATCCAATTGAGCAATCACATGAACTTGTGGATCTTTCAACTCTTTAGTGTCATCATCAAAACACCGAGCACGTGTTAGTACTGTATTTGCACACTGTATTGAATTGAGAAAACCAACGGCATGAGCCAAGCCACTACTAAAAATACGCTGGCCCTATCCCTCACGTAAGTTCGCAGGGGGTAGTGAGTTGGCCGCTGACTGGGCACTGTCCAGTGTTTAACGGAGCAAAATAAAAGTTAACGGACCCTGTGTCTTATCAGCGCCTCCACTGACTGCTCCACCAACCCAAGTCATTTCAACGCCTCCCCTGACTGCTCAGCCATACCTATTCACATTTATTGTTTTCAATATGCTGCGCCATTTCAAAGTATCTTTCAAATATATATTGAATGCTACCACTTAAATTATATTCATTAAACTATTTACTCCACTTTTTGGCGCCACTGTTCTGTTTTTTTTATTATTTTTACATAAATGATTTATTTAAGTATTGCAAAAAAGAACAGTAGTCATATTTCATTCAGTTTTATGGAAGTTGAAGGAGATTTCTGAAGGTTGGCTATGGAAGTTGAAGGAGATTTCTGAAGGAGATTATTGCTCATGACAGGGAAAATTTGGAAATAATCTGTACATTGCAAATCAGGTAAGAACATTATATTTTTTAAAATCAGTGATAAGTTCAACTCATCTTGTTTATTAATTTATTAAGTTTTTGAACTACTTTCCCAGTCATCTATCAAAGTTGAAAGGAATAACAATTCTGGTTAGTGTTTGCAAGATTTATTTGAAACAAGGCTAATTGAAAACAAAGAAATTATAAGTTGAATGGTAATTCAGATTCTTATATCTAATATTCAAGGTAAGATTTTTCCTGAGAGAGTTTTTGTTACAACAATACAACAACATATTACGTTGTCGCCCAATCTAAATGATGGAATACGTTATATTTACAGGCTATGGTCATTATAGTGTATAAAACTATGATGCCACATTCTTATGTGCCTACGGGATGTATATAAAAGTAGGTTGTTTTCCCACGTAATACGTTGTTGCGTCAACGACATGAAGTTCTAAAGATTTTTTTGCACATCATAGTATTATGAAACTATTCAAATTTGTTTCATTATATTACTTTAAAATAATTTCAAATCCTTTCCCTCCTACTATGAGTACAACAATTTAACAACACATTACGTTGTTGCCGCGATAACGATGCCCCGACTCATTACTAGGCTCCATAAGGTACATGGTGTCTTGTATAAAACTATAATTTAAGATCTTGGTGCGCCAACAGATCTATATCTAAGAAGGTGGTTTCTCAATGTAATACGTTGTTTCTTTGACGACTGCATTTATAAAGATTGTTTAGCGCTGAATACTCTATTAGAAGTTGTTTGATTCAATTAAACTGGAATACTTTCCAATTCATCCTCTCACAATTTAATTTCGACACGACGACAACGCATTACGTTGTCACCCGGCTAAACGGTGGAAAACGATATTCTTAGAAGCTATATTCATTATAGTTGGTGTACCTCTTAGCTCGGTAGATCCTCCTCAACGAGCATTTCACGTTCTCATATTCATGTTGTTGTTCTTCTCTACCACCGTGCCCTCAATCTTTATTTGTATGCATACACTGGGTCTTTTCGAGCAATCGGCATTGAAGTCTGACTTCCAAGCATATAGCCAATGACAAGTACTTTGAGTAAGGTCGCTGACTGCCCTAACTGTCCACATTTACCTTTTAACTCCGAGCTACTATGAGTACAACAATTTAACAACACATTACGTTGTTGCCCGCAATAACGATGACCTACTCTCGTTACTAGGCTCCGTAAGGTACATGGTGTACTGTATAAAACTATAATTTAAGATCTTGGTGCGCCAACAGGATCTATATCTAAGAAGGTGGTTCCTCAACGTAATACGTTGTTTCTTTGACGACCTGCATTTATAAAGATTGTTTAGCGCTGAATACTCTATTAGAAGTTGTTTGATTTAATTAAACTGGAATACTTTCCAATTCATCCTCTCACAATTTAATTTTGACACGACGACAACGGATTACGTTGTCACCCTAAGCTAAACGGTGGAAAATGATATTCTTAGAAGCTATATTCATTATAGTTGGTGTACCTCTTAGCTCGGTAGATCCTCCTCAACGAGCATGTCACGTTCTCATATTCATGTTGTTGTTCTTCTCTACCACCGTGCCCTCAATCTTTCTTTGTATGCATACACCTGTCTTTTCGAGCAATCAGCATTGAAGTCTGAATTCCAAGCATACAGCCAATGACAAGTACTTTTAGTAAGGTCGTTGACTACCCTACAGTCAATAGGATTGCTAACCATAACAAGTATAATACATCAAGGGACCAGAAAAAAAAGAAAGGATCTTAGGATATGGAAATGTATATGGAATTTAGAATCTCATTAAGGTCTAGGGATTTACCATAACTCGAAATTTTAAAACAAGTAATACTTGGAATAGTTGGATAATGTGTTGGTTGTCTTATGGTCTAGTGGCAAGATGGGCCACCTTATATACAAATAATTTGAGTACAATTCTGATGAGCATGCTCCTTGAAGTCACACTAGATACGAGCACATTTCCCAATGACCTTGATGACCACAATTGTGGCAATCATACATTGACATCAAGCCCAAAGGAAAGTCCTCGGGTGATACTAGTGTCTTAGGAAGAATCGATACCCCTTTTTCATGTATTATAGACTTCGAGCAAAGCCCATGTTTGAACATAATGAACCTTTTGCGTAAAAAACATAGAACAAAAGCACTCATTCATTTGCATAAATTCCCAAGGCTCTATAGAACCATTCCAAACACCTTCTACCAATAAATATTCTTAGTTAATGCCAACAATTAATGAAATCAAATGCTAGAGGACACTATTGAAATAATTTTTACAGATCATAAGCAACATAATCACCTTCATATCAAGCTCGACATTCGTAAGATGTTCTTCTGCAAAGCATCGCTTGAGAGACACAACTTCAATCAACAAATCCTATATGTAATTCACTTTTATACTCATGGTTAAATAATAAACATGAAGTTAATCTTTAAATGCAAACAAAAATTTGAATAGAAAGATTCGGTACATATATCTGGTACATTATGCTTTCTTGTTCTTAAACTCTATATTTCTAATCTACCAAAATAGTATTGCTTCTTTTCCTCTTACCTTCATTTCAATTGCATGTTTAAAGCGTTGCACATTTAGCTTGCCTATCATGTCAGTAAGCCTAGATATTGTTGTTTCCAAGTCCTCTTCTTTTTCCATTGACTCAAGCTTCCTCCTACGCTGATCTATTAGAGATCGAATGAAAACTACAACCATAAGATACTTACTGATAGCCATGACATTTTTAGTTGTGGCACTTAGTTACGTTTATTTTAACATGAACCATGTAAATCTATGTGGTACTCTCACATACCTTTCTTAATCTCATGAAAAAGGTGCTTATGTGTTCTAATACATGCTCGCCTATGTCACATGTTTTTTTGTAAGAGATGTTTCATACCTATCCGATTAGCCATTTCCTGTTGCTTTCTTCGTTCTAATCTCATATTGTTGACAATCTCCTCCTGGAGTTACAAATAAGACTTAATCCTCGAAAGAATCCTTAAATTAAATATTAAAATCTAGTAACATACATTATTTGCAACTAAAGGAAACCAAAGTGCTAAACAAAGATACATTCTAGCTTTGCATCCCACCCGTTTTCTTTGAAGATCTGCAGCTTCATCTTCTACATGCCTTTGTTCACTTGATATTGACCTAATATCTTCATCTATTTTTGCAATATGCTCTTCACATTCTCTCTTTTTTGGAGGTGATTTCATTGACTTCTCTCATATCCACATCTGAAATAGAGAAAATGAGACCTCTTCATGTGAAAAATATCTTCAAATAATACAAACATATGAAGCCAAGCAAGTCAATATATGAACTAATGGGACCCCAAAGTTAAGTTGTCACTTACTGGAAGCAAAAAGTCATGATCCCTGTACTGGATTCACACTAGCCGAGACATGGCCTCCATATCGAGAAATTGACCAACGATAGTGATTTTCCTGAGTCCATAGATCCATCACTCCTAACTTGTTTGTGTCATCAGCTCTACGGCAGTCTCTTCTGAACCAATGAACTAAGAGGAGAAAAGAAAATAGTTCACATACATCATACAAATTAATACAATATTCACCAAAATTAATTTGTGGTCTTATCCCGCGTCTGCTAGGGATTCAGCTGCATTTCCACCAAATTCCGCTTACATAATACATGTCAGATAATGCTAACTCATAATCTCATTATAAAACACCACTGTCTTTGTGATAAACAACGCATATATGAACATACCGAATGATCTAGTGCAGCCTGACTGATTAAAACTTCCTTCACAGCAGATGGGGCCTCAAATACTTCATCAAGCCTTGATGTGATCCCCAGATTGCGCATCTATAATACATTAATGAACATTACGTATCACACTGCATAAGAACCACTCTAGATACAAAGATTGATTTGATAAAATAATAAACCTTACCATATCTGATACCACCAGAGGTTTATTTTGCATTTGTCTATTTCCAGTGTAGTTCAGAACAGGAATATCAAATGGTTTCAAGTTTTTCACAAGCAAGTCTCGATCATATGGATCCTGGGTAATGAATGACTGCAATCACCAAGAAACAAAACACTTTCCATGGCTTAAGAAAATGGTTTGGAAGAAAAGAGTATATAGAAGGTGTGGAACTAAAGAAAATATTCAACAGAAACAAACAATCCCATTATAGAAGCAAATGAAAATTTAAAACACATTCGTAATCAAAATATAACATAATTCTTAGCACAGTCTAATGCATATTGAAAAATTATAAACTAAAGCGTATGGTTTTGCACAGAGCCAAATAATAGTGCATTACTTTGCTAAAGAAGAGATCTTAATTCAATGCATGTCTGGTATAGTCGATACATGGCATTAAATTTGCTTCCCATCAATGCAAAATTCAAACAAGCACTAAAATGCAGAGCAAGCGGCTCATATTGGAGAGCAACTTATTGGGAAGTAATGATCCAACACTAACTGCCTTGTTAGAGAAGTTTGACAGTGAAATAAAAGGTATCCCAGATATCTTTCACAGAATGAAAAGAAGATTCACCAATAAAAACGAAGTGCTAAATGTGTATTCACTATCCCAACAAAGTGTTTCGATTATATCAGCCATTCCATTTTTAAATGCTAACACATCTATGCATATTGATGTTACAAAACTTTTCAGAAGACTCTAAAAGAAAGGGCAAGATACAATAAATGAATTTCAATATAACTACCCTCAAAGATTGGAATAGGTGATATACAAGGGGCAAGGTTCATTAAAAGGTTATAAAAATATTTAGTGAGCAAGATAGCAGGAGTGTTGTAGTTGTTCTAGTTTGCTTTGTAATCCACCTTTGGCCACAATGAGAAGGGAAGTGGGCAATTGCCACTACCAACTGATTTTTCCCCATGTTGGGGATTTGTAGATCAAAATCTCATGTCTATTATTCCATGCTTATGCTTGTTGCACATGTGATTTTACATTCACATTCATTACCATATGTTTCCAGCATAACTTACAACATTCGAGTTCAAACGTTCATGTTCGACAAGGATGAAGTTCAATCCAAGTTTGCCAATGGATAAAGTTCAAACAAAATAATATTTTTATCTTTTTAATTTTCTAAAATATGCACAAATATGTCGAAGAGATGGAGTAGAGGGAGTTATCCATCCTTTGCTTTCACTCGCACATATATAATACAAAATCATGTCAAAAACTTATCGTATAAAAAATATGGATAAAGTTTGAGTTTATGTTTGCGAGGACAAAGTTCGGAGAAGTTCAAACTCTTTCCATAAAAATCGATGTACCTTGTGACACGCTTTCCAGCAACAAGCTACACTAATTCTATACATCACTAAGACTACAATATGTTATCTTGAGTAAAATCAAGTAGGGCAGCAGATTGTGATTCGATGAATTCAATAAGCGATAATCTTAGGAGTTAACGAGATCATTTTGGTATCAAAGTTGATTCGTATCTCCGGAATTATGAAAAGTATTGACTGATTTGTATGACACATGATGAGATCGTAGCAAGAAGAATTGCAACCTTACAAACTGGAGATATCTACAAGAAGGTAGAATCAAGGGTGAAAGAAATGCCAAAAAGGCAGAGGACTTTCCCAAGAGTTGCATCATTACAATCATGTATGGAAAATGCAATGAAGTCCCCACATACCATCACCAAACAGCAAGAGCTCATATCTAGGAATCAAGAATCCATGGATATGCCGGTCCATGCTCTCGCTAAGAAGTTTAGCGGGGAACAAGGAGAGGAACCCCATGAAGAAAAACCAATGGATGAGTATGAGGATGAGCAGCCTCCAAAGGACAAGGGTAACAGTAATGTAAAATCAGAACATGTCCTTTTCAAAGTTGAAACCAAGGTTAAAATTAGAAGCTTTGAATTAGAAGCTTTGAAGGACAGGTAGATGCAGAGTTATTAAACAAATGGTTGAAGCAATTAGAGGTATATTTTAATATGCATAGAATCATTGAGGCACAAATCATTTTGTTTGCACATCTCTAAATGGAAGGTCATGTTCTAATTTGGAGGGAAAGTTATAAGGCATCTTTTGAAAAGAAGAATCCTGTTGTAGCTAGGTAGAATGAATTCAAAGAATTGTTATGTAATAATTTGTATCCAATTGGGCAAAAACTGATCAAAAAATTAAGTGACAATATTTCAAGGAAGTGGTCAAAGTGTGCAGAATTATACCCCATAGACAAACCATGTTGATGAGCATGTACTTGGAAGATGAAGACCACTTGACCAAATACTTGAGAGGTCTCCATACACACCTAGGGAGATGGATCATTTCAAGTAAGCAAAAGGACTTTGATGAGGCATGTGTGCAAGCATAATGCATTGAGGAAGAGAGAAAGCAAGGAGAGGGAGAGCCCTCAGAGATAAATCAGCCAGCAATCTTCAAGAAAGAGCAAAATCAGCCTTAGAAGAAGGGTAAGTGAAAAGGTAAGAGAAATGTTACCAATTTGCAAAATTGCAAGGATCCAAATAACCATTGTGATGTGGATGGGCATACTAACGCTAAGTGTTGGAGGTGCATCCGGAACTGCACCCCAAGAATTATTCCAAAGAGGACTCTAAAAAGGCCATGGTATCTTTGACAGAAAATTCGAAGGTGTAGATAAAGGACAATTGTTGATGAGAAGTTCGGTTGCACAACTACCAACACAAACAACAAGGAACAAGAAAAAAGGAGACAAGTAAATTGTTCCAAATCAAGAAAACCAAGGTAAATGCACTTGTTAATATTGTTAGGAATATCTTGGGATTAGTGCTCAAATATTTATTTGTAAGGGTTAAATGTAATATTCATAGATTACATTAGTGAGTTAGTGAGATATTAATATTGTGACATTAATATCATATTTGTGTGGGAAAAACAAAATAGTGTGATATTATTAATATGAGTTATCAAACAACTCATTATTAATAATATAGGTTGAAATAAGCTACTATGAGTACAGCAATTTAACAACACATTACGTTGTTGCCCGCGATAACGATGACCTGACTCGTTACTAGGCTCCATAAGGTACATGGTGTACTATATAAAACTATAATTTAAGATCTTGGTGCGCCAACAGGATCTATATCTAAGAAGGTGGTTTCTCAACGTAATACGTTGTTTCTTTGACGACCTGCATTTATAAAGTTTGTTTAGCGCTGAATACTCTATTAGAAGTTGTTTGATTCAATTAAACTGGAATACTTTCCAGTTCATCCTCTCACAATTTAATTTCGACACGACAACAATGCGCATTACGTTGTCACCCTAAACAAAATGGAAAACGATATTCTTAGAAGCTATATTCATTATAGTTGGTGTACCTCTTAGCTCGGTAGATCCTCCTCAACGAGCATGTCACGTTCTCATATTCATGTTGTTGTTCTTCTCTACCACCGTGCCCTCAATCTTTCTTTGTATGCATACACCTGTCTTTTCGAGCAATCAGCATTGAAGTCTGACTTCCAAGCATACAGCCAATGACAAGTACTTTTAGTAAGGTCGCTGACTGCCCTAACTATCCACATTTACCTTTTAACTCCGAGCTACTATGAGTACAGCAATTTAACAACACATTATTGTTGCCGCGATAACGATGACCCGACTCGTTACTTAGGCTCCGTAAGGTACATGGTGTACTGTATAAAACTATAATTTAAGATCTTGGTGCGCCAACAGGATCTATATCTAAGAAGGTGGTTTCTCAACGTAATACGTTGTTTCTTTAACGACCTACATTTATAAAGTTTGTTTAGCGCTGAATACTCTATTAGAAGTTGTTTGATTCAATTAAACTGGAATACTTTCTAGTTCATCCTCTCACAATTTAATTTCGACATGATGACAACGCATTACGTTGTCACCCGGGCTAAACGGTGGAAAACGATATTCTTAGAAGCTATATTCATTATAGTTGGTGTACCTCTTAGCTCGGTAGATCCTCCTCAACGAGCATGTCACGTTCTCATATTCATGTTGTTGTTCTTCTCTACCACCGTGCCCTCAATCTTTCTTTGTATGCATACACCCGTCTTTTCGAGCAATCAGCATTGAAGTCTGACTTCCAAGCATACAGCCAATGACAAGTACTTTTAGTAAGGTCATTGACGCCCTAACTATCACATTTACCTTTTAACTCCGAGCTACTAGTCCATTTATATTGATGCTAGTGATGATTTGTGATACCCTTGAGAGCTATTTTTGGGTTAATTCTCTTCTATACGGCAGCAGCTGATTTTAAACATTTCTCAACCTTAAATAACTTAGAAAAGATACTCTATTGTCTAATCTTATATATGTATGATGTCGTTTTTATGAGATTATTGATGTCGTTTTTACTTTTTTTGTTGACCTGAATTTTTTTAATAATGATCCTCAATTTCTTTAACATATTGAACATTTGTGAATGCAGGCAGGTCCTATCATTTTAGCATCAGCTATAATATAAATATAAAATGGTTAGTGTTATTGTCTAATTGTATAGTGTGTTAGCTTGGGCATTTTTTTTCCAAATTTTAATAATTTGTAGTGTTATTAACATCAATGTATAATCAAAGAGACTCAAAGTGGAAGCGCTTGTTAGACATTCCTATCCAAACATCCTCCTAAGGACTGTTTCTCTGCATTAGATGTTGTTTGGAGCAAAGTTAAAGATAACCGTGGAGTGGAAGGGGATTTTGTTGCATGGATAGAAGTTGACGAGTAGATGATTTTATTAAAGGGGAATGTCACGGACATCATTTCCAACAAGTTATTACAAACGTTGGAGTCATTCATCACCCATAAGGAAAGTACACACGGATTCGAATTGATAGCACCATCGGTTATATAATGTATGATGTGGCAATGTTCGGTGATGTTTTTAATGCAGTTTTAAAATTGTTGTTTACTTTATTATGACTCACTTTTAGTGACATTTTGCAGATATTGGTGTAGCTATGGGCCTGAAGACTTTAAAGAAGAGGATGCTTTGCCATATGATAAGTCCAAGGTTCCAACTAGAGGGACGGGGAGTAGACCTAGACGTAAACATATAAAATGTGGTTGCCAATGCAATTTTAATGTGCGAATTCTTATGAAAAGAAGTGAATATGCACTTATCACATATCCTCAGATGGATCATGTGGATAACAACAATCATATATGCCATGGCCAAAAAAATCACAAATTTGAAGGGACACGAGCTTATTATGCGCCACATATTAGTAAGGAATTGCAAGAATGGGTAGAAAAGTTATTGTTATTAGGAATGCCAGCTGATATTGTGTTGCAAAAGCACCGTGAAATGGTTCATGAGAAGCTAGCCTTGTTTGATGGGAAAACAAAACGTGATGATTTCTTGTCTTCACATGATGTTCAAAATATTGATACAAAAATAAAAGCAGCAAAGTACATGTATGATAGAAATGATGCCCAAAGTGTGAGAGTATGGCAAGATCAAAATCCAAATATATGTTTTGAATACCAAGAGTATGAAGGAAATGTTGAGGAAGATGGTCACGTGCCGTTTATCATGGGCATTCAAATGCCGCAACAACTTGAGTGGATGTTAAAATATGGCCATAACAACATACTTGCAATGGACGCCACTTTTGGGACCAATGGAATGAAGGTATTCTCTTTTACATAATCTTATCAATAAAAAAATTCTGCAAAAAATATGTTACATTTTCTTACCAATAATCTACTAATTCACATTGTTATTGCATTGCCAACTCTCCATAGTTCAAACTCTATACCATCCTCGCATTCGATTCCAAAACATGGGCCTACCAGGTTGCATGGGTTATAATGTCAAGAGCTACCACTAGCGACTTAACCCAATGGATGAAAAAGCTGGTGAATAGAGCACATGCTCATATGCTTGAGTGGAAACTAAATGCTTTCATGGTAGATGATGCTACAGCTGAAATCAATGCTATTAGGTTGTAAATTAATCTTTGTGTATATTGTTAGAATATATAAATTTAAATTATAGATATTAAGTTTGCTATCAAATTTTTAAAATTCTAATACAATTCATTTTCAAATACGAGAGAAGTTTTTGGGTGTGAAGTATACTTATGCAAATGGCATGTACGGAGGGCATGGTTGAAGAATCTTGTTGCCAAGGTTAAGGAAGATCAAAAAGACGTGTAATGTTTAATAGGTTGGGGAAATTATGCACCATTCAAATAATGAGGAGAGTGCTATTCAAATGGCACAAGATTTTGTTACTGATTTTGCGACAAGATAAAATTTATTAAATATTGGCGGAACACTGGCTTCTAAGAATTGGAATGTGGGTGAGACATCTACGGACTTTAAAGCATGTTGGGCAAGAAACAAATGCTGCAATAGAGGCATATCACTCTATACTTAAGAGTAAGTGGTTATCCTCCATTCGAAAAGCATCTCATCGCAGGGTTGATCGTGATACATCAGTTAATCACAGTTGTTTTTATATATTATTGGTGGAGTCAATGTTGTAAGGAAAGTGGGTTCTACCGTAACTTCAAAGTGGAGAAACTAGAAAATAACCAATGGCTGCATGCACAATCCATTCCTGATTATTATGTCACCTTCCATACCTCGACCCACGGTTAGCATGGGTTCATGCCGAGACGGATGATACTTGTCACTATGAAGTATGGTATCAAACCCCACATTTGGCAATGTGTGGATGTGGAGTGTCAAAGAATGGGTACTTATGTAAGCACGTAATTAAAGTGAATATGATGAAAAGAATTCAGCGAGAGAAAACTTTAATGTTCAGGTATTCTAGGCAAAATGTTTTTCAAGATTTTGCAACATAGTAATTTATAGTATCTAAATTCTATTAATTTTGGTTTTTATTCAAATCTTTGATTTATTATACTAATTTGTAATGTTCTCTAGGGTTTATTTTGTGCTCCAAATGTTGCATGTGGAGATGAACATGTGGTTGATGATCCTTTTGGTCAAGCATGGAATCCTCCAAACACCTGTGAAGACTCTATGCATGTTTTGCAACAAGATAAACATGTTATAAATGAAGAAGATGAACACTTGAGCCCACAAGTGAGAAGGATCAGAAAAATAGTAGATAACTTGATCTTGTTGGTCCTCTAAACAAGTCATTTCTTAATTTATTAGAGAATACACTTGTGGAAACAACAAACCGATTGAGGGAAAGCCAAATATCTTCTATATTAGGTGTGCAACATCCTGAGGCACAACCGTTTAGACCCGTAGATGATGGATTCAACAATACACTTCATCGAGAGAGAGATTTTATAGAGAAGATGTTGAATCGAAGGCGCCCATGTCCAACAAATAGGAAAGCTAGTTTTCCTATTGTAAAAAAGAGTCGTGTATCACGTCGACTAACATGGGAGGATGAATTAAAAAGAGCTGCAGAACGAGATAGGGAAAGGGGGCTTGTTGAAGAACTTGAAGATGATACCAACACAAATGGAATTTAAGGGTAATTTTAGATTGCAGCAGTTCAACAACATATTATGTTGTTACCCTTGAGAAATGATGAACAAACACATTATTAGTTTACAAGATATGCTCATTATAATATCCAAAACTGTGATACCATCTTTTTATGCTCCTACATGATCTATACCAAAGTAGGTTATTTCTCAACGTAATACGTTGTTGCCTCAACAAAATGGATTTTTAATGTTTATTTTGCATTTTATAATGTTATGTATCTATTCAAGGTTGTTTAATTCAATCACTTTGTAATAATTTCCCACTTATGCCCTTCTACTTTAATTAAAATAGTTCAACAACGTATTGTGTTGTCATCCATAATAAATGATGCAAGTTTCAATATTTATACAAATTTGTCACTTTAAAATACTTATGCTTTAAATAATTTGACAGTCTTTGATGTTTCTAAGAATGCATTATTGGGATCCATGCCGTCTGTATGGACTTCTACTCTAGAAGTATTGATGCTAAATGACAATTCCCTGATTGGCAATATTCCTCCAAGTTTGAGCAACTTGGCTGGTCTTGTAAAGTTAAATTTGGCAAACAACAAATTAAACAGAGTCATTCCACCAAGCTTGGCTGATATTCTTCAACTTCTAGTATTGAACTTGGGAGATAATGGTCTGGAAGGAAGCATACCTTGTGGGCTATGCCCCTTGTCCTTGAAAGTACACAGTAATAAGCTAAGTGGAAGATTCCCTTCCCCAATAGTAAATTGTACAAAACTACAAACACTTGATATTGGGCACAATTCATTCACAGGGCATATTTCAAAGTCAATCGAAATCTTTCATACCTTCAAGTGCTACTGATGAAGAACAATCATTTCAGAGGTAGCATTCCTTCTGAAATTGGCAAGTTGAAGCAACTCCATATCTTAGATCTCTCCGCCAATAGTTTGTCAGGGTGTATTCCTCATAGCATTGTATCTCTGCAAGCAATGACTGTGGTAGAAAGTGGACATAGGATGAAAAGAAGGTATCCACTTGGACCTCTTAATGAACCATATGCTTATCATGATGAGTTGAATATGACTTCCAAAGGCATTTTTTCCACAACCGCAACACTATCCATATATTCTATCCACTCTATCATGCATAGATCTCTCAAGAAATCAATTAATGGAGTTCTTCCTTATGATTTTGGAAAAAAAAGGGTTGAAATCTTCATCTATCCATGAACAATTTCAAATGAAGCTTCCAAGTAGTTTGGGAGAAATGAGTGATCCGGAATCACTAAGACCTTTCTAGAAACATGTTTTCTGGATATATTCCAAAAAGCTCACATCACAATTTGCACCTCCTACTCCCGCTTCAAATGAAGAAGAAGACAACAATGAAGAGATATAAAAAAATACCGAACACGAGGTAGGATTCCCGGGGTATAATATCTATGGAGTAGGTTTTGGTGGAAGTATTGTTATTGATATCTACCAAGAGAGAGCATGAAAAATGGTTATTTCAAAAGGGTTGATATAATTATGAAGCTTTTGTTTCCTTTTGTATATCGCAAGAGAAGGCTATGAAAGGTTTTTTTCCAAAAAACCATGCCTTAAGGTCTCATCAACGTACTTAATCATCTTTCATATTGATCAGATTGTATTTGAAAAGGACTATTACCATACAAACCCTTGTGAAAGTGTTGCAGCTTATAAATCTTTGATATATTTTATTTAACTATTGCTTCCAATCTTGTGTGCTATTTTTTAAAATGGGGGTAAATGTTTAATTCAATACATGGTATTCTTTAAGACTAATAACATGTTCATTAAATAGGCATAATTAATTTTCAAGCATAAACAAATTCTCTTAACATTGTTCATAAGTCATGACTTCATTAGACAAGTAATGGGTACTTTTCTCCATAGGTAAAAGGTTGGTAGAGAATGAGAAACTCGAGAGATCGACGAGAATATATTCGAAAGGAATGTTGGTCAAAAGAGACCCAAATTATAAAATAAAAATTAAAATGTATCCAATAACTTCATATTAAAAATGTACATAATAATTTCTATATAAAATTACATTTACAAAATATCATTACATTTGCATCATTTCGACATCCTTAAACTCATATACATCATTAGTTATGTTTGCCTAACTATTTTAGCTTAAATGTGACATGTCTAAAAATTTTGAACAATGTCAAAAGCCCATGACAAGTGTTTTATTTCAATTTTATTTTTTTGAGCATTTTTCCATGTTCTTTTTCGTTTTCATGGGGTGCGCTTGTCCAACATCTCAACTATCAATACATCTCTTGATGTACTTGAGCTATATCCGAATAGAAATGTTATTTGGTCTTGTTCTTCACCGTGCTCCAGAGTACTAATATTGAATTTGCACTCATTAAAAATGTGATATTTGAATAATGTTGGAGCAAGGTGAAAGATATGCAACTCCAATCTAGTGATCTCAAAGTGATGCCTAGCTTGCTTGGCCCGGCCATGAGCAAGGAAGAAACATCAAACACATCCAAAGCAATGAATATGGGTCTTCCATTAGTGTTCTATAGCCATTGCCACTCTAGTGAACACTTGAAACAAATATATGATATTCATAGTTTTTTCAAATGAACTTTAATTTTTTCATGATTATCTAAAATTTCAACATATTGCAAAAACGGTCATAGCAAAACTTCGATAAGTTTAAATACTATTAATAAGATACACGTGTATAGATTTTTTTCGAAGGTATGCATAATCCCATTCATCTAATATGGACAGGAAAAATAGCAATAATAAATAAATAGTCTAAAGCTCCTAATAAATGCTATCAATAAATTCCTACTCTCATTACATTTTACAAGTCATGTTGGGGAGCCAAAAGAGGATTTTGGCATAAAATTGGCACTCCTATGGATCTTACATTATTTTCTCGGGAGAAAACCATAACATTAAACTTGATTTTTTCTTTCACATAACCGAGTATCTTCTATTGTTTCTACAAATAATGATACAATTCATTGTAATATCAAAACTTCAATGATTAAATCTGAGAGCTCTTCAAATTTCCCGTTGCTTGTTATTAGCAGCAATGAGTTTCGCGCTCCAACCATCCTCGAATTTTCTTTATTTCTTTCATCTCATCATAAGGTGTGTGTAAATGCTTTTGATCCTTTTCCTTTAATCTTTTCTCCCTGTCAATGTTTCCAAACAATGGGCATATCTTATAAACTATTACAAGTCGTCCCTGATAAAATAAGTTTATCAAAATTATAAATAAGATATTGTGTGGTCACCTGTTGTCTTGGATCCTTTACTAAAGTTTCCTGCATCTCGATTTCACCTTCTATTACGTTGCTACAAAAATGAAGGATTATAATGCAAATTATTTCCTACATTAACTTCAAGAAAAAACACAAATATTTTAAATGTTTTTATATTTGACTCTAGAAGTAATTAGCAATGTAAATCTTAAGTTTACGCTCCTTACCAAATCGGATGAAGCACGACCCATTTTATGTACAATTTGCATGGAATCAACAATACTTTGGATAAAATTTTTACGTTTCTTACCAAAAGCTTATTTGGTTGTTCCCCTTCATTCTACAAACAATCAATTCATATAAATACTATATAATACAATTAAAGAACATGATTGTTAGAAAGAAAGAAAATTATAAGTAAAATGATATTGGGGTAAGGGAAGCTCCTATAACATTTGAATTTGAAAGTAAGGGAGCCAAGTGGTATAAATATGTAAATAGTTTCATCGTGATGGTATATGTTTCCATCGTTAAAATATTATAGTGAAAATGCAAATGGCATTTTGAAAGATAAATACATAAGAATACAAATAATGTAATGGAAGGAAATGTATAGGGAAGTAGGAAAAAATTTAAACATTAGAGGCTAGAAAGGAAAATCTAGAGTATCCATTTCATTGTGTCACCTATGCATGGTAAAATCTAATATGAGCTTCTTTCTTTTTTCTATCAATACTGAAATAAATAATGCATCATTGATATAACCAATCAATTGGAAAAAAGAATGTACATCAAAACATAGTTTTACCTCAATTGCAACATTGTCATCTTAATATGAGGCATTGGTTTGACAAAATGGATAAGTATACTTATAACGATATAAAATCAATCAAATGTGCTAAAAACACAATAACAATCAGTAAGAATACAAATTAACACACCTTTGTCTCTTTTCCATCCTCTTAGGAAAAATTAATTGCCTTGCAATGGGAAACCAGATGCAATATGTCTTCTAACAATTTTTCTATGTATTTTATCCTTGAAAAAGAACTCTTATGTGTCTTCTTGGTTTTCTTCTTTACAAAGAAACGTTGTCAAAAGTCCATAAAATGCTTTTAATACTCTTATTTATACTATCGTGGCTAGATATAAAAATTGGTAACGATTCTCACAACCTAATGTAAATAGAGTTGTTATACTAGCAATTGCATACGAGTTGCAACTTATCTTTGGATCCTGTTCTAAATCTTTCATTTGAAAAAGTTGGTAGGATGCTGAAAAAGGTTGTGGAGTTGTGGAGTTTGCAACATGCTTACAAAACACGATCCAACCTCACACATGCATGTTTTATTTGTTGACAAACATCCATGACATAAATTTGAGGCAATTTCTAAAACAAGATTAGGGCTTCATCAATATGCCCATTCGAGCATACTCGTGTCGTTTCCTTCCAATAGACCACATTCTCTTTAGCCATTTTCTCAAAAAGATTATGAGCCCTGTTGAAGCACCCATCTCATGCATACCCAACAATCATAGTTGTCTAGGAGGTGACATCTCAATGATGTATTTTGTTAAACAATTAGCGTGCCTTATCTACACCACCGCATTTCGAATACATAACCAAAAGAACACTTCCCGTATCGTCATGCCCCCGCTTGAGATCTCGCCAAGTAAATGGATCGATATATTTGTAAACGTAAAACCACATGCCATTTATGGGATTTTAATTGCAATGTGAACCATTGTGTTGTATTCCTATCCCTGGTTTTTCTTCAAACTATTTCAATGCATCCTTACCATTCCCACCCTACACTACAATCATCACTGACCATGAGATTTTTATGCCCCGTTCAAGCATTTAGAAAAGCACTTTGCGAATATCAACCAAAATTTTGCATTAAACATAAATAGGGATTTCCAAACAAATCCCTCAAACACATACTCATCCATGTGGGTATGAATTAGTTTTACTATGATTAAATACTCTTATTTGTATTTTATACATTTTCCTTAAATATAATGAAATTTTATTATATATGGAAAGGACAGGTTATGCTATAAAGGGCTTCCAATTTTTATGGTATGATATTCTACACTTTTACTCGATTTTGTCCCTCCTTTTAGCACTAAAATCTATCCAACTCTATTATCGATCGCCACTTCTCAAACAGCCTCAAAAAAATTCCCCTTCAAAGTCTGCAGTAACTCTAAATATTTTCTCGAAACAAGAGGGAATATGGACAAAGGTGATTCGATTAGCATGGCCGCTTGATGTATACATTTAAGTTTATAGTTAACGCTCACTTTTCATTGCGGGCTTACCATGGAAATAGGCAACAATAATGCTCTTCTCGAAGCCCGAAAAGCTTTCAAAATTTTGGACAATGTCTAGTAGCTATTTTCATATGACAGACCTGGGGTTTATTGTGACAAATTTAATTTGTTGGTAGCCATTAGAAAGATAAAGTAGATTTTTTTGATCGCTGCCAAAAAGGCCTCAAGAGCTACTTATTTGTGTGAATGGAAATGATTCCATCATTTTAAAATCCTCATTTATTTATTAACTAACGGCGTATCCTTGCTACCCCCCTGGAGAAGCAACTGCTAGTTATACTACGCAGGTGAATGCTTTCACAAACACTTTCGTATTTTTAATATTCGTGAAATGTTATTTATGCTTGTTAAATCATCACTGGCAGGGGCATACATTGATTTCTTTGCTTTCCCCAACTCCATCGAGACCAACAATGGCATCCAGAAGGAATGTTGCCTGCCCTGTAAATGAAACCCTTGCCAAATTTGTGTTCGAAAAATGGGAAGAAATGGCCGTCAAGGAGACTTTCACCGATCGTTTGAATGCTACTTTCTCCAAGGCCTATAAAAATCTCTGTGACCACAAGGATCCCATCTTCGACCTCAAAGGAGCCAGCAAAATCAAGTATGTATTCACATTTGATTAATTAACCTTGTTGCCCAGGGTTTAGGGTTTTGCAGTAAGCATAATAATGCACAATATTTTATGAAGTCTGATTATTTAGAAATTCAAAGTCAACTGAATGTGCATATTCGTTTGGATTTATTTACTTAGTTTCAGGGTTTAGTGTTTTTTTAGGGTACGAGAGTTCTTTACATTTTATTTCGGGGTAACCTTGGGCTTTGATATGCGATCAAATTCACACGGGATTTACACCAGGTTTTTTTCGTTGAGTTACACTTTGTGATACCCAACCATCAAGATGTATGCGAGTCTTTTACCTAATTTTAACAAAAGATTACGTGTTTGTGGGGCTATGCTAACCTAATTTTAACAAAATTATGTGTTTGTGGGGTTATCTTTATGAAGGCTTCAAATGTAACATATGGTTCCGAACATTTTTTTAGATCCATCTTGATGGCTGGGTATCACAAAGTGTAACTCAACGAAAAAAAAAAACACAGTGTAAATCCTATGTGAATTTGATCACATATCAAAGCCCAAGGTTACCCTAAAATGCAAATGTAAAGAACTCTCGTACCTAAAAAACACTAAACCTTGAAACTAAGTAAATAAATCCAAACGAATATGCACATTCACAAATTTGAATAATTAGGATTTTTGCTTTGGACATGCATTCCAAAAAGATCCTCAAAATCTATCTCACATTGGAAAACAAGTCATAGCCGTGGGAAACATTAAATACAACCAAAAACATCATAGCTTCCGAGAAACAATGCTGAAAACATTTAATGTACCACCAGAAACATCATAACACTGGAAAACATTTAACAAATGCCGGAAACATCTTAAAAATGAACCTTTGACTTTCGTATTGGCACATTCATTGCACCCCCAAAAGGTGCAAGTGGTAGTATATGTAAGATAAAGTGTAAAGATCTCTTGTCCACACAAAGGGGTTCCTGGATTTTTATCATAAAATTATCAATGTTATCTTTTATTTTTATTATTTATTTTTAAAGTTGTTATGGTTTTGTTTAGAGGAGTTGGAAAGTGGATGTTGACGCTACCTTGAAGCGTATTTTGAGAGCAACAAGGATGATTTAAGCCGGGAAGTCTTGGAGCCTAGAGGTAAGATTCACCCAATTTTCTTTGAAGTATTTTCAGCTTTATCTAGCGGCGAGTCCAATTCTCTAGGTATTGTATTAATATGCCATTGTGATCTAAATGTTTTCCAATGACAGCCTTGGTATACTTAATTGTTCTTAGTTCGGACCTAAATGTTCGAGTAGATGATCACATGAGTACGATAATTTTTTTTGCTGAGTGATTAGGGGTGAGATTAGGCATTTACTGTTTGCAGGGTATGTATTAAGATTACATTATTAACAAGGATGGGATGATTTCATCTTCTAGTAGGTGTATAACCCAAATTACAGAGATCAGATGGCCTCTGGTAGTTGGTGCTACATCTTGCTCAAAAACTCGCTCTTCGCTGCTTTGTCTTTGGACGTGATTGTCCTAATAGGCCGTGGTTAGTGCACAAATCCTAGTTGTCACATATGTGACTTGCAATCACAACGTTCTCTTTTGAGTTCGAAAGAAAGTTTTATGACTAATATTAGGAGACAAAGTTTGCTAAGGTATGTTGAAAATTTGGACAAAAATCGAATCCAGGATCTACTTGTAGACGACGAGCTGCTCTACCACAGAGCTACTCATTCATCTCTTCCTGGGGCTTTTATTATGGGTTCTCAAGCGCATGCCAGCACATCCAATACCCTCTAAGCATCAGTTTGCATTTTGCTTCGACAGTGGGGACAAGTATGGACTGTGATCGCAACACCTACAATCACCCACCACACTCCCCACCCTAGATTAATCCTTCTTCGATCAAGGGTGCTAGCACGTTCACAAGGCAAGTTCTAGCTATGGCTCTAATACCATGTTGAATATATAGGCACACTAGGATTTTAACTTGTGATCTACTTGTGGGAAATTTCGTTCACTATCACCATCTAATGATGGATCATGGGGCTCTTATTACAAATTTTCAAGTGTAATTGAGCACTTTTGAGTACCCTACCTTTAGTTATGCGTATTTTTGCTTGTAAAACTGGCCGTGAGAGTAGTTGGTTGATAGTATAATGGAGAGTGCCTTGAGGCATTTGGATGACATCTATTCCATTGAGTCTATTGCTATCTCATAGAATGTTTCATCGAGGCTATCTCGTGCTATACGAAGAATATCTTATATTAATGAGATTTTGTGCCATTCACAATCTCCTCAAAGCTTTCTGTCAAGCACCCACCTTTCCTCTCCGTCTTATCGGTTAGAGGAGACATATTTCCCTATGCACTCCTCAACTACCTGATGTTAGATAAGTACCTAAAGACTATCTCCTCCCCAACTCCCTGGGGCTTTTAGCATGGATTATCAAGTGTGGGCAAGCACTTCCAACATCCTGTTAAGGGCAGTTTGTTATTTGCTTCAACAAAGCGGGGACAAGTATGAATTACAATCTTAACACTATCCTCTAAGCTTCAATCCTTCTTTGAATGAGGGTCATCACAGATCTACAAGGAAAACTCCAGCCATAAAAATGTGGGTGCACTACGATCTGAACCAATGACCTACTTCAGGATAGTGAGCTTTCGCTATCACTGATTGTCTTAACCATCTCAGGATGGGACTTGTATTATGTATTTTAAAGTGTTGGTGAGCGCTTTCAATAATTCCCCACTCCTCTAAAGCCCCTAAGGGATGGACTGCTTCTTGCTACTGCAATGTGTGGGATAAATATGAATTGTGGCATCTGCAACTTAAGTTTGCCGACAATTCTTGGTAAAATAACACCTGTATCATAAACTTGTGGGTTCATCTGTTATGTGGTACCTGTATGTTGGGGGTGATTTTTCAAAACAATATTTTGTAAGAGGTACAGAGATGTTTAGAAGATTTAATATGGCTATTATCTGCTACAAAAAAAATTCATGCACCGACTGTGAACGACATTGGGCTTGACTCAAAAGAGTCTTCAGCATTTGGCCTGTCTCAAAATGTTACACAGGGACGCATCCCATAGATTTTGGTGATGTCCCGGATGTTCCAAACATTTTGGGACTTGGGACTTTGAGGAGGGGACATCCCCTATTTTAAATTTTTTAAACTATTTTGATGTAAATTTACTTTAATTTTTTGTTCTTTTACCAAAAACATTGTATTTGAATCTTGAAAGTACTTTGAAAAGCATTAAAGACAGTTTAAACCCCTAAATTTCATTGAACAAAGTTAAAACATATAAATATTATTTAATAGCCGTCCCATTCCATCCCCAAAATCTAGGATTTTTTTTGCCGTCCCAGAAATGCATGTGATGTATTTTTTGCTCTCAAGGGGTAGGTGATATACTTCGCCGCAGAGGGAGGTAAATAGCCGACCAATGAACTTAATCTTAAAGGTGTACGCAATCAGGCTTGTGATTGGGCGAGGGCAATATCCAGGATGAGGAACATTATATCCTAAATTATAATGGGCTATTATGTAATCATATAATGTTCGTAATAAGACTTTCCATTTTATTGCAGGCAGGTCTTATATGTAAACATATATCAAGCAGGTCTTTAATCAATCAATATAAGCACCGGTATTTGCCAATGGCAACTATTGGAAGCATCTTGCAACCGACGTCCAAGGCAATCTCTCTATTGAGCTTTTACCGTTTGCAGGATGAAGTGAATGGTCCTTGGGTTATTTTACTCGCTCGTAACCCCTACGGGCCAGTATCTGCAACTGAGCTTTCAACTTTAATCAATGGATTAGCATATGAGACACTGGCATCCAAACAAAGCAACACATCATAATGCATAGCAGCATGCAAACTACTTCAGTTAGCCAAAGCATGCTGCCATCCTAGGCCTAGATAGGAAGACAATCTCCAAAAATACAAATAATTGACGAGGCATACAAACGGAAGTGCAGAAAATTAACTAGACTATACCCTGGAACTTTTAGGTATTTGTATTTGATATCAAATTTCAAAATTTTGCCATGCAGATTACTACTAGTTTATTTGGCTACATAACTCAATACTGAGTGGAATACAGGGAAATTACCTCTTGAAGGAGTGGAACATTATCTAAAGAAAATATCGGGAAAGAGATTGTGGAGGACGATAAGCAGTTATCAAGGAGATGAGAGAGATCATAAATATTCACATAGGACAGGCCGGAATACAACTGGGGAACACCTGCTGGGAACTATTTTGTTTAGAGCACGGCATTCAGCCGGATGGTTTCTTGTCTAGGTAAGGCCTTCTAGTAACCTTTATGAAACACTGTTCAACATTATATACAGAGAACGGTATGGCAATGAATTTATTTCGCTGAACTGGTTTTTAAATGCAGCGATGAGGCAATGAGAGGGATAAACTACGCACATAGCACTTTCTTCAGTGAGACTGGAGCCGGAAAGTATGTTCCCAAAGCTCTGTTTGTTGATCTTGAACCAACAGTCATAGACGAGGTTAGGACGGGCACATATAGGCAACTCTTCCATCCGGACCAACTTATTTCTGGCAAGGAAGATGCAGCTAACAACTTTGCTCGAGGCCATTACAGTGGTCAGATCTCCTATTCTTGACTCTCATAACAGCACATATTTAGGCAGAGTTTTAAAAATTAATGATTTATTGTACCCATCATGTCTTTCTGCTGGGATAATATCAATAGAGTTTTAGCCAGAGAGAGACTTGGTTATGGGCTTATTTGAAATTTAGAAAATTGGCTTATTTTATTAATTTGAGCTCGTGAGGCTCAGGCTCAAAATTAACATGTAAATTCCACGAGGGTTATCTTTCAAAAAGAATTCTCCCCTTCCATTTCAAATCCATCTCACAATGAATCAATTTCTTTGTTGAGAAGCTAGCTCGTTTGTTAAGCAATATATCTTTGTTGAGCAACTAGCTGGTTTATGAAGCAATATTATCCAAGCACATATGCCCTTTCAATCCATTTTTCCACCACTTTGCCTTGCATCTCAGTAAATCCTCTTTGGTTGCCTACAAATTGCATATATGTGGGTGGGAACTGGTTGTTGTCATCTGATCATCTGTTGAGCAAATTTGGCATGAAAGGAAATATATGCCAAGATAGGCACTTGTGGGAGACGGACAAACTTCAAAGTTGTATGAAAGTGAGGATATACTAGATGAATTCTATATTCTATTGTTTGGATGAATTCTTAGGTAGTTTTTGTTCGCTGTTAATCTGATAGTGATTTTCTTTTCTGTGCTTGACAGTGGGCAAAGATGTATTAGATATCTGTCTAGATCGAATAAGGAAGCTTTGTGACAATTGCAGCAGTTTGCAAGGATTTTTATTTTTCAATGCTGTTGGAGGAGGTACCGGGTCTGGACTGGGATCTTTACTCTTGGAACGCCTTTCTATTGATTATGGAAGAAAATCAAAGCTGGGATTTACTATATATCCTTCTCCTCAGGTATGGTTTCAACATCCTTCAAAACCCTCTTACTCCTCATGTTTAACCAAGGATGTTTGGACCTTTAAGTAAACATTATTACTTACTCTCACTAATGAGCATGTTTCTTCCCTCCCTATTAAACAATAAGATACCCTCTTTCTGATATCTCATTAGTTACTCTTTTAGTTTAAGATCATTTTGGAGCTTTTGCCTGATTTAATATTGGATTCTGCATGTATTTTGTTTTGGATACTCCTTGTGGTTTTCTTCTTTTGTATACCTTTGTACAGTTTGCAGAAAAATCCATTCTACCGGCTATGGTTGTTGACATTACATAAAGGGTGATACTATTTCTTAATTTAATACCTTCTACTTTCTGGATTTCAGGTTTCTACTGCTGTTGTTGAACCATATAATAGTGTACTTTCAACGCATTCTCTCTTGGAGCACACAGATGTTGCAGTACTCCTCGACAATGAAGCTATTTATGACATATGCAAGCGGTGTCTAAACATTGAAAGACCTTCATACAAAAACTTGAATAGACTCGTGTCACAAGTTATATCTTCAATAACATCCTCTTTGAGGTTTCAAGGAGCCTTAAATGTTGATATAACCGAGTTTCAAAGAAACCTTGTTCCATTCCCTAGAATTCATTTTATGCTTTCGTCATATGCACCAGTAGTATCTAAAGAGAGAGTCTATCATGAAGCCTTGACGGTGAAAGAAATTACAAATTCTGTGTTCGAAGACAATAGCATGATGGCCAAATGCGATCCCAGACGAGGAAAATACATGGCCTGCTGCCTAATGTATAGAGGGGATGTGGTGCCAAAAGATGTTAATGCAGCGGTTTCATCAATCAAAACAAACGCCTTTGTGCAATTTGTAGAATGGTAAGATTTTTGCTCCATTTCTCGAGTTTCCCCCATAGTGTGATGACGAAGCAAGAATTCTGAGGCTTTTTTGGCTTCATAGATAGATGGAGTTCCGTTATCCTTTTTCATATCTTGTTGTATAAGAATATTACAAATAAAGTCTCGAGTGACAAATCCCAGCAAACTTTATTGTGAGAGTCTTCTGAAATCAGCTGTGTAGAAATAATTTGGTCAATCTTTTCGTTAATGATGGTTCCTGTAGAGAGACCCAACACGTTCCAGACCAAATTATACCTAGGCAGTTGATTCCCGAAGACAATACAAATAAGCATCTGGCTAAAAGCCCAAGAAAAATTTGAAATAGTCTCCTCATTGAAGAGGCTCTGTTCTTATGCTTATTAAGATACTAAGAAGTGTATAGTGCTTTTAACAGGTGTCCAACAGGTTTCAAATGCGGAATAAACTACCAACCTCCTACAGTTGTACCTGGAGGAGACTTAGCTAAAGTTCCAAGAGCAGTATGCATGATCAGCAACAATTCAGCAGTTGCAGAGGTATTCTCACGTATTGATCATAAATTTGATCTAATGTTTGCAAAGCGTGCTTTCGTGCACTGGTATGTTGGTGAAGGCATGGAAGAAGATGAATTTTCTGAAGCCAGGGAAGACTTGGCTGCTTTAGAAAGGGACTACGAAGAAGTGGCTGCAGACGATTTAGATGATGAAAAGGAAGAAGATGAAGATTACTGATTCACTGTCCTCATTATTGAGTTGCATTCTTTAGTAACCTTCAACTTACCTCCATGTTGTATGTTTCCATCTCTTGAAGATTTGCATATTTCCTTTCTCCGATTCCTTTCTACTCCAACATTATTTATGTCTTAATATTCAGCTCTAGAAATAATGCGCAAATACAGACTTCAAAACATATAGAATAAGATTGTCCTCAGAAACGGCCATAAAATTGTATGATATCCATGACAGACTCGGCTTTAAACAGCCTACCAAATCAGTGGAGTGGCTTCTGCGACAGGCCCAGCTCGCCATTAATGAACTTCCACAGATCTCGTATCCGCCATTGGAGCATAAAGACGAATCAGAGCCGGAAGTGGAAGAAAAGAATATGGTGAACAAAAGAGGGGCTGGCCAAGGACCCGTCAGGGAAAGACATAAATGTAGTGGAACAGCACATGAAAAATCTGACTACGCCTTCTACACCATATTTCTTCAATACCCTTTATGATCCATACCGTGATGGGTGTGATTTTGGTCGTGGGTTTCCTTTCGATCACGAGGGAGGGTGTAAACACTTTGCCATTTCACATGGTCTCGTGGCTTAATTTTCCCGACTACGATGCACCCACACACTTGTTGTTAAACCATCGAGGCTGCTCACATTCACATTCGGACTCGAGGACGATGAAGAATATAACTCCCTAATATTAACAGAAAAGTGCAATTCAAAACTCAAAGCATGTAAACCACAAATCATAGAAGCAAAAACCACAAAGCATGTAAAACCACAAATCATAGAAGCACAAATAGCATGTAAAAGAGAAGCACCTCTCGAAATCCGTTCATTGTGCAAAGCGAGAATGAACAGCTCAAACCAGGGACCCGAAACCGCTTGGAAACCGCAAAAAAGAATAGGGGGGGCTATGGCGGGTCATGTGTTTTTGATGAAGGCGGACTATGATTTTTCGAAAGTGGAACCGATTGATGGCTATGGGTGATTTGACAGGAGTCGCTGAAATGATAGCCGACAAAGGCTGGCAAAAGCTGCAGTATTCATTAGCTTGTCAGGAGGGGAATGGAGACGGAGTTGACGGAAATGAAAACGGAGTGTGGGCCACCCCCTGCGAACGCCACGTAGACCGTTGTGCCACCTCACTACCCCCTGCGAACTTGCGTGAGGGATAGGGTCCGCGCTAAAAATATGCTCTTCCAATGCAATCCTTTTACTCTCTTCCATTCTTGTCCGAATTCGGCAATTCCATGTGTTTTACATCAATTGCCTTCAAAGAAGAAATGTGCTCATAACCAGCATATTGGAACTTCGTGACTAATTTATGGCTCAATTTTACCAATTCAAAAGAGGAATGGCAAAGAATGGAAGTAAATTTGAAAATTCAAGGGCAAAAGAGAATACGGTGGGGAGAAATGACCAATAGAGCAAAAACAATCATGGAAAAGCTTATCAAGACCGTGGAAATGAAGCTCTTAAAGAGGCACTCTTGTTGGTGTGTTTAAATTTTAATTCCACCGGTTGGAAAGTGATAGTGGAAATCATAATTCGTTGGGTAGTGTATTTCAAAATGCTTGGGAATGGTTATTGATTTTGTTTTGTATTGCCAAAACTCTCAAGTTAGAAAACTAAATCTTTCGTGGAACATTTTTAAAAGTCTTCTATTTTTTTGTATTCGGCTTATTGACCACACCATGGAACCGTCCAGCGCTTCAATGATTTGTGTGTATAGGTGACAAGGCCGATATATAGCATTTTAAACCTTAGACGTCACATATTGCATGGACATGGCACTAAGGGAAACCATGGAACGGTTTAGTGAGTTCTCCATATAGGAAACATAGCCAATTCAATGCCCAATTCGCAATCACTCATATCACTCCGATCGAGGAATGGGTGGAATGTGGGAATAGTTCCAATCCTTCCTTTAGAGGGTGATATAGCCGACAAAGAGACAACTTTTTCCAAAACGTAATTTTATTCCTGAAGTCATCTCATCGCTTCTGATGGGGAGCAAAGGAACAAATGGAAATGTTCCACTTGTTCCTTTCAAAGGCGATAAAGCTGATCAAGGGATAATTTTTTCAAAATGACCGAGTTCTCAACATGAAAAAGTGCCAAGGGAACTCAATTCACTTAATGGAACAAGTTTTGAAAATTTTGAGAAATTTTTTTGCAAGTTTCTTGCAGTGATAATAGTTGGCTCTTACTAGGAATATGGATTGGGTTGACACAAACTTGCCAAGTGAAAAATAGAACATGTAGCACTCTCTAGAATGTCGGGTTTACATGCGTATTAGTGCCTTATCCATTGGGTTATAGAGTTAGACACAACACTTATTTTAAGATGACTCGATAGAATCTCGAAGAAATAAAGATGAAGAAGAGAATGAGGGGGACCAAAATAAGACAAAGGGAAAAGAAAAACAAACAAACAAGGAAAAAACACAACAAAAACATAGCTTATCCATGTACATGCAAAAGACAACTCACTTTCAATACTTGTACAGCTTTCAAGTACTACCCACCGTAAGGCGAGTGGAAGATGAGTTTCATCCAAGTACACCAAATAGTATGTGTTGTCCTTGCAGAAGTGACGATTGTTGAATGGACCTAGCCAAAGTGATTCAAATTTTCCATGGTCATTTGTTGGTTCTCTCTTTTTGTCGTAAAGGACTAGATTTCCAATTCGTAAATCTTGTTGTCTCATGTTTTTTCAAAGAGATTCTTGAATTTATTCTCGATGTGTGGTAATATCAACAACAACATCCATGCATTCTTCTTCTAGTTTATTCAAATACATGATTCTCTTATCCAAATAATCTCTGAAATTTTCATCATCAAATCCCTTTCACAAATGAACATATAGTAAATCTGTAGTCACAAAATCACGCACTTTAGACATTATTTAGTCTTTGTTTCATACTACTATTCATATGGATTTTGAGTGAAGAAAGTACTAATTAACCCCATCATTTGGCCATTTTAATTTGATTTCTTTCGTTGATGCTAACCTCCCATACACACTTACCTAGTCTGTTTTCGTCATTTTTATGTTATTTTAGCCTTGACCGGGCCCCGCCCTTATCTTGGGGCACCCGTAGGTGCCGTAGTCCCAGCCGGGCACCCTAATCCTTTTCCCACTTTCGCCACCTTTTGGGTACTTTCTATCCATTTGAGCATTTCATATTTCTTGTGGTCACCTCTTCGAGGTTAATTACGAAATTAGATCAAGAGAACCATATAAATATAAAGTTATGAAACCATAATGAGGGACCAAGCACTAATCACTACTATCATAACCTCATGTTGCACCCATCAAAGGCTCCATTTTCATCCATCTAGCTCCATCACAAGGCACAAGGTTGGTTCATCTGCATCACACAAGCATAGGAGGGAAGTTTATTCTATTCCATCCACCATTCTATTACATTTTCTACACATAGTTATTGTTCGCTACTTTCACAAAGTGTGACTGGCACAAGAGCACCTAGGGCATGATTGCACACACTTACACATAGAACTACATCGGGTCTGAGATGTAGTGCAAAGACTCGCTTAGTAAGTCCACCATTTTGGCGTATGAGGTCGGTCGACCCCTTCATATGTATCTTTCTTTTTTAGGGTTTGATGTTTGTCTTGGGGTTTCGCAAGTCTTTTCTTCATCACTGACTACCAACGACATCCAAAGATAGTTTGGATACATTCTGCGACAGACATGTGAAGGTTTAAATCATGTAGCGACCACTCGTAAATTTGGTTTTGGAACTCCTACACAAACCAAGGTGCCCAGAACACGACTAGGGGCACCCACATGCACTTGATCCTCTCCCAAGCATCCTAGTCCACTCAAATTGCTCGGATTTGTGAGTTTCGAACTTGGCATAGTCGTTTACTCCTCCTATTTCTCCAGTCAGTTCTGCGACACAATCCAGCAAGTTCACCGAATTAGCTAAGCTCCTTCCAACCCTTATTTGTATATTAGGTTTCTATTTTCATTAGCCTAGTTGCTTGGGTCACTTTCTATATTTATTTACCGCTTTTATTTACTATTATTTATTGTTGTTCCTAGTTAGATTAACTTAATAAATTCCCAATTTTAGTTAATGAGTAACTCCGATGTGATAGGAATTTCAGCATCTAAACCATATACAACTAAAATAGGAACATACCTATTTCTTGTTTTGGAGATATACAATTAACCAAGAGATTATTGTACAAATTGTTATACTAGTTTCTCTAATTTTCATTAACCATTTTTTGAACAATAGTGACATTATTTTATTGGTAGATTCCACTTGACCATTTCCTTATGGATAATAATCTAAGGATTAAGACAAAGAAATACCATAGTCATCACATAAACCAATCAGTTCATGAGAGGATAAATTCATAGTATTATCTATGACAATGTTGTGAGGTAATCTTAAATGAAACAATATAGCATCTTTTATGAAGTTACAAACAACTTCTAAAGTTGTTTTATTTACTAGAATTGTTTTAACCCATTTCGTGAAGTATTCAATGGATGTAATGATGCAAGGCATAAATCAAACACAACCATCCCTCAATGATAGAATCAAGAAAATTATTCAAACTTGTCAAAAACTTGCAAAAATGGCTTACTTCTTCTTATCAAGAACCTTACTAAATATGCAATTTTTGGTTTAAATGCTCAAATTGGCTTAGGAATTCATATGAATAGGTTTCCCAGACCACATCATTCCCTTCTAACAATCAAACTTGTTTAAGTCAAACAAAACCTTCAAATTCAACTCTATTTCACAAAATTGTTAGTTTTGGCTTCTTAAGGGCATGCTCCTGGTAGGATGATAGGTGGAGCAAACTACAAGCTTCCAAGATCAAACAAAAACACTTTTGATAACCCTTTAGGCATCTAAAGGTGTGGGCAAAGTTTGTTTTTCTCAACTCTTTTCTTAAATCCATTTTCTCCTCTATCACTCTCTTGGCTTAATGCACTGTTTAGTAGCCTTGGCAACATTGTTTTCCAAGCTTATATTTTGTTATACATCCTCATTTATCAACCCAATCATATTTCTAAGGACCCATTTGCTTCTTATTTTGATGTTCAAGGTTCCAAGATGACTTGATTTGTAGAAAACTTCCCAAAACTCTATTTACTTTGTTTTTACTACTTTACCACTCTCTTCACTTAATGCATTATTTAGTATCCTTGCAACACTTGATTTCCAAGCTTATCTTTTGTTATACATCATCATTTATCAACCCAATCGTATTTCTAAGGACCTATTTGTTTCTTCTTCTGATGTTCAAGGTTCCAAGATGACTTGATTTGTAGAAAACTTCCCAAAACTTTACTTACTATGTTTTCTACTAGGTCTTCTTATTCTTGTCAAAGTCCTATAGATGGACTGATAAAAATTGGGTTTAATGGGTGGAATACCACACTACAAATACTCCAAACACCCCTTCCTCACACCTATTTGATGTTATGTACAAGTTTCCAAGGCCTTACTCAAAGTACAAAGTCTTAACTTTTCAATTTTGTAATCAACTCCTCCTATATGCATCCTTGACCTTGATCCTCAACTGTCATGAACTGAGTCAAGTGAATTGTATTTCCACCTTTCTAATCTCCTTCATAGGTCTTCTTGGGTATTGTAGAAGTATTGTTAAAAGTTAAAAGCTTGAGTTTGATTCACAAGGCACTTCCTAGTGAGTATGTCTTGTAGTTAGTTTACAAAATCACCACCTACAGCTTAGCCCAAAATTGTCATAATTATTTGATCCTTTGAAACCTTCTAAAGTAAAATTCTTCTTGTATAGCATAGAGGGATTTATTTTGATGATTACTCCCACTCCTATATGTTTGATGTGATGTTTTAGTACTTCCTTCAATCATACAAACTAAGCTCTTAAGGTGCAAATCAACACCTATATGTTAGGGATTTGAATGTCATGAAAAGAGAAAAACTTGTTGACTTCCCATCTTTCAAGTCACTTTCCAAAGTCTCCTATTAGACTCCTCAAGCAACAATATCAAAAGTTCTAAATTGATACTCATCCCTAAGGCATTCAATAGTTAACAGGACTTGGATCTTGGATTCATAATCTCCACCTACAGTCCTCAACTAAGACTAATTGTAATGATGGCCTTTCAAAGACTCTTCATCCTCCAATTATTCAAGAAAATGTAAGAAGACTTTTTTTTAGACTACTACTTATCAATCTTAGCTTTGAGTTAGGTCTTTAAGCCACTAAATCCTCCTTTCTTGAGTAAACCCTAAGAGGGTTTCTCCTAGCTGAGTGAGCAAATTTTGCTTATAAAAAGAGAAATACTTATTTTTAAGACTGAGATTCCACCAACGCATCCGTATTAGCTTCTTATACATGACAGAGATCATGAAATAATGCTTGCACTTCAACAACAGCCTTTTAATGTACTAAATTTCCTAAAAATATGGATTCCTTAGTAATTCATAGTGTTATAAACTTGATAAAGTTCTTTCATTCACTATGAGATACCTAGGAAGATTATCCAAGACTCGAGATGGTTTTTAAAAAAATCATTTCCATTCAAAGAACCCCCACAACCTATCCTCCAGACTCATTCTAGTTTGTCTTTTGGTCTGAATTTGTGCACAATCTTCATGAAACAGAGTATTCACATGTCTTGAATTAAAATTAAAATACTTGAAATGTTCTAGAAACCATTGAAACAAATGAAATATCCTTCTTACCATTAGAAAGGCATCTCCTTGAATGAGATTTTAGATGCTTAGCCATATCTCCTTCATGCATGAAGATTGCAAGCAAGATATAGTATTCACAACAACATATATTTGTATTCTCTTCAAAACTAACAAACCATACTTCTTGGAGCTTGGAGCCTTGCTCCATCGAATTTTATCCCTCAAGGAGTTTCCCAATAGGAACATATATACCTCCTCCTTATAACTTCCTACCTTTGAGTTGAATCTCTCTCTTTTACACAGTTGTAATTGATTCTTGTGTACATGACTTGAGGTTTTAACATAGAGAAAGGTATTTTATCCTTTAATTACATCATTTGCTCCATTGTAGTCATTTTTACCCACATAAAAAAAGAAAGGAACCCCATGCGTGTGACCTATCACCCAACAGGCGCTGGGCGCTCACCCGAGGCACGCATGGGTTCCGAGTCTCTCTTTTATGTGATTTTAGTGGGAAACATCATCTATGATTCATGTTAAGAGATCTGAATGGAAGTAAAACATACAAGCACCATAGAGCTTAAAACGGCTTCTAGGTCCTTGCAGTCATTTCAGACAGAAGTGCTTTAATGATTTTATAACTATACCAAAACAGAAAGAAGTTGTATAGACATCCATACTTAATCATAAACATAATTGAAAAGGAACTATGAGAAAGATGTATGCATTAGAATCATCAATGTTCATATTCATGTAAGTTGGTAACCTCATTACATTCATGGAGCCATTACAAAGTATTACAGAGAAGCAGACCATAGTCATGCATTATATCTGGACTCATATGGCTAGGCTCTCAAAAGAAATTTATAAACCCCATACCCCTGATACATCCTTCCCTAAACACAATTACCCAAACTAACAGAGTTCTTGCAGTATTTTTGTAGAGCTCCGCCCTCTATCTATCTCTCTCTATCTACTTCTATAGGCGCTTGTATATATAGGCTTTCTAGACTGCCAACTCATCCTCCAGGCCTCAGATCTGATGCCAAGTGTTTGAATGTGGTCCTCCATGCGAGCATGCTCCTCCAGGCTTGAGCTTTCCACTTTTTACCATGATGAGCTTCTAGAAGCTTCTACCACAGCATGCTCCTTCCTAGGCCACCCTGTCGCTAGGTTGGCACCTTATCCACTCCACATGTGTAGTCGGGTCATGCTTTTCATGTGTTCTACCAAAACTCCCAATATGGCTAAGTCTCGAACCCTTGGTTCTGTCGCAATGTGCCCACGGGTTTCCTTAAACCCTACCTTGTGTGCTTTATCCTTACACGCTTTTCTTCAACTAGGCCTTGTGCGCCTATGCACCTTTTGTACTTAGCCAATATTTAAGGGGCCCAACATTACCCCACACTACACCTATTCTCCGTCCATGGGAACACTTCTCCAGTGAAAAGAAAGAATACAATAGACTTACACCGTGGGAAAAGAATAAGGGGATGAAATAATATAGAAAGAAGAAAGAATGGGAAGTGATGGAATCACTGCAGTAGGCTAGGAAAATCCTTTTACAAGTCGGCCTCCAACTTGTTCCAGGCATCAACTTCGTTATGCACTCTCTGACAAAGGTCACCGACCAGGTGCTCACCTCCACAAATCTTATCCCATTTCCTTGTGTGCTTATGGTGTTAGCAACTTTCTCTAACTCTTTGCCTACATCATCTAGCACATCCATTCTTCATGTAATATGTGGGTACAGTTCCTTCAACTAATTTTTAATTGAACCCCTTAAGGTTTCAGATTTTCTTTTGACCTCGGCAAGGATTTTGTCCCTTTCCGCCCTATTTCCTTTATTCTTTTCTTGAAACTCCTTGAGTTTTGCTTCATGCGTGACAACCAAGATGCCTACCACTTTGTCCTTGTCCGCGTAATTATCGTATGTGGCTTTAGTAGTCTAGGAAGCAACTTTTATATCAGCAAGAACCTTGTTGTACTCAGCTATGAATACCATGACCTTCAATTTATCTTCTTTCTCCAAGCGTGCGGCCACTTCTTCTATGCAGATTCCAAGGCTAACGGCTGCCTCTCCATGGTGAGGACTCTTGTTAAATCCTCCAGGCATCCTAAGGTAGATCCATACTTCGCGGGGGGTGCTAGGTCTAGATGCTTCAATACTATAGCATTATTAATAGACTCCACCTTTTTGTACACTGCACACACTTGGCCTTCTCGTCCTTCAACTCACGTTGTAACTGGGCGTTGATTAGTTTCTCTTGACTAAGCTCCTTTTCCCTTGTAGCTAGCTCTTCCTCTTTCTTCTTCAGGTCCTCCTCCAGATCTTTGATTCTATCATTCCACCAAGAGTCTAGCTTTGATTTCAACGGAGACCTTGTTGAGCGCATTGCATAGTTGTTCATCCGAGAGCTGTTGAGTGTTCACCATTGGATTGTCTTTTGTTAGCCCTAGCAATGTTATTATTGCCCCATGGCTCACTTCAAATTTTGGCTCATCAAGATGGGACTCAATTTCCCATGAGAGCATCTTCCTTGTCCGTGGGTATGTAGCCTCCTTGTCAAAAGATGACATTGCTATGAGCTCTTCTACTGGAATCGTGCTTTAGAACCACATGTGAAACACTTTGTTGGGGTCATCAATATAACCCATCCCTAGCCTCTCCTCCCCTGCATGCCTTCCTCCCATGTGCGTGCCCTTAGGAATACTTACAGTTAAAATGGGGCCTCCAGTGTTGCCATGGTCCTTTCCTGTGCTCTCCTCCTTCTCTTCATCCAACACCAGCTCAACGTTGCGTTCCAACTTCTCCTCCTCCAAGGTCTCGATGGCCTTTGTTTCTTCTCTCTCTGCCACCTTGGTTATTTGTTCCATCATAAGGCTTGGAGCCTTCTGCATCTACACACCATCCTCCTCACTTCTCATGTCCTAGGTGCCTCTCCCTTCCTGGCTATCCTTGCACCACACGAAGAGGAACCCCTACTCCTCTTCTCCGCCTTCTTCATCCAAATCATGTACATTGAAAATAGGTGGCCCTTGTTCTTTTTCAGGTTCATCTTCCCCACTATCATCTTCTTCACTATCCTCTTTTCTTCGCCTCTCTTCTAGCCTTATTCCCTAACCGAGGATTCCGGTGTAAGTGACTCTATTTCTTCTTCTCCCAGAGGACTCCTTGTCTGATGGATTTTCTGCTCTGAGTCTTTTCCTTGACTATGGGCCTCTTCTTTGCATGAATACATGCTTGTTCTAGCACTTGTCCTAAGGGAACCTATTACCTATGTATCCACCACACTTGGTATTCTCTTCTCTAGCTCCTTTTCCACTTGCTTGGGTGCGGGTCTCTTCCTACCAGTTGGGTCCTCAGGCATAGACACCTCATTCTCTAAATATGTGCCCTTCTCTGATTTGGGTCTTATGCGGAGGTATACGTGCGTGTGGATCCTCCTGCAATGGGCAGAGTCATGGGCTTTGTCATCTAAACCTCATGCAACATGTACCTCTCCACGTATGCGTGCTTACCGGGTAGACCAACCCTTTACACATTTCCCTATGTTCCTGGTCTAGATTACCAAGGTCCAGTTTCAACTTCTTGGACTCTTTGAACCTGTTTACTCCCGCTTGGAAGTATTGAGTTATGAAGGCAAAGGGGAGCTTGCACCATGGGCTCCATGTCTCATCCATTAGTTTGAACCTACCTGGCAGAAATTCTGGTATACTACAAATTCAGCTTCTCCTTTGGTGGCCGCTATGCTTGTTCGTGAATTCTCTATTCTACCTCGAATACATTCCTTAGGCGCGTATACCATTTCTCCAGGCACGCCTTTTGCACCTGATTATCATGGAGTCACATGCGTATTTTTCAAATATTTTTGTAGGCAAAGGGTCCTTAGCTAGGTACTCCCATATGAATTTGTCTGATGCATCAGGTACTCTAATTTCTGAAAACACAATTGTTAGCAGGACATTACCGAACAGATCTGTCACCTTCCTTCACGCAGCTGACAATCTCATCTGCGATGAACATAGACAAGTTGTAGATGGTGCCCTCTGAGATCTTCCTACAAACATGCAACCATGGCTTATTGACCTGGGTCCATCTCTCTTGGCCATTTAACTTTGTCACCAGATGTGTGGCCATCTTCATTACCGTCCTTGATGTCTGTGATATCATAGTACCTTGACCCCTTTTGTATGCGTAGGCAGCGATAGTCTCCTTAATTTCCTCTTTATTGCCTAGGTCATCTTCCAAACTGTCTCCTTCATAGATGAGGCCTGTGAAATGTGAGATGAGATAAGGGGTAATGCGCATCTTGTGCCCTGTGAAATGGAAGTAGTCTTCATGTACGCGTGACATCAGCCATTGATATAGGCGCTCAAGCTTCCCGAAGTAGGGCAACTCAAAGAGTTACAATAACCCTACCTTCTCCAACTTTACCTTCACATCATCATTATAAATGGGCAAACCCTCTGGTGTCCTTTTATTCATTAGGCACACTAACTCCAGCGCCATCTCCTTCTCAATTGTGCTTATATGATGATTGTAGTCGTTCACAGACATGTTTCTTAGGTGGGACTCCCACTCCTTCCCTAGCAACACTCCATCTAGGTACTGCATTTCTGCATACCACTCTTTGTTTGTATGTGCGTCGGTTTCTTGTTGTTTGCCCTTGCCCTTGCCCTTCTTGGGTGTGCTAACTAGGTTTCTTGGGTGCCATTGTCTAGGTTCACTTCTTACTTCAATCACTTCTTATAACTCTGTTCTTCCACTCTTTCCCACCTTAGATCTCGAATTTGTGAAGAAAATTCCTTAAACCCGTGCCCTAGTTCTTCAAACCCTAGCTGGGATAATCCCTTCACAAGATGATGCCTTCTCACAACTCTCTTACGCCCGTGAGATCCCTTTTTTTCTAGTTCACAAATCCAAACTAGTTACTTACGCTCAATCTCTTCAAATTTTTCTTCACATGGATCAGTTTTTGGAAGCCCTAGTTTGCAAAAATGCAAAAAGTGCTTCTTTCTCCTTATATGCAAAGTGAATAATGAAATTCCTCAACCCTTTATTTATAGTTTTTCCTTTTTAAGCATTAAATGCTACTTCACCT